>CM035429.1:22840500-23341826 GCA_020310875.1 Ceratopteris richardii
CTAAAATGCTGAATGCATAGCCCGAAAACCAGCCAATAATGCTTGCAAGTGTCTGCCAACTCTGATGTTTTTGGCTCAAAAAATCTGCATAAATTTGCAGTGGCTGCTCCCACCAAAACTGAAATCTTTCAAGAAACCTGTAGTTTTACAAGTGTGGCTGAAAACACAGCCCCAAAGGTTGATATTTAATGTCGGAGAAGTACAAAGAACACTCTTCTTGATGCTCTTGGACCTCTATGAAGAGAACTATGTGCAAAAGTACTCCAAAACAACTCCAAAAGACACCCCCAAATTGCTTCCTTTGAAAGCAAAGAATGAAGCTTTGAGAGACCAAAACATGTTCAAGGTAATGTCAACCTTAGTCTTTCTCCTTCTTTAGACACCACAAGAGTGTGGCTTAGTGGCAAGAGATTGCCACGGTTAAGCGAGCTCTGAGGGAACAGTTCTAGGATGGGTGACCTCACGAGAAGTACCGAGAACCTCTATATTCCTTGATCATTGAGGTCCTCCCTCGCATGCAGCCAATAGCACCGATGATGACTTCGATGACTCGGATGATAAGGTATGCCAAGGTGCAACAACGTAACAACTAGAAATACTCATGAATGAATGACTCTCCTCCCAACCATATGCCTCTATATTAGCTCTCTCCAAGGGACTGCCTGCATGGGCAGGTGGATACTAACCATCCAAGTGTCAGCCATGTAACTACATGTGCGCCAAGTGTCCCAGTTAGCCAGATTTTTCTAGAGCTCTTTGGGCAAAACACTCTTCCCATGTACCCCATGGGGTTTGAACCCAAGACCTCTTCCTTCACACCCTTGAGTCTTAACCATTAGGCTAAGTGGATTACTTGATTACAAGAGTAAATGACCTACCAGTAAGTCTAGACTCAAGATCTTTGGCCACACAAACGAATGTCCGATTTCAGATCTGTCTGAATGAATCGGATCCCTAGATCACAAACTTACTTTATTACATTCTTCCCCCCTTGGAAAATATTTTCGTCCTCAAAAATTAGAGCTATACATACTATAGGCAACCCCCGAGCCTCATGTTCTAAAACTTGAAGAACATGCATTCATTCAAACAGGTTATTTACTTAGAACTTGAAAGTAAAAAACCTCATCATCAAACTAGGCCAATAAAAATGTATTTTCACTAACTCATAGGTTCGGTGAATACCAGGATGTCCTGCACTCGGAGCATCATGGCATTCGAAAAGTACTTGATTTCGTATGTCCATTATACTTGGGACACAAACCTTACCTTTATAAAGCAAATATTCATCTTGGAGAGAATAGTGTTTAAACTTTCTCTCAGAAGTACTTGCTTCATTTTGTTTAGCTTGTTCAGCTGCTTTCCATGCTTGACTAAAGCTTGGATCCTCTTTGCAGCTTCCTTTCAAAGTTGAAATAAATTCACTTTGAATTTGTACAGAACTTAGATTGTTCAACATAGGCATCCGACTTAAGGCATCTGCCACTGCATTGAACTTTCCTTTTCTGTACCTGAGCTCATAATCGAACTCTTGCAACTGTTCGGCCCATCTAGCTTTTCTACCTCTAAGATCACGTTGGTTTGCAAACCACTTAATGCTCTCTTGATCAAAGACTATGGTCAACTTTGATCCGTACAAGTAATGGCGCCATTTCTTTAGAGCATTTATAATAGCGAACATCTCTCGCTCATAGGTAGAGTAGTTTTGCTGAGCAGGACTTAGCTTTCTACTCTCAAAAGCTATTGGTCAACCATCTTGGCTTAGTACTGCTCCTACTGCAGATGAACTTGCATCTTTCTCTAATTGGAAAGGCTTGTTCGGATCTATGATCTATAGAACCACGGCCGATGCTAAAGCAAGTTTAAGTTCTTGAAAACTCTTTGCTTGCTCTTCTTTCCAATTTAACTTTTGATGCTTCCCTTTGAGTTGATCCGTCAAAGGTACTGCAATCTTGGCATATCCAGCCACAAACTTCCGATAATATCCTGCCAATCCGAGAAAACTTTGTAGTTCTCGAACCGTCTTGGGCTCAGGCCATTCAAGAATCGCTTGGATCTTTTCAGGATCAACTTTGATTCCTTTCGTGGAAATAATATGGCCTAAATACTTTACTTCTGGGGTAAAGAATTCACATTTTGACTCTTTACCGTAAAGTTTATTCACATGTTGCTCTGATACCAATGCAACAGCATAACGACTGGAAATACTCATGAATGAATGACTCTCCTCCCAACCATATGCCTCTATATATAGCTCTCTCCAAGGGACTGCGTGCATGGGCAGGTGGATACTAACCATCCAAGTGTCAGCCATGTAACTACATGTGCGCCAAGTGTCCCAGTAAGCCAAAGTTAACTCCAATGGATGCTTCTAGAAGGTTCTAGAGCTCTTTGGGCAAAACACTCTTCCCACGTACCCCATGGGGATTGAACCCAAGACCTCTTCCTTCACACCCTTGAGTCTTAACCATTAGGCTAAGTGGATTACTTGATTACAAGAGTAAATGACCTACCAGTAAGTCTAGACTCGAGATCTTTGGCCACACAAACGAATGACCAAACGGAGTCCGATTTCAGATCTGATTGAACGAATCGGATCCCTAGATCACAAACTTACTTTATTACACAAGGTATATGCCTTGGTCGTACGCCTTGGAGAAAGTCGGGGGTTGCACAAAAGGAACAAAGCTTTTGCCTCGAACTACTCTCATACCACTGAAGTAATTCATTGGCAATGCACCACAATGCTCTCCTTCTTGCAATCTCCATGGCGATATCCTCCGAGTAGAAAACCAAGCTCCTAAGGCCGCACACAGTACTCCGCACAGAGACTATAGAATAAGCAAAAAAAACACAATACACAGGGAGCACGAAGACAGACTTCTTAGGTCTTACGAATGCGGTGAAACTTTCAGTCTGTGACTTACTACGCCACTATATGTTTTATTAAAGAACATATACAAAGAAGTGTCCAATGGCCATTTGTCCTTTCACATGGACACTAACGGCAACACATGCATATCCATGTATAAGTCCATTGTTGTGGTAAGTGGTTCCCACTTTTCATCTACCTTTAAGCCATTGATGACCTGCCTTACAATTTTCTCTTCTTCTGTTACCTCTCTAATGCTCCTAATTGATTTTCAATGTCCTTGACCTTTGTGACAAAGTCGATCATATTTTGTTTGGGAGCTTTCTTGAGAGTTGTGAAGTCTAGCCAGAGCTGATGTTTCTTGGCCTTTTTACTTGAAGGAAAGAAGGCTTCAAGTGCATTCCACACTTCTTGAGATCTCTCGCAACTTTTGATGTAAGGCAACAAAAAATCTCAGATAGAGTTCAGGAGATAAGACGTTGAAAGTACATCCTTAGAGCACCATGTGCTTAATCTTTCTTGCTCTTCTTGTGTAGGTTGATCTTTATTCTTGAAACTTGGCATAACTTCATCTTCAGCTACATAACCATATAGATTCTTGCCTTGAAGATAATCTTCCATCCTTAATGACCAAGTTGAGTAGTTATTACCTTTATCCAATTTTCCAATTGATGAAGGAAATCCATCTGCCATGTTGTCCAACTTTGCTTTGATACCACTGTGAAGAGATGGATTTGTATTTGATGAAGATGAAGTGGTGATGCAAAATCTTTGCATGACACTAGCCAAATGAGCTCTAGAGATATATGGTGGGCCCTTTTAGCTTGCCAAAGGATGTATTAGATACCCTATGTACCTTGTAAGATCACTCTCTAAAAGATGAATCAAAACAGGTAAGTTTCACCAATAGTCACCATAAAAGAAACTTTCTATTCTACTCATATATGCTTCAATATTTCACTGAGAGTTCATTCTCTGATCAAAAATTGGCCAGAGAGCTTTTAGATGAATCTTACTAGGAAGCAAAGCAACCTAGTGGAAGTTATTCCATGAGAAATGATTGACCATACTGAGAGAAATAAATTAAGCAAGTCACATAGGTAATCCCAACTTTATCACGAAGTAGAAGATGCAAAGACATAGGCAAGTTCTAATGAATATTTCTCACAATCGTGAAATTCAAATGCAATGAAAGTTTGGGATACTATAGTACACTTAGAAATCTACCATTACTAAGTTAAACCACGACAAAAGATGCACCATGCTTAGAGAAATCATCTCTACAATCTGATTGAAAACTGAGATTTATGACAATGAACAGTTCACTCACATAGACATGAAGATATGGTCACAAATGATCATGAAATCAAATGTATATTGAATGGAAATTAAAATGAACTTACTGGTACATGTGCGTGCCTTGAGATTACACTCTGATATGGCAAGAAGGTTAGCTAATGTGTGTACAAATCCAATGACTAAATCACATGTATATATAGTGGTGATTGGGGCCAAGATTTGAATTTGAAATCTGGCTCACCTAAATAACTTTTCCTAATTCTTAGTGATTGATTCTCAACTAACTTAGTCACGAATTTGTAGCTTTCGTTTTCCTCCTCATCAAGTGGATTCAACCACTTTTGATTCTTCAACATTTACATAAGGTAAATGCTCAAAGAGTTACAATGGCGAGTTCATAAGTGAACTTCTCATAACTTTAATATTTGCTTCAAGTATAACATAAGTTTCTATGACATTTGAAGACTCAAGCCAATACTTAGACTTGCCATGTACTTGTTCCAACAATATATGAGTGCAATACAAAATTTTGGCAAAGTACTGCCATACATATGCCCAGAGGAATCAAAACATCTATGTTTGTAGTTTTGCAACAAAGCATATGCGTAAAATGAGACAAATTGACATGATATTTATAAACAACAAATAAAAATACCAAACCAAGTTTATAAGCTCACCTCATCACAGATGGTCTCATGAAATGAGTGCACCACATCCCTCCAAGTCCTCCAACAATTCAACCAATCCATGATGATATCCATAAGCCTCTTTGGCTCCTGTCGGAGGATGACCCACTGCCAACTCGTGCAACAAATATGCAAAAATTAGATGAACATACATGAGGTTCTTAACATAAGAACATTCAATAATCAAAATGATACTTACAAACTCATGATGCATGGTGTCATATCCGCCGCTACCTAAACATGACGGTCCGATGGTATCTTGTCGTGTGGCTATCCCATCTCCCTGTTAGTGATATTGGTTAGGAGTCTATTGCTACTCATTGCAAATCATATCCCACTCCTTATCATCTAACCATAAAGGCTTCGGTAAGCCTACTCTAAAAGCACCACGAGCCTCTGATCACTAATGGGACATCACCTAGGTGTTGTCTACTGAATCCACTCGAAACTAATAGTAGGATGTCCAAGAACTGGTCGATATGCCTAATAGATGGCCTCTGTGATATAATTTCTACAATCTTTATCCTGCTCACTCCATTTCAACATGATATAATGCCCAAATTATATGGAGAAAAGTTATCATATGTGCTTATGCATGGTCTTTTTGGTCTTGTCCATCACAAGATGTCCATCATGTATATGATACTCCTTGGAGTCATCATAATCATAAGCACCCCAAGGTGTATGTGGTGTACCATGTGGCATACCTGGATCCGCACTATCTCCACAACATCGGCTGCCTCCTCTAGAGTGTGACCTCACCTAATGAGATGAACTGGTACCTGTATTGTGTTGAGATGTCGAACACATATGTCGACTATTGGAGCCACTAGGGGATGCTAAGAAGGTGGTCTTGGTGGAGTCATAAAGCCGGGAGTACCTTCGGCAGGAGTAGCCCCACTTGTGGGAGTGATGTCAGGGGGAGTGACACCGGCGAGAGTAGCCCCACCTATGGGAGTGACACTGATGGTAGTGAGGCCAGCAGGAGTGAGGCTAGAGGGAGTGCTACCACAAGTGATTCAATACTGTGACACAACAAACATATAAGCAGCAACTGCTTGAGATATAAACTCTAGGAACTTCTCTTTTTCATGGAATGTAAAGTGACTAGAGGATTGTCTCCCATCATGCTCTGCAACAAAAACTGAAAAAATAGCATACAATAATAATGGTAATATAGAAAAATTTTAATATACAAAAAAAGACAAAAAGAAATAAACAAAAAATAGTACATACAAGTATTTGCTACAAAAATCCTTTGCTCTAGCATCTTCTTAGACATCTGATGCATAGAGGATATCTATCTCTACACTGGCAACCTCTAGATCTCTCGGTATGCTAGCTCCCTCTTCATCACCATTCTCTTACAACATATTCTCTATTGTTTCATCATTTATCTCTTCTTCTTCAAAGAACTTTTCATCTCCAAAAATGATCTCTTCCTCCTTGACTATCGAATAAAACTCAAAGTCCACTATGGATGAAATTTCTTCTATATCTATATTCTCACAAATTTGTATACTACGTGGGGAGACTTGTAAAACAAATAGCCAATTTGGATCTTTTGAATCTCGCATAGAGACAACCTGCTCAATGTGTTTGGGAAGTAGAAATGTATCTCTTTCATCTAACCATAGCTTTGTGGAGCCTACCTAAAGCAAACCACTCTTATCTCGCTTCACTATTGCATGTCTTCTAGACACATCTCTAACATGTGCAATAATTATCCATCATTTTCAAAAAATTGGATACTTGCACTGAGTTCAAGGACATGCCACTCTCTCCTCCAGTTCTAAAGATGCCATCTGATACCATGTGGAGAGGTTAGGACCTTTAATATATGATACATTTAATTGTATATTATAATTTTAAATATAAAATCCTAACTTTAACTTTAAAACGTAAAATCCAATTTTTTATATATTCAAATATATATATTAATATTAATCCTTGTTACCTATTTTTTCCCTTCATATATATATATATATATATATATATATATATATATATATATATATTATATCCTTCTTTAAATATTTAATTACCATATTTATATAGTTTGCCTTCAGCCAATGTAAAAGGTCTACTCTTGATTAATAAAATATTCCTTTGCACTAGATTAGATTTATCTGGATACTTATGAGTCTTAATAAAATCTTTGATATCATCATACCATCCTTGTGCTTTAATTGTGAATAGCTCAGCATCTTGGAATTCATCTTCCACTCTAATTGCTTGGACCCTTTGACTAATCCTAGATAGATGATTAACCATAACATTTTCCTTCTTTGTTCTATGTACTGGAGTGAAATCAAATTCTCAAAATAATAGGATCCACCTCCATACTCTTCTTGTTTCTTGTGGCTTGTTCAATAGACAGTTGAGTGGTTGATGATTTGTAATTATGATGAGTTTTATCCCTAGCAAGTAATGGGAGAATTTTTGGATAGTAAATACCATTGTCAAGGCCTCCCTCTCTATGGTATTATAGTTCTTCTATTCTTTAGTCTAAATCCGACTTTCATATTGAATGGGTCTATCCAGCTTATACTCCTCACTGTGTTGTGTGAGAACTTCTACTACTGCATAGGCACTTGCATCTACATGGACATGTAAAACCTTAGACCAATTGGGTGTGACAAGAATTGAAGCGACCACTAGCTTGGATCTCAACATCTGATAAGCCATTTCCTCTTCATTATCCCAATTCAATGGGACTTATTTACCTGTGAGCCTAGCCAACGGTCTAGCTATGTCTCTATACATCTTAATGAATATTCTCTCGTAGCCAATATGACCCAAAAATCTTGAAGTTCCCTTGATAATTTAGGCTTGGATAGCTTTAATATGCCTATGATTTTATTCGGATTAGGAGCCATACCTTTAGCATACACCACATATCCAAGGAGGGTACCTTTCATCATTAGGAAGTGACACTTATTAGGATTACATTTTTTACTCCAAAACATAGCATCATCGTTCATGACAAATCTAGAGGGAAGTACTGACTCTTAGAAGCACTACAAATGGCTCAAGGTGACTTAGATTCACTTCTTTTGCATATGAATATCAATTTTCCTATCTTTAAAGGAGCCTCAATAGAATACCCTGATGATCATGTAAGACATTTTACTTTTATCTACATAAGAAACATCACTTGGATTGTTTCTCATTAAAGCGTTTTTATTTATGCTCATGTTTTTGGAATTTTATAAGGATCTTTAATGATCACTTATTGATATAAAAGCCTAGAGCTTTATTTTTGTAAAAAGATAAAAGAATGGACTCAAATTACATGAATTTTAGGTAGTTGAACTTAATGATTCATCAATCAATCAAGTTACCTTAATCAAGTTGTCAAACTTGATTTTACTTTTTCCAGATTGTAGGAGATTGATTCTTTTCATTCTACCAAATTATCGTGTTCTGATTTGAATTCAACAAACCACTTAAAAAATTTTTGGAAGGCTTCAAGATTCTATATAAAGACTTCCAATCCATTGAAGCCATATACATACACTTTTGGTCATCATTGTGTTGCTCCATTTCTCTGCCCCATCATCTTCAATAATAGCTATCTTTAGAAGTTGTTACTCTCTCTAGAGATGTTAAAATTGGATGAATGAGCATTCATTGGAACGATGTTACTTTGTAGTTTATTTCTACAAATTTTTGAGGTCATTTGGTTTATTAGATTTTGAGAAATCCTCATTTTACTATGTCAGCATCTATCTCTGCATAGGCCTGAAAAATCAGGGACACTACTATTAAGTACAAAGTTTATTCTACAATCATATCTTGTTTATTTATTCTACTCTTGTGCATTTTAGACAGTGAAACATATGTATAACATTCCTTGAAAAGGAATGTTTCCAATTTTAATCATTTTTCCTACTCTAAGCATTTGAACATTATCTCATCCATACATACCAAGTTTTTTGAGCTAGTCAAAGTGCACACTTATCTATTTTGTACCAACTCTTTATTATTGATCCTCCAAAGTACATACTAGCCTTATTTGCACTAATCACAATCCTATAAGGCTTGTTTGACTCTTTGAAAGCTCAAGGGTTCATCTTGTGATGGTTGACTGGACCAAACTTCATCACTTGGAGACTCACTTTTCTACCTCCTACAAGCTTCTCCATGTTCTCTCATTGGTATCAAAGCTACTTCAAGATGGGTGATGGTTTTCCCTCTATGATTGAAAAGCTTGATAGAAACAATTATGATGCTTATAAAATTATAATGGAAGCCTACTCGAAAGATAGAAATCTTTATGGAATTGTAGTAGGTGATGAAGTTATGCCTACTGCGAGATCCAAAGGAGGACCTACACAAAAGGAGACAGATAGACTCACACTTTGGTGTGCAAGGGCTGCTCAAGCAATGTCTACATACTAAAATCTATCTCTAATTTTTTTTAGCCATATTTTAGAGGATGCCAAACATGTAAATAGACTTTGGATGCACTTGAGATCTTCTTTTCTGCTAGCTCCAAAGAAACAAAGAACCATCTATGGAATGAGTTCAACCAAATGAAGAATATAGCAAAACAAACTATCACAGAGTTTGTTACTAAAGTCAAAGAGGTTGTAGACCATTTAGCATCCATTGGAGAGCTAATTGAAGAACAAGCCATCATGAGGAAGATTCTAATTGGAATTAGAAGTAATAAGGAATGGCAATCTTTCACCATAGCTCATGATCTCATCATGGATGTACAAAACCTAGATTTCAACATATTCCTTGTATAACTTTTCAACCAAGAGACCAACAATTATTTGAAGGAAGATAACATTTATCAAGATAATACAAGTGCTCTTTATGTAGATAACAAAGACAAGGAGCACAAGGGCAAGAAGAAGGAAGATGATGAAGAAGATATTTCCCAAGCCAACTATGCAGGAAAGAGCAAGTGGAAAGGAAAGAACAAAGGAGCAAAGCATGAAATATCAAAAGGAAAAGATTTTAAACCTTCTTCAATCTACAACAAGACCAACCACACCCCTCAAAATTATTGGTTCAATGGAATGACCGAGACAGGAAGTGGAAGAGGCAGATTTGGCAACACTAGAGGTAGAGGTGGAAACTACTTCAACAACAACAATAAAAGTCAAAATAGAAGGTACTTCAATAACTACTTTAAAGATCAATCACATGAAGACTCTTACTTCTAATGAATCTATTCCACAAAGAAGGTAAAGAATATGACCATTCTACATAGATTCAAGATGTTTAGACCATGTTGCAGGCAACATTTCACTTCTATCTGAGTTTGAAAGTCCAAACCATAGACATCAAGTACAAATAGGGGATGATACTAAGCACAATGTGGATAAGATTGGTAATATCAAAGCTTTCAATGGTAGAACAAACATTCTGAGTAAGGTTCTCTATGTACCCACTATCACTAAAAACATAATAGGTGTAGGCCAAATAGTTGAAAAAGGCTTGTAAGTTAGGTTCACCCAACATGGAGTTTTTGTGGAAGATCCATGTCAAAGATTCAAGAAGATATAAAGAGGTGAGAATCATAGTAGGCTCTGTACTTTTGAAGTAGGAGAAACTTTACTTTTGAAGTAGGAGAAACAAGGAACATAGCTCTATTCAATTTTGGGTCTCAAACCCTAAGTGAGCTTGAATTGTGGAAAAAGAGGCTTTCTCATGTGAATGAAAAAACCTTGAAGGATACATGTAGGGATCAAAGTGTTCTAGGGATGCCAAACATATCAAAGGAACACATGATCAATAGGTGTGATGCTTGTGATATTTGAAAGGCAATAAGGCAACCACTCAACCACAAAGACTACATCCACAACAATCTCTTGGACTTAATACACAGTGATGTGTGGGGACCAATTCAAGAACCTTCATTGGTAGGATCAAGTTCTTATGTTTCATTTTTTGATGGTGATAGTAGATGTACGATTCTCTACTTTATCAAGAATAATAATGAACTGTTTGAATGCTTCAAGAAGTACCTAGCACATGTAGAGAATCATACAAGTAGATCATTGAAGAAACTTGGGCCTGATGGAGGGGGATAATACTTCTCCAAAGAGTGATTCTCCAAATAGGGAGATAATACAAGATAAAGGCATCAAAAGGAAAGTGATTACCAGGTATTCTCCTCAATTAAATGGTATTGCATAGAGAAGAAACAAGACTCTAGTTGGATCAACAAGGACAATGCTTGAAGAGAAGAAGTAACCACACTATTTATGGATAGAACCAATCTCAACTATTGTATATCTTGAAAACACACTCCCATCCAAATATCTTCAAGGTATAAATCCTTATGAAGTATGGAATGGTAGAAAAACAATTTTATGTCATTGCAAGGTATTTGGTTGTTTAGCTTTTGTACATGTACCTTCACAAATCAAAGGTAAATTAGATGAAAGGGCAACCCAGGTAGTATTCATTGGCTGTGATTCAACTCAAATGGGATATAGATATTATAATGCATCCACTAAGTAATTTGCCACAATCAGGGATGTTCTATTTGAAGAACACGTGTCATGGTATGATGAGGACAAGAAAAAGGTAAACCTTCCATATGATCTTGATTTTGATTTCCATCCATTACTAGAAAGCATGATACATGGGTCGAGGATCCAAGAAGAAAATTTGATTATGATCAAGATGAGAAGGAAAGAGACTCAAAGCTCTAGAACTTAAGAGGAAAGTAAAAAAATTCAAGAATGTGGAGAATGCTCCGAGCATACTCATAGAAGGTCAACAAGGGAGAGAAAGCAACCAAAAAGGTATGGATATGATTGTATGCTTATTACAAGCACTCTATTTTATTTGGCCAAAGACTCAATTTAAAAAGAACCATTGACATATGAAGAACCAAAAGGTAACCCTAATTCGGAAAAAGGCTATGAAAGAGGAGATAGATGCCTTAAAAGAAATGGACAATTGGGCGTTGGTCCAATGCAAAATAATAAAAAGGTAATAGTTTGCAGATGTGTCTATAAGATCAAGAGAAATCTATTCTCAGTTTCTACATTAGCCAAGATTGGCTTGGTTGTGAAATTTGTTGATAACAGATGTATAGTTCATGATCTATCAAATGGCAACGTGATTATTGCTTTTGGAATTTTATGTCGTGGGCTGTATAATCTCATAGACTATGAAAGATCTGTAAATGATTCAGCATATGTAGTACATGACTCTCAGGCTATGTCAGATACCAAGCTTTGGCATGCATGCTTTGGTCATCTGAATTTTGCTAGTTTGTTATGCTTGTAGAAATCTGAAATGGTGTCCTCTTTGCCGAAACTTGAGGCACCTAGAAAACATGGTTGTGAAGGTTGTATTTTAGGAAAAATGCAGCGTTCCTCCTTTCCAAAAGATGTTTTAGTTTGGGCTA
This sequence comes from Ceratopteris richardii, assembly GCA_020310875.1. Taxonomy (NCBI): domain Eukaryota; kingdom Viridiplantae; phylum Streptophyta; class Polypodiopsida; order Polypodiales; family Pteridaceae; genus Ceratopteris; species Ceratopteris richardii. The sequence continues at coordinate 22,852,739 of CM035429.1, forward strand.
CTTAGAAATTGCAGCTTGTACATAATGATGTTTGTGCTCCTATGCAGACACCTTCTTTTGTAAATTATCATTAGTTCATGACTTTCATCGATGATTTTTCCAGGCATGCATGGGTATGTCCACTGAAGGCAAAGACCGAAGTGTTCATGTGCTTCAAACAGTTTTTGGTTTTGGCTGAAAATCTGTCAGCATGTAAATGGGCACCCTCCATTGTAATTGAGGGGGGGAATATATGTCTTCTGATTTTAATGCATTTCTAGCTAAATGTGGGATAAAACACCAGTGTATAGTGCCATATACACCTCAATAGAATGGAATTACTAAATCAAAGAAAAAGTCACTCATGAAGATAGCGAGATGTATGGTCAAGAGTGAGGCTTTACCACATAGTTTCTAGCTTGAGGATATCATGTGTGAAGCATATGTACTTAACAGGTGTCCCACTAAAGTGTTGTAGTCTATCACTCCATATGAGGCTTGGTCGCAAGCCATCTGTTGCTCATCTGCATGTTTTTGGTTGTCTGGCATATGCATTAGTACCTGAACAACATCAGAGAAAATTGGATGATAAAGTAGTAATATGTACTTTTGTTGGGTACAATTCTGAAAGTAAAGGTTATCTTTATATCATCCAAAGACTAAACACATTTTGGTTAGCCGTGATGTTGTTTTTGTGGAAGATGTTATTCAAACATTGCTTTCATGTACTCAGGAGACATCTATTAGCTCTAAAAACATGTATGATACTTTGCTGCCTCTTTTTATAGGTGGACAGTCTAGTGTTGGTCCTAATGAGGCAACTTCTTAGCCATTGCATGTTTCATGAGATGATGTAGATCATTCCATTTCTGATGCAGATTTACATGATGCACTTGTTGATGAGAGAGTTGATATTGAGTAAGCAAAAACTATGCCAAAATGGTTGGTGCATACTTTGCATGACACCAAATTAGATGCACCTCTATCATATTGTACTCGATCAAGCTCTGCTATGCTATGGGTGCCTCTAGTCTCTGTGATGAGACTGAGCCTGTTTCGTTTAATGAAGCACAAAATTCAAAAAATTGGATGGCTACTATGCAATCTAAATATGACGCTATAATGAAGAATAGTACTTGGTCTTTATGTGACTTGCCTCCTGGCAAGAAGGCCATTGGCAATAAGTGGGTTTACAAGTTGAAGTGTCAGTGTGATGGAATAGTTGACAAGTATAAGGCTAAGCTTGTTGCAAAGGGTTATGTGCAAGAAAGAGGCATTGATTTTGATGAAACCTTTGCACCTACATGCCGAATGGCTACTATTCATAGCATATGTGCACTTGCAACTCATCATGGTTGGAATGTACATTAGTTAGACATTAAAACAATGTTTATGAATGTTGACTTGCATGAAGAAGTGTATGTTTTTTAGCCCCATGGCTTTGTGTAGAAAGGGTATGAAAACCAGGTGTGCAAGTTAAGAAAGGCTTTATATGGTTTAAAGCAAGCACCATGTGCTTGGTATGAAAAGATGCATGCCTATCTGATTGCACATGGTCTTGAGAACATTCCAACTAAAAGCACCTTATATGTTAAATGTGCTAATTATGTACTTCTGATCATTGTGGTTTATGTTGATGACATGCTGCTCGTTGGTCCTCATGAGAGGCATATTGCTGATTTTAAGGCTGATTTTCATGCCTCATTTGAGATGTTTGATTTGGGGCACTTGCATTATTATTTGGGCATTCAGTTTATGCACATTGATGGTGGAATGGCTTTGTGTCAAATGAAATATATTGACACATTATTACAGTGTTTTGGCCTTGAAGATTGTAATCCTATTGCCACTCCTATGGAGACAGGTTTACGACTGACTCTCCATGATGTTGGAGATGCATTTGATGTTGTTCTCTATCAGTAGGTTGTTGGATGCTTGATTTATTTCGGCATTACTTAGCTAGATATTCAGTTTGTTGTCTCACAGATGAGCAGGTTTATGCATTGCCTAGGAGTCAAGCATTGGCACGCAATTAAGCGCATCTTTCGCTACTTGAGTGGTACTCGGATACTTCGGTTGTCTTATCCCAAGGGGGGATCACTACCACTAGATTTGCATGCTTTTTCTAACTCTGATTGGGCTGGTTGCTATGACACTCGTGTGTCCACTAGTGGCTTTTGCTTCATGATTGGTAGCTCATGTATATCTTGGTTGAGCAAGAAGCAGCCTACTGTGGCCACTTCTAGTTGTGAGGCTGAGTATAGGGCACCTTTCATAACCACTATTGAGTGTGTGTGGCTCAGATGCCTTATGGCTGATTTGGGTGTTGGTCAGTCTTCTGCCACCACCATCTTCACTGACAGTCAAAGCGCATTGGCAGTTGTGAGCAACCTTGTGTTCCATGCTCGCACTAAGCACATTGAGGTGCATTATCATTATGTCAGGGAGGGGTTCTCTATTGGGGAGATCAACTTGGCATATGTGCCCATGCAGGAGAACATTAGAGATCTTTTCACAAAGGCTCTACCTAGGAAGAAGTTTGAAGCTTTCTGCAAAGCTTTGGGCTTACATCCTTTTGTGGAGTGATTTCCACATATCTTGGCACTTCCTTATACATGAGTGCCAGCTCCTTATTAACCACATCACGCCAAGGGGGGATTTGTTGATATATTTAGGTAGTGATGTGTGTGAACACACTAGGACCATCGGGGCACTTTTTTCCCTCTTTAGGAGGTTTTTTTCCCCGGCTTGTATATACACCTATTGCCCTAACGGGCTACTTATCTTTGTACATTCTAGTGGTAATACATTCAGTATTGTGTGTTGAGCTCCAAGCTTCTTCTTCTTCCTTGTGTTGTTCACGTGCTTCTACAGACATCTAACTCCAATAGACACAAGACATCCAGTGGAGAAGATAGGCAATGTGAAGACTTTAGATGGTAATATGAAACTATTGAGAAAGGTATTGTATGTGCCAACCATAAACAAAAATCTCACAAGTGTTGATGAAATTTTTGAGAAAGGGTTACAAGTCAAATTCACAAAGAATGGAGCATTTGTTGAGGATCCACATTAGGGATTCAATAAGATAACAAGAGGAGAAAAGACAAGTAGACCATTTACATTTGAGCTCCAAGACACTAGGAACATTACATTGTTCAATTATGGTAGTCAAAGATTATCAAAATTGGAAATTTGGCACAAATGGTTAGCTCATATAGGTGAAAGGGCTCTGAAGCAAATAAGTAGAGATTAGAGTGTGCTTGCTCTACTAAATATCTCCAAGCAACACATGATTTACAAATGTAGTGCTTCCAAATTTGGCGATTCTCATAGACAAGCATTCACAAAGAAAGGATACATTCATGGAGACCTATTGGAGTTAGTCCATACTGATGTATGTTGGACAAGCACGGAGCCATCAGTCTTTGGATCCAGGTACTATGTGTCATTTATTGATGATTGTAGCAGATGGAAAATATTATACATCATGAAGCATAAGGATGAAGTCTTTTCATGCTTTAAGAAATATCTTGCATTAGTACAAAATCAAATAGGAAAGACTTTGAATAGGCTAAGGTCAGATGGAGGGGAGAATACTTCCCCGAGGACTTTAATTCTTATCTCCAAGAGTGAGGAATCAAAAGAAAAATTACAACCAGATATACCCCAAAAAAAATGGAGTGGGAGAAAGGAGGAATAGAACCATAGTGGAGGTTGCAAGTTCAATGCTAAATGAGAAAACAATGCCCAATTACCTATGGGAAAAATTTGTGTCCATAGCCACCTATCTAATCAATAGACTCCCATCAAAATCATTGGATGGGATCACACCATATGAAGCATGGAATGGAAGAATACCTAGCCAAGAGCATTGCAGGATTTTTGGGTGCATAACATATGCACACATACCTTCACAAATCAGAGGCAAGCTACATCCAAAGGCTCAAAAGTGCATCTCTATTGGCTACGACCTTAATCAGAAAGGTCATAGGTTGTATAATCCAAGCAATAAAGGTTTCATTGTTATTAGAGATTTTTTTTTTATGAAACAAATCTTGATTTGAAGATGATTGCAGGAAAATCAAACTTCCCTATGACCTAGAGGAAGACTTTCCAAAATTTTCAAAGAGGAATGAGCATACACATGAAGAATCAAGTAACTATGATGGTGATCAAAGACTCTAAGAAGAGAAATCAATTCTTGAAACTCCAAAGGCAAAGCTAAAGTGTAGGAGATGAGAGATGTTGCAGAATCATCTCAACAAACTATAAGGAGTCTACTAGAGAGAAAAGGAAGCCATATATGTATGGTTATGACACCTCCTTGGTCACTAAGCATTCCATTTATATTGCTCAAGATAAAAATTCAAAAGAACCATCAACATATGAAGAGGCCAAGAAGAAGCCAGAATGAAGAGATGCAATGGAAGAAGTGATATATGAAGGTCATTGGTTCAAGGTGTGTCTATAATCTAAAGAAGAATTCTGATGGATCAATTAAAAGATACAAAGAAAGTCTTGTGGCCAAAGGGTTTTCTCAAACTCAAAGTATTGATTATGAAGAGACATTCTCACCTGTGGCAAAAATGCCTACAATTAGAGTACTCATGAGTGTAGCATCTTCTACAAATTGGAATATCTATCAAATGGATGTTAGAAATGCTTTTCTAAATGGTTGGATTTTAGAAGAGGTATACGTGGCCCAACCTCCTAGCTTTGAAGAACAATCATATCCGGAAAATGTATGCAGGTTGAAGGAAGCTTATATGGCTCGAAGCAAGCTCCTTGATCTTGGAATCATAGGTTCTTCACTTATTTGCAAGATAAAGGATTTATGGTGAGCAAGGTTGATCCTTCCCTCTTCATAATAAGGAACCACTCAGAGTTCATATACCTTTGTGTATATATGGATGAAATAATAATCACAGGTCATGATGCAGATGGAATCAAGAGGATCAAGGCTCACATGAAAGAAGATTTCAAGATCAGTGATCTTGGCTTACTCACTTACTTCTTAGGCTTGGAAGTGGTATATATAGAGAAAGGTATGTTCCCAAATCAAAGAAATCACATTAGAGATATCTTACCAAGTTCAAGATGGAAAATACAAAGGTTGCAGGTACACCTCTGGAAGTAAATCAAAAGATACGTGCTCATGAAGGTGGGTTAATTGAAGAGATGACTAGTTACCAATGCCTAGTTGGAAGCTTGAACTATGCTAATCTAACTAGAGTAGATATATGTTATGGAGTTAGTGTGTTGAGTCAATTTGTGCACACTCCAAGGAAGCCTCACATGGAAGCAGCCAAAAGAATCCTAAAGTATTTGAAAGGCACATCAATGAAGTGTTATACTACCTTTATACCTCTAATAAAGATGTCAAATTATTATTTTCTGTAGACTGGGCAGGCTCTAAGGATGATAGGAGAAGGACACTAGGATATCTTACCTTTACAAGTACCAAATTGATATCTTGGTCATCAAAGAAGAAACCTACAATTGCTCTCTCATCAACTAAAGCTGAATGTAGAGGGCTTGCAAATTCTAATCAAGAAACTATGTGGATCAGGACCCTATATTTAGATTTAGGGTTGAATACTTCAACTCCATACCTTTCTGACCATGGCATCACCTCCCCCTCAAGCGTGAAGTTCCAAGAAGGGCAGTTATGTGATTTTGAGATCTTTGAAGACTTGAATCTTCATAGGTCTTGGCCTTTCTAGAGTTCTTGATATGTGGTAATAGAACATAATAGATATCCATGATGCAATTGGAAAGGGTTTGTAGTATATCTAGGTACATAATCAAGGGTATGATTCTCATGTTGCACTATATTCATCTTTTGACTCTGATGATGATCCTTTTGATATGGGATGGTAATTGTGGAAGTAATGATCCAACTTGTTTCTTCTTCTTAGGTGATTTGAATACCATGTGGTCATCATTCCATAATAAAAGAATAATCCATTATCCTTTTAAGTTTTTCTTTCCTTTGTTGTAAGTCGTCTAACCCTAATGTTATGTTGTACATCCACATGGGTTTTGGTTGTGCTTCCTCAAATATATTGAGGAAAGAAATAAACTTGTCCTCTCAATCTCTAATAGAAGTTTTCTTCTCTTGCTTTCTCTTAAACAACCTATTATCACAAACAATTGCTTGATTCATGAATTCGTTCAAAGTTTTTACCTTGGGCATGGTTAGCATGCGATCCTTGATTTCATCATGTAATCATGATAGAAATTGGTTGATAAAATAATCCTCATGCTATGAGAGATCACAAATGATTTGTATGAGTTTTGATGCATAGGTAGATGCAAGCCTATACCCTTGATGTAGCTTCCTTAGCTTTGTTTTCCCAACATGTGAATAATTGGTATCCCCCAAAGAAGATGTGAACTATTAAACAAAGGCCTTGAAATCATAAAAAATATACATATCCTTTTCAAGGATAGGTGCAAACCATGAAAGAAAATGGCCACATAATAGAGTCCTATGGGTTCTTCTACTTGAGAAGCATCATTTGGGTACCTCTTTGGTTGCATTCTTATGAATAATTTCTCTTGTTGCAAAAATACTCAAAACAAAGACCTTGTCCCATCAAATTTCTTAGGCATGCTCACTTTTGAAGGTTTCTTCATATTGGTCACCATGGTTGTACTTGAAGAAGATTTATTTACAATGATCTACACCTTTTGGATTTTCCTTGAAGTTTGGTGATTACAGCTTGAATATTTTGTTGTCAATCATTTCTTGGTCTTTTCATATCTCGTGGACTGGTTGTCGAATAACTTTAAGTGTAGAAAACAATTCTTCATGAATAATCTCCATAGTGCTTGAGCTTGATGAAGGTATTCTTGCCAAAATTTCAAGGGAGCACTAGATTATGCCCTCTAACTAGACTAGACAAGGTTTCAAAAATATACTTCTAATTAGAAGATCACCCTCTGAGGGGAAATAATACAAGAATATAGAACTATTACAAGAACTCCAACAACATGGGACATATAGGTATAGATAGCTCGACTAGACAAGATACAAGAGATCCCACAACCAAAGACCAAAGGTATGAAGTAAAGTATTTGGGTTACAAGAACTCCCTTGAGGGAGATGAGCATAATACAAATAACTTCTCAAGATCTTGCACCATGCAATTACTAGAGGATAAGACTAAAAGTCCAACAACTAGACTATCTAGGACTAGAACAAGGAACATGAAAAGAACTCGATCTAGAAATTCAAAGTTAATTACTTGGTGATCATGACTCCTTGAGCTCCCAAGACTGGCATTGGCAAGACTAAGGATGTATATGTCCAAGCCCTCCTTATATAAGTGTTCAAGGCTGGTGTTCAAGGGTGCTTACAAATTAATGATGTCAACAATCTAAAACAAGACCTCATGATGTCAGAATCAAATAAATAGGTAGTCAATCTTAGGGTTTTGGCATGTTCTAGATGCGATGGAAGCATTTTGTTTCTCCAAATTATGAACAAAACATGAGATAAAGATATTCACATGGAATCCAAGGCTTAGGATGGTTTCCTTTATTTTATGAGAGTTCATACATTTCTTTCATAATAAATTGTTTAAAAGACATAGTGAAGCATAATTTCTATTTAAAATACAAGAAACCACTAGGATGGGGCATAACTTTGTAAAGAATTCCATGCATGCAAAAAGTAAGACTTTGATGTAAAAGTAGAAATCTAATGTAGAAGTATGGATAGAAATAAAAGGTGATAGCAGTGATGGAAAACAACTAAGAGCATAGGCTATGATATTAGCTTTGAAGAGTTGATACTAAATCGTAGGCTAAAACTTTTGAATAAAAGATGCTTATTTAATGTGTCACTTAGAAATCAGTGTTTGCATTAATAAATGTTTAATTACATATTGGAAAATTGTGATTAAAGCTTTTTGAACCCATAAAAAAATGTTTCCAAATCGTTAATGCATGTACAAGAACTACAAATATCATATCATATGTTATCTAATTCCTTTAAGAATGTTTAAAGCTCCTACTCCCAAGTACAATGGGATGACCATATTGCATTGATATTGCACCAATATTTGAGCCACTAGAATTTATAACTTCATGGAAATTTGTGAAAAAAGTAGTAATTGCAAAATTGGTGCACATGAAATTGCATATTTGAGTGTTTGAAAAGATTGTTTTTGTGCTCATTGTCATGCAAATTTTACATTTTATCTTCAATAATAAAGTGATTAGAAGTGATAAAAAAGGAAAAATTTTAACAAAGTTGGAAGATATTATTCATCGTACGTGCAAATGTACCAAGTGCATTTGTAAGTTGAAAAGAAATTACCATAAATTGGTAATGATCAGTATGAGTCCTAAAAATCTTCTTGTAAATATTTCTATGATGATAAATATATGATTATATCTAGAATTTAGGTAAATTCTACCAAAGATATGTGATCCTTGAAGTTTATCTAGCAACTCATCTATTTCAAGTATCAGATACTGAATTTTAATGGTGATTTTTTTGAGGGTTCTATAGTTGATGCACATTGTATAGGTCTTATTCTTTTCTTCAACAAGTAGAACAGGTGCTCGAAATGGAGAAGAACTAGGCATTATGAGTCCTTTGTAGATTAAATCATTCACTTGGTTTTCTATTTCCTTTCCCCGTGAAGGTGGTAGTTTAAACGAGTAATCAAACATTTTATAATCAACCTTAGATGGTTTATGTGTATCAAAAAGAGTATGAGTACAATTAATTACACCTTTCACAAAAACAATACATGAATTATAACCTTTCCAAAATGCAGATTTTACTTGAATATGAGTAATTAATGGAAATGGTTGGAAGTCATGCATTGCAGATAAAGAAATGAGGTGGCCTTTAAATTATAAATTCATGTATGTGTATGATGGTCAATGTGTGGATTAGAATGATGAAGGAAAAGAATTCCAAGTTTCCATTGATTTCTTTGAAAGGGGAGGAGAAAGGGTTCGGGAATTGACTTGTAGATCAATAAGAGCCCTCATGAACAAAATAATAGAGAAGAATTTTTCCTTGTCCTAGCATAGGGACATAGGAAGGTATAAAAAATTTGAGGAAGACTCAGTTCACATCTTCAGTTTTCTTCATGAGTGCTTTTATCCATTAACAACTATATATCAACATCCTTGGAGCCTCCCTACATTCACTTGCTATATGAAACTCATTCAAATAAAGTTGCTAAAGCATTTACTTAGGGTTTTAGAATCAAATACGTAGGTAGTCAGTCTTAGGTTTTTGGCACATTCTAGATGCGATGGAAGCATTTATTTCTCCAAATTATGAAAAAACATGTCATATAGAGATTCACATGGAATCCAAGGTTTAGGATGGTTTCCTTTGTGTCCATGAACGTTTCATGCATCTGTTTCATAATAAATTCTTTAAAAGATAGAGTGATGCATAATTTCTCTTTAAAGTACAAGAAACCATTATGATGGTACATAACTTTGTAAAGAATTCCATCCATGCAAAAAGTCAAAATCTAATGTAGAAGTAGGCATCATATCATTAAATGAAAGAACATAGATAGCATAAATATTATGGATAGAAACAAAGTGTGACGGTGGTGATGGAAAATAACTAAGAGCATAGGATATGAAATTATATTTGAAGAGTTGATACTAAATCATAGGCTAAAAGTTTTGAATAAAACAAGCCCATTTAATGTCTTAGTTAGAAATCAATGGTTGAACTAATAAATGTTTAATATCCTATTGTTTTATTTCAATTAAAGCTTTTAAAACCCATAAGAAAATGCATGCACAACAACCAAAAAATATTTATCATATGTGTTCTAATTACTTTAAGAATTTTTAAGGTTCCTACACTCAAATGCAATGGGATGTTCATATTGCATTGATATTGCACCTATACATGAGCCACTAGAGTTTATAATTACATGGAAAGATTGTGAAAAATGTTGGTGATTGCAAAATGCGTGCACAAGAAATTTCATCTTTGAGTATTTCAAAATAATGTTTTTGTGCTGATTCAAATGCAAATTTTTCAATAGTAAAGTGAGTGGAAGTGCTAAAAGACGAAAACTTTCAACAAACTTGAAAGATATTATTCATTATGCATTTGTAGGTTGAAAGGGAATTACAATAAATTGGTAATGATCATTATGAGTCCTAAAGACATTCTTGTAAATATGTCTATGATGAAAGATGTATGATACGTGATTTTTTGAAGTTGATCTAGTACGTCATCTATTTGAAGTACCAGATATGAAATTTTAATGGTGATTTTGTTGAGGGTTCTATGGTTGATGCACATCCTATACATCTTATTCTTTTCTTTCAACAAATAGAAGATGTGCTCCAAATGGAGATGAACTAGGCCTTATGAGTCCTCTCTTGATTAAATCCTTCACTTGGTTCTATTTTTCTTTATGGTGTAAAGTTCTATGCCTATAAGGTGCTATATGAGGAGGTGAACTACCAAGAACTAGATCTATAGGATGGTCAATATATCCTCACGAAGGTGAAGGTGGTAGTTTAAAAAGGTAATGCAACATAAAATAATCTTCATAAGCGATCCTAAATGGTTTATCTACATCCGAAAGAGTATGAGTATAGTTAATCACACCATTCACAAAAACAATACATGAATTATAACCTTTTCAAAATGCAGTCTTTACTTGAGTATGAGTAGTTAATGGAAATGGTTGAAAGTCATGCACTCCAAGGAGACAGAGAAATGAGTTGAGCTTTACATTGTATATTGATGTTTGTGTATGATGGTCAATGCATGTATTATAATGATGAAGGAAGGGAATTCCAAGTTGTCCTCGAGTTCCTCAAAAGGGGGGAGAAAGGGTTGGTGAGGAATTGGATTGCAGATGCATAGGAGCCCTCATGAACAAAATAAAAGAGAAGAATGTTTCCTCGGCCTAGGGTAGGGACAAAGGAAGGTATACAAAATTTGAGGAAGACTCAAATCATCTTCCGTTTTCTTCATGAGGGCTTTCATCCATTAACACACATTTATATATGAACATTCTTGGAGCCTCCTAATCTTTTTAAGAAATGTTTCCATTCATTGTCCCTTCATTCACTTCCTTTCATCAAGATAAGGACCATTCCAAAGATGCCAGAAGTTTCCATTCATTGTCACTTCATTCACTTGCTTTCATCAAGATAAGGACCATTCCAAAGATGCTAGAAGCTTCCATTCATTGTCCCTTCATTCACTTGCTTTCATCAAGATAAGGACCATTCCAAAGATGCTAGAAGTTTCCATCATTGTCCCTTCATTCACTTGCTTTCATCAAGATAAGGACCATTCCAAAGATGCCAGAAGTTTCCATTCATTGTCACTTCATTCACTTGCTTTCATCAAGATAAGGACCATTCCAAAGATGCTAGAAGCTTCCATTCATTGTCCCTTCATTCACTTGCTTTCATCAAGATAAGGACCATTCCAAAGATGCTAGAAGTTTCCATTCATTGTCCCTTCATTCACTTGCTTTCATCAAGATAAGGACCATTCCAAAGATGCTAGAAGAATCCATTCATTGTCCCTTCATTCACTTGCTTTCATTAAGATAAGGACCATTCCAAAGATGCTAGAAGCTTCCATTCATTGTCCCTTCATTCACTTGCTTTCATCAAGATAAGGACCATTCCAAAGATGCTAGAAGTTTCCATTCATTGTCCCTTCATTCACTTGCTTTCATCAAGATAAGGACCATTCCAAAGATGCTAGAAGAATCCATTCATTATCCCTTCATTCACTTGCTTTCATCAAGATAAGGACCATTCCAAAGATGCCAGAAGTTTCCATTCATTGTCACTTCATTCACTTGCTTTCATCAAGATAAGGACCATTCCAAAGATGCTAGAAGCTTCCATTCATTGTCCCTTCATTCACTTGCTTTCATCAAGATAAGGACCATTCCAAAGATGCTAGAAGTTTCCATCATTGTCCCTTCATTCACTTGCTTTCATCAAGATAAGGACCATTCCAAAGATGCCAGAAGTTTCCATTCATTGTCACTTCATTCACTTGCTTTCATCAAGATAAGGACCATTCCAAAGATGCTAGAAGCTTCCATTCATTGTCCCTTCATTCACTTGCTTTCATCAAGATAAGGACCATTCCAAAGATGCTAGAAGTTTCCATTCATTGTCCCTTTATTCACTTGCTTTCATCAAGATAAGGACCATTCCAAAGATGCTAGAAGAATCCATTCATTGTCCCTTCATTCACTTGCTTTCATCAAGATAAGGACCATTCCAAAGATGCTAGAAGCTTCCATTCATTGTCCCATCATTCACTTGCTTTCATCAAGATAAGGACCATTCCAAAGATGCTAGAAGTCACTTTTTCTATATGAAATTCATTCAAATAAAGTTTCCAAAGCCTAGAGATTATTTTGCTCATGACTCTCCATGTGAATGAGAAATTACTTCAGCCCCCTTCTTTTTCGGTAAACATATAGAAACACTAGAAGCACTTAAAGTTAGTCTACTCACTTTTCTTTCAAAACGTAATTCCAACAATATGCAAAATTTGATCTCTTAAGTGCTTCTAGATATCCATATCTAAGGATCGCCTAAATCATGTCCATTGTTCTCACAAAAAACAACACCCCACACAAAGGATTGTCCCTCTTCTCCTTTGCTTTTCTCTAGCACTCTTAATCCTTCTTCATATAGTAGATTCCAAACGTCGACCATTTAAATAGAAAGACCACATGGCTACATGAAAAGAGTATCCCTTTGAAATAAGCAACAAGTTTCTAAGACACATTTAGAAAAGGAAACTCTGAAACAAAACATGAGTGAATTGATTAAAAGGATCATAGTTTATAGCACTTGAATTTTTGAAGATCATTGTTCCTTATTTATTCCAACATTGTATTTACAATTCATAGGCCTAAAAAATCGGACTAGCTATGGGCACCCTTTTTCACATACAACCAAGGGCACTGGACACTCTTTGATGTGCACAATAATACAAGTGGCCATGAGAATTCCTTAATTTGTTAAGATAATCAAATACTCTTGCGAACCATCTCGTATACAACCTTTGTATCGCTCCATCCCTGCGATGGACATTAATTCATGAATATGTAGAGAAAGGATGAACTTCATTAAGAAAATAAGAATGGTTTTAGAATCTCTCTAATTCTATATGTCAAAGGTATACCTCACATGTTATGCAGTTACTTAGGTCACTCTTTAACATACAAACATGTGTTCCAGAAAAAAAACTATTTGATTTTACTGAGTATTCATATGAATGGATGTGTTAAACTATAGATCATCAAAAACGACTCTAAACGTTCAAACAAAAACAAAACTTCCACTTGCCTCTCTCTCTCTCAGCAACACACAAATATTTCTCTCTTTACTTCACATAAATTGCATAAATCCTTTCTCTTAGTTCACTCCTACTCTAACAACAATCATATTCAACACAATAATTGACAACATGCTCACATGTAGAGAAGGACTTCAAAAATGTATCAAATCAAAGCAGTTAACACTAGTGTTGTACTTGGGCACTTTAGTATCCTAAAAAAGAGACCATATTTGATGAATCTTTTGGACTATTAGAAGGAACCATTTATAGATGTAACTATGGAACATGTTAGCATAATGGTTAACATTTCTAGTAAAACATAATTTTCATTAAAGGATAGAAACAATATGATTTATTCATTAATTATATGATGCTAATTTCATTATTGATACAAAAATTAGAGTGATGTTAAATAGTGTTGTTTTTTTATTAAAATCATGATCTCACAAGTTTCATTGTTGTCAATGCCATAAAATATCTTTTTTTATAATTGTAAATACTTTTCTATCCATAATCAGATATTTGTAATGATTTTAACTAGGTTTATGGCATAAAATTAATCGCATATGTGTCATGATAGTGTTATCATCTATGAATTATTTTGCAAAGTGATGGTATGATTATGATCCATTTCTTATAATCAAAATACTATTAAAAAATATTAAAGCTAGAAATGTTTTTTGAAAACCTTGGAATTCAATTTTCTATGTTCTTTCTTCAAGTCAAACAATACTACTATTTTTCTATGCTAGGAAAAGGTCATTTGATGAGAAGATATTGCACATGCTACATTATAAAAGCTAATATGCTGATTTTTTCTATATATAATAGTTTATAATATCTGTGGAATTACTTTGATTGATATTATATTCCTAATATCATTGTATAAAGCTATTTTGTAGGATGGAATTTTATTCTCGACATAGTAGAATATGGGTATTGAATGAAATATTGATATTGTTAGTGGTATGTGAGATCCGTACAAAACATATTAGTTCAAAGACATATACCATATTTATATGATATTATATGATGGTGTTTGAAATAAAAACAGCCTTTTCAATGTTTTTATCCATCAATATCATATAAAAGGCTCCTACAATGTATAGTTATATAATGAGCATCCTATATTGTAGTAAATCTCGTATTATAAAAATGATTTTTCTTACTCACAAGACTTGTCATAGATGATAATATGACTTTAAATTAATAATAGAAAAATTATTCAAACACGAGAAAAGAACTTTCTATGGAGAATTTTCTTTCCTTTCATATGTAAATCTATAGAAAAATAGTTTTTTTATCATATTCAATCATTTCTATTATTTATTTATCAGAAGAAGGTATTTTTTAAAATACATTTTTTTATAGAAGGTTGATATATTTTGGCAGTGATGTGTCTGAACACACTAGGACCATCCGGGCTTTTTTTCCCCTCTTTAGGATGTTTTCTCCCCCAGCTTGTATATATGTCTATAACCCTAACGGGTTACTTATCTTTGTACATTCTAGTGGTAAAACATTCAGTATTATGTGTTGTGCTCCAAGCTTCTTCTTCTTCCTTGTGTTGTTCATGTGGTTTCACAGACGTCTAACTCCAACAATTGGTATCAAAGCAAGTCGGTGCTTCATCTAGGGCATCATCAACACTCATCCGGTTTCATTCTCAGAATTTCCTGAAATTTGGTGTGCATAATCAGGGTGATTTGGAGATCATAACAGCTTCCCTATGTGGTGCCAAAATCATGATCTGAACTTGTTTTGGCCTCCAAACACACTATCGTAGTGCTTATGCAGGCTATTTCATCTTTTTGTGCGAAAGATATATACAAGTTTTGGTTCGCCACTATAAGCATCTCAAAGTCTGCTATAGGTCTAGCAAAACTCGTTAGGGTAGTTCTATTCAACTTTTTCAGATACACTCATTTTTTTTTGCATCGGCATATTTTAGTCAATGACAATGGCTAAAAGTAGTGATGTATTTTGTATGTTGGCGATTGAGGATAAGTTGGACAGTACCAATTACCCATTATGGGCTTATATGATGCATCATGTATTGGTCGCAAAAGGATTATGGAATATTCTATAGGATGTTGAAAGACGTCCTATTATACCTACGAATACAAGTACTAAAGTTGATGCAGATGGTGTCAATGATGGTGATATCCTATAGATTCATATTTGTGCTAAGGTTTTTGTTGCACCTATTGTAGAGAAAATTCATTGGGATATCAGAGATGCTCAGGCACATGCATTGATACCCTTGTCTATCAAACATGCCATTATTCCTCACATTCGCTCTTGTAGAATAGCTAAGGATGCTTGAGATACACTTAGCATATTGTACCAAGCTAGGAATGAGGCTCGTTTTGCTTATCTCCGAAAACAATTGGAGAGTGAGCACATGAATGAAGGTGATTTCATGGATAGTTTCTTGACAAAGATCAAGGATTTGAAGGAAAAATTGATTTGTGCTAATGAAGTCCTTCCTAAGAGTTCACTTGTGCAGATTGTTTTGAATGGTCTTCCCGACTCATATCAGAGTTTTGTGTCTACTCTTCCTTTGATTATGAAAGACAATCCAAATGCCTTAACATTATAAGAGTTAGTTTTTGTTCTATTGTAGGAAGATCAGTCTAGGCAGAACAGGTCTATTATGCGTAGTGTAGAGCAAGCTTTCCTGGCTAGTCAGAACGGCAAAGACAAATGGAGCTCATCTACTAGTAAGCAAAAATCTAGAAATGTTGCATATTCGAAGAAGGAAGACAAAGAGGAGAAGAAATCAGAAAAGTAGAAATTGTTTTGCAAATAATGTAAAGGAAATGATGATGTCATTAAGAGCTATCCAAAACTGGCTGCTAAAGAGGCAAAGAAAAAAGAGGTTGGAATGGTTGTTGCAGAAGCCTCTACACAGAAATAGAGTGTGGTAATCTTGTGCAGGATGAAGAATGGGTGTTTACTATTGTTTGCAATTTTGACCCATCTTCGCATGAGCAATGCATGTCTTTAGTAGACTCAGATGTTTGGTACTTTGATAGTGGGGCGACCAAACATATTACCTCGCAATGTAGTTTCTACTCTTCACTCAAGCCTGCCCCTATAGGGAATACTATTACATGCACGAACAACTCCTCTTATGTTGTTATGGGAGTTGGTAAGATCATTCTGACTACTACTGATGGTAGTTCTTTTACATTGTCAAATGTTTTATTTGTGCCAGGGATCAAGAAGAATCTGTTATCAGTTTCATCTTTAGCCAAGATTGGTTTGGTTATGAAATTTGTTGATGATAGATATATAGTTCATGATCTGTCAAATGGTGATGTGATTATTGCTTCTAGCATTTTATCTTGTGGGCTATAAGCTCATAGATTATGAAAAATCTATGAATGATTTAGCATGTGTGGTACATGATTCTCATACTATGTCAGATGCAAAGCTTTAGCATGCATGCTTTGGTCATATGAATTTCGCAAGTTTGCTATGCTTGCAGAAATCTGAAATGGTGTCCTCTTTGCCCAAACTTGAGGCACCCAGTAAACATGTTTGTGAAGGCTGTATTTTGGGCAAAATGGAGCATTCATCCTTCCCAAAAGATGGTTCCGTTCAAGATACTTAGAAATTGTAGCTTGTACATAGTGATGTCTGTGGTCCTATGTAGAAACCCTCTTTTGGGAACTATCTTTACCTCGTGACTTTCATCGATGATTTTACTTCGGACTAGCTATGAGCACCCTTTTACACATACAACCAAGGGCACTAGACACTCTTTGATGTGCACCATAATACAAGTGGCCATGAGAATTCCTTAATTTGTTAACATAATCAAATACTCTTGCGAATCATCTCGTATACAACCTTTGTATGTAGAGATTAATTCATGAATATGTAGAGAAAGGATGAACTTCATTAAGAAAATAATAATGGTTTTAGAATCTCTCTAATTCTATATGTCAAAGGTATAGCTCACATGTTATGCAGTTACTTAGGTCACTCATAAACATACAAACATGTGTTGCAGAAAAAAAAAATCTATTTGATTTTACTAAGTATTCAAATGAATAGATGTGTGAAACTATAGATCATCAAAAACGACTCTAAACGTTCAAAGAAAAACAAAACTTCCACTTGCCTCTCTCTCTCTCTCTCTCTCTCTCTCTCTCTCTCTCTCTCTCTCTCTCTCTCTCTCTCTCTCTCCCCAATTCATCAAGTCCTAAAGAACGAGACGAGACCCCACGAAGAAGAGAGCTCTCATTCTACACTTCCCTTTCGAAGATGTAAGATCTACTTTCCTACGCAAGAGGGTGATTTTGAGAGCACTTGATGGCCCCCCATATACCTTGATGATGATCACACACCCATGCAGGTAGCAGACCTCCGTGCATGCATGCCGAGAGTACACCAAGCTCACAAAGAAGGAAAGAAGCCTTCATACAAAGATGGTCGTGTCATTGATGGCAAGGCCATCCCATAGGGATTTGCAGCCTGTGAGACACTCGAGGAGATAGGCCTTGCAGTTTGGAACTGCAATGGAGATCAATGGACACATCCAGAGAGGTTGGAAGAGGTGCGCAAAGGCAAAGACATCATTATGCTCATGGAGAAGCATGAGAGCCTGGACCGGGGCCTACCTCGAGTCCACAGTTTCCAGTGGGAGTCCACATATAGAGAGTGTACACATCCGCACACCACCAGAGGATCAGGAGGAGTAGCCACACTCTTCAGAGATGGACCTCAGAGCAGGATATAAATAGTCGCACGTGATTCACAGGCCAGATATCTTTGGATTCAACTCGAGCTCTCATAGGAGCGGATCATCTTCATAGCTTTATGCTACTTTGCTCCTTCTAGCTCCTGGTTTGCTATCATAGATCGAGAGGAGGACTCACCATACACTTGCTTATCAGAAGAGATTATAGAGTACTCTGCATTAGGGGAATTCTTCCTTATGGGAGACTTCAATGCCAGGACAGGCAATGATCAGAGTGAGATATTTGACCCAGAAGACCCATAGATACTACATACCATAGAGGATGAGTCTACAGCTCAAGCTTGAGCTGACTCTACACACACTCATTATGGCACTCACTTACTCAGACTAGGCTCTCGACATAATCTCATTATCTATAACGGGATGGCTCAGTGGCCTACCTCAGGAGGATTGACATGCATACCACACTCAGTCACAGATGGCGGGGGAAGTACAGTAGATTAAATTATGGGATCCAGAGAGACCATCCACCTACTTACCTCATTCACCATCCCACCCATACCCATTGGGGCCGATCACACATACCTCATGCTCTCCCTCAAGGGAGACACCCCTATACACACACCCACAGCACGCATCCCACACACCACCATCCACTTCACACATGAGCTAGCTCACATATATGCGGCTCAAGTCAAGAAGGGTCTTCTCTTGCTTCATCTTGACACTCCACTATCCCTACTCACCTCACAGATAGCATCAGTTCTTCAGACATCAGCCATCAGCTCCTTCCCACACACCATACATTCTGGTCAAGCACCTCCTCTTGGGACTATGCCACAACATCACTGGTATGATGAGGAATGTAGAGATCTTTACCGCCGACTATGAGCTCAGCGATCATTGGGAGAGATCATAGAGAGAGAGAGAGGCCAAGGGACGGATGAAGACTCTCACACATCGGAAGAGGCGAGCCTTTGAGGAGGCACAGGAGCTTGAGCTATATCATCTCTTTATGAGTATGGATAGTGCTACAGCATAGCGTACCCTACGAGAGCCACACCCGACCACACCTATTGGGGACCTACACACATGGCATGATTATGCTGAGAGATTATATGAGGTACCTGGCCAGCCTCCCATTCCCTAGCCACTTGAGCCTCATCCTACTACCACTTGAGCCTCATCCTACTAGTTCTTCTCTCTTCACAACAAAGATGGTTGAGAGGTCCATAGGACGATTGGGACATGGATGTTTGACAGACCACATGGGATTGCAGAGCGAGCATCTCATATATGTAGCCTCCACCATAGCCCCATTGATTCCACATGTCTTCAACCGGTCTATAGGAGAGCGCTTTAGAGAGGAGTGGACTAGGCACACCATTGTGCCTATCCACAAATCTGGCGACACCCTGGACCCAGGGGACTACAGGACCATCATGATTGGCCACACCATGGCCAAACTATACGGTGCCATACTTGAGGCAGAGCTTAGCTCATATGCAGAGACTGAGGGGCTACGAGCATGAGCCCAGGCACGTTTTTGACGTGCTTTCTCTACTATTGATCACATCTTCATTTTGCGTTGCCTCATTGATGGGGCAAGGGTGCTGAAGAAGAGACTATATTGCTACTTTGTGGACTTCCACAAAGCTTTTGATACAGTGCCATGAGAGATGCTCTTCCAATGCCTCCAGAGTTTGGGAGTACCATCAGGGATGATTTGGGCCATCTATGCACTCTATGAGCAGGTGTCTGAGGCCATTGCTAGCACCATCGGAGTTAAGCAAGGCTGCCCACTCTCTCCCACTCTATTTGGCCTCTATGTTGATGAGATTGAGGACTACATTCTTCGAGCTGGAGGAGAGGGTGCAGACCTCGCAGGTACATATGTTCACATTTTATTACATGTTGATGATATTGTCTTGATTTCAGAGTCACCCGAGGGATCACAGCGCCACCTGGATGCCCTGGATGAGTTTTGTACACAAAGGGGCTTGACAGTAAACCTTGGCAAGACCAAGGTCATGATCTTCCACACCTCCCCCATGGTGAGGAATGGAGCAGGATTCATAGCTGGTGGTGGACAGATTGAGGTGGTCACTTCCTATGTCTACCTTGGAGTCACATTCATGAGCTTGTTGGGGCCCTTCAGCATGAGACAGGTAGCCACCGATAGACTCACATGAGGATATGCAGCTTTAACCATGTTAGAGTGGAGATGTCACCAAGCACACTTCCAGGAGCCTCGCATGAAGGGGTGGCTATTTGACACACTAGTCAGACCAGCTATGATGTATGTTGCGATAGTTTGGGCCCTAGGCCTCACAGCCACCCAATGGAGTGTGATCGAGAGGCCATAGGTACGTATGATCTCACAATTATTTCATTTGAAATAGTCGATACCACATGACATCATCAAGGCAGAGAGCACCACCCATGGTAGTAGATGCACTATTCCAGACCATTTGCTTTATTCAAAGGATGAGGGAGCTCCCTACGGACAGACTCACACATAGAGCTTTTGAAGCATCTATACAGGTATCAGAGTCAGGATATGAGAGAGCTTGGTACACTCAGGTTAGAGTCTGGTTTGATAGTCATGGACTTGATATGGATAGATTGCTGCCTTTTTAGTATGACCTTGACTCACCTTACATCCACCTCTCTCGTCGTGAGAGGAATGTTGTGCTCAGACCGACTATCGGACGGTTTCATCCAGCGACCATGCTACATGGATACTTAGCTCGAGGGTAGTGATTGGCCAGTTGAGAGTCTCATCACACCGACTAGAGATTGAGATGGGCAGAGCCGCAGACATACCTAAAGAGGAGCAGATATGCAAGGTATGCAGAGTAGAGATGGAGAATGAGGAGCACTTTGTATGCATATGTAGCACATATGATGGCATCAGAGGCAGATACTTCCCTACTCCATCCTACTGTAGCAGCCCATATAGGAGGGGGACAGAGTCAGTTGATTGACTTCTTTATTCCACAACGTGTTGCAGCCCTCACCCCCTCAGCCACACACCGAGAGGGATGACCCTTCAGTAGACTCAGACTTCTCGAGTTAGGAGAAGACCCCGTGTTATAGGATATCCAGCCCCGAGACTTCACCGACACCAGATTACGGAGATCCAGTCTTGTGACCATCGTGCCATGGAGGAGAGACGATCCGAGATGATGGTTGATCCTACTGCAGCCATCAGGGTGGCCCGGACTCCACCTCCACCTATGTATCACATCTTACACCCGCCCACTTGCATAGGATGGAGCTAGTTAGTCACTTCAGATGCATTCTCAGGCTTGTTGTACTACCCTTTTGCATATAGACTATCATAGATATTGCACTCCATACACCCCCCCACTTTCATGGGTACCTCCACATGCATACTACGGAGATCTATATTAGCTTTACCAGTTGTTTTTCAACACATTTATCTTTTCTGATTGACAGAAGATACACCCATGTACATTGATTTGTCTCATAGGCCAAGAACGGCCTCCTAATAGACGTAAAAGCTCTCTCTCTCTCTCTCTCTCTCTCTCTCTCTCTCTCTCTCTCTCTCTCTCTCTCTCTCTCTCTCTCTCTCTCTCTCTCTCTCTCTCTCTCTCTCTCTCTCTCTCTCAGCAACACACAAATATTTCTCTCTTTACTTCACATAAATGGCATAAATCCTTTCTCTTAGTTCACTCCTACTCTAACAACAATCATATTCAACAGAATAATTGACAACATGCTCACATGTAGAGAAGGACTCCAAAAATGTACCAAATCAAAGCAGTTAACACTAGTGTTCTTCTGCCATTTGGCCTTTCACATGGAAACTAAACATAACAATCTCCCACTAAAGGACAATGAGGCTAAAGTTATCTATGGGAGGAAAAATAAAGAATGATAGAGGTGTTCTGATTGTAAGTAGAAAAATTATACCTCCCACCTAATGGGCATGTAACATAGTGCACAAGCAATTGTGCAAGATCATGAATCCAATAACCCCTACTAAGTGACCAAAATATTGAAAGCTATCCTATGCTATATAAGGGATTTTTCACATTCATGTTGCCTCTTAAAACCTTTTGCAACCACTCGTGCTTTATACTTTGGAGAAGAATTATCCAATGGGAATTTTAGTTTATATACCCATTGACATGGTAAAGCTTTCTTGCCATTTTTCAAAGGTACTGAAGCCTAAGAACCATTCTTTTAAATGGAATCCAATTCACTCTTCATGGCATGATCCCACTTAACATGATCCTTTTTTTTGCATAGCATGTTTGTAGCAAGAAGATTCACTAGCATGTGTTAACATAACAAAATCCTAACCTCAAACATATATATTACGAGGATGTGAGACATGCACAAAACGACTCAATAGTTCTTAAGCAAGAAAATTGAGAGACTCATCTTATTGGAAATTCCCATGAACATCCTTATGTGTAGAATTTTTATGCATGTTAACAAGAGGATTAGTATCCTCGAACATGACTCTTCTCACTTGAACCTCTTTGATTGGTTTTTCATGCACCTTATACTCATTGAAAATGACATCAGTGCTTCTGATCATTAAATAACATTTTTGAGATCCCTTAAGGGATATCCAATTTGATAAGCTCAAACATATCCAATAGAAATGAATTCTTTATACTTATATTTGTCTAAGATTCTTTGGGATATTCAAATAATATTCACAACCAAAAACTCAAATATTATCATAATATGGTGGTTTCTTTGTCCATAACTCCTATGCCACTTTGAAATTTTTGGTGGCACTAGGTGAAAGGCTAACCACATGAGTTGTAGTCGAAACTAGTTCTCTCCTAAAGCCTTCTGAAATCTTTGCATGATGCAAGATAAAGACTACTCTATCTTGAATAGTTCTATTCAACATCTCAACTACACCATTCTATACTAGGGTATAAGGAGCTCTAAAATCTCTAGAATTTCCTCGAGACTAACAAAAACAACTAAATTCATGTGAGGTATGCTCACCTCTAGTATCTGACCTTGAGCTTAGTTACTATTTTATGCTCAAACTGAAGAAAAATACATATTTTTTTAATATTAGGGAATACCTCATCCTTGAATTGATAAGATATATGTAGACTTCTCTAGAAGAATCATCTATGGAATTGAGAAAGTAAATGGAACCACCTAATGAACTTTTAGGCATAAGATCACACAGATCTGTAAGAATGAGATGTAATGTGTGAATTTAAGAGTCAATGTCTGTTTTATGCACATCCCTTTTTTTGTCTCCGTATAAAAAGTGCTCATAAAAAGAAAAATCAAAGAAAGATAACGTAGGTAAGTAGAATGAATGAGAAATATTTTCCATCCACTTCAATATATGTGGCTCAAAAGGCCATGTCATATACAATCAATAGGTTGTTTAATGATAGCTAATAAGTGTTCTCTTTGTGAAACAAATAGAGAATAAAGTAAGCAAATTTTACTTCCTTTTAAAATACCTACATTTTGGTTTTATATGCAAAATTATTGAGCATCAAAAGTCACTTTTTATCCGAGGTCATCAAGTTGACCAATTGACATGAAACAATGTGATAACTAAGGCATATGGTATTTATTATGCATGCTAATTTGGAGCCATTAGTGAACTAAAGAACCACATCTACAATCCTAACAACATCACAGTGGTAAGGATAACCATGTCTTAAAGTAGCAAGAGACTTTGCTTCATAATTAGGGAATTATTCACTATGTGGTGTCACATGGAAAGAATCACCAGAATATAGCACCCATGTGTGGGAAAGAGAATTAATAATTAGAGCCTCAATAATCAGATTATTATCAAGTGTCAACACATTAACATCATAAAAAATAGCATTATTTTTTTCTATCCTCATAATAAAAACACATGGTGTATGTAACTACCAAACATGACCATTAATATGATGTCATTTATCCTTAGAAATGTTTAAGGAATAGTAGTATTTCTTCATGACCTTTAATATGAAAATAATGGCATTTGATATCCCTCTTCCATGATTTACTTGTACTCTTATTATGTTGACATTTCTCTTCCTTGTTCTTGCTCGTGGCACATTGCTAATTCTTTCCTTGGAATGAATCACTAACTCTATATGCAAATCCACTTTGAGTGCACTCCATAGAAATCTTAAGGATCTTTCTACTCAAGATTGATCCACATGTTGCATCATAGACATGTATACTACCAAGTGTACTATTGCTAATTTTTCTACAAAACATATCAGATAATGATGATAACGTGCATAGCAACAAGAATGCTCTTGTATCATTATCAATCTCTACTTTTTGAGCCTCTAACTGAGAAAATATAGCATCAAACTTATTATGATGAGTAGCAATATTATATTTTTGCTTCATATGAAGTTCATATAACTTTCTTATCAGAGACAATTTATTTTATGCCAATCCTTTTTCTTAAGTATTGTGTAACATGCTCCAAAGAGCCTTTCCACTTCTACAGTCCATACTATAATGTAACCATTATCCATCAAGTGGAATCAACTGGTAGATCTATCCATTTGATCAATCTCATCCCAATCACCATCATCCATATCAGCACACTTCTTTGAGATTCCATTTACTAGCTTCCTTTGCCTCCTTGAAATCATTATACAATAAATTTGATGCTTCCATAGAGCAAAATTTGTGCCATCAAATTTCTAGATCTTAAAATGTTCTTTTCCCTACAAGTTATAGCTCCTATTGGGAGAATTGACACTAGAGCACCATCCATGTGATTTTTCTTACATTTTTGATGTCATGATGATAGACAATTAACTAGAATGATAATGATGCTAGAATATTCCAAAGACCATATATATATATATATATATATATATATATATATATATATATATATATATATATATATATATATATATATATATATATATATATATATATATATATATATATATATATATATATATATGTGTGTGTGTGTGTGTGTGTGTGTGTATGTATATATATATATATATATATATATATATATATATATATATATATATATATATATATATATATATATATATATGTGTGTGTGTGTGTGTGTGTGTGTGTGTGTGTGTGTGTGTACATATGTATACATACACACACACATATCCATACACACACACTCACACATACATATATATATATACATACACACACACACACTCTCTGAATGTGTATATATATATATATATATATATATATATATATATATATATATATATATATATATATATATATATATATATATATATATATATATATACACATTCAGAGAGAGATGGATGATCTCGTTGATATCTTTAGCACATTCATATGTAGGTTGCTTATTACAAATTATTGGCTCCATTACACCCCCCATAAGCTTGAACGGCCTCATAGAGGAGGTGGAGGAAAATTTTGTCTGATGAATCTAATCTATATGTTTAGTGCATCACAAATATCACATGTATCGGTTAAGCCATTCAGATGTGAAACATGATTGGAGTTATATTGTTGACTACTGGATGGGAGGAGTAGATGAAGCTTGTTAAACGCTTGTTCTAACTGTCAGAAGCGCGTTTAAACGAGTATTGGGTTCTTGGGAGTGGAAGGGGTCTGTAAAGACAGAGGCCCTATACTTGTTTCCCAAAGTTACTTCACAACACAATATACCAACATTCAAGAGTTTATCAAGGATTGGTATCTCATTCTCAATCCTTACGGTTCATCATTTTAACTCTATCAGAATCTACCGAACACATTGTACCAGACTATCAGTATCGTAATACCGAATTACCTCAAAACCCTTTTTTTGAATACACACTACTGTAACATTTAATAGTAGTTCAACCTTCACCGAATAGCGCTCACAATCCTACAAACCGAAACATAGAAGGATTCAACAGTTTCAAACACACCGTGTTGAAGACTAACACACACTGGAGATAACCATTACTGTAGTCAAACCTCACCGTACAAGTACATATTTCAATACTGAGGACAACATAATCCTGCACAGCGTTTTTAGGAACACTACCACAGTTACACAGACTTCACCAACCAATTAGCAGAACATTCAAGAAGAAGGACACCATGATATACCTACTTAACAGAACAATCACCACAAAGACCCGCACAACGACTCTCTCAGACAACAGTCTGACGATCTACTGGATGTAAATAAAACTCACAGCCGCAACAGAGATCGATAGACAACGGACATGAATATGTGCAGTATACTCGGAATACTCAGAAATTAGACAAGCAACACTACAGCAACCCGAACAAGTGTCGATAATACAACACAGAAATGAAACACAGTACTCCAACTTAGCCAACTCGACACACAGTAACGACCACGACAATCACCCAAACAGACAGTCTAGTGAGTCCACGAATCGTCACCCTGCATCTCTTTTACATTGCTATATATAAAGATTACAAATGTCTTTGTAATAACTTTTCGCGCGTGCGAAACAAGATTCAGTTATATAGTTGCCAATCCGGCGGAAGATATACAGTTGCCAATCACCCAGACAGACAGTCTAGTGAGTCCACGAATCGTCACCCAGATAGACAGTCTAGTGAGTCCACGAAACAAGATTCAGTTATACAGTTGCCAATCACCCAGACAGACAGTCTAGTGAGTCCACGAATCGTCACCCTGCATCTCTTTTACATTGCTATATATAAAGATTACAAATGTCTTTGTAACAACTTTTCGCGCGTTTAAACGAGTATTGGGTTCTTGGGAGTGGAAGGGGTCTGTAAAGACAAAGGCCCTATACTTGTTTCCCAAAGTTACTTCACAACACAATATACCAACATTCAAGATTTTATCAAGGATTGGTATCTCATTCTCAATCCTTATGGCTCATCATTTTAACTCTATCAGAATCTACCGAACACATTGTACCAGACTATCAGTATCGTAATACCGAATTACCTCAAAACCCTTTTTCCGAATACACACTACTGTAACATTTAACAGTAGTTTAACCTTCACTGAATAGCGCTCACAATCCTACAAACCGAAACACAGAAGGACTCAATAGTTTCAAATACACCGTGTTGAAGACTAACACACACTGGAGATAACCATTACTGTAGTCAAATCTCACCGTACAAGTACAGCTTTCAATACTGAGGACAACACAATCCTGCACAACATTTTTAGGAACACTACCACAGTTACACAGACTTGACCAACCAATTAGCAGAACATTCAAGAAGAAGGACACCATGATATACGTACTTAACAGAACAATCACTACAAAGACCCGCAGAACGACTCTCTCAGACAACAATCCGACGATCTACTAGATGTAAATAAAACTCACAGCCGCAACAGAGATCGATAGACAATGGACACGGATACGTACAGTATACTCGGAATACTCAGAAATTAGACAAGCAACACTACAGCAACCCAAACAAGTGTTGATAATACAACACAGAAATGAAACACAGTACTCCAACTTAGCCAACTCGACACACAGTAACGACCACAACAATCACCCAGACAGACAGTCTGGTGAGTCCACGAATCGTCACCCTGCATCTCTTTTACATTGCTATATATAAAGATTAGAAATGTCTTTGTAACAACTTTTCGCGTGTGCGAAACAAGATTCAGTTACACAGTTTCCAATCCGGCGGCCGACTAACACTCTGGCACGCACAATGGACTCGAACCCGTAGGTTTTTGCAAAATTACTGCTCATCTATAATGCCTTCTAAATACATGCTTCTGGCTGACCTAAAGGTTCGGGCAATTTTCTTCTTTAAAGTTTCTAACATCTGTTTGAGAGTGTCCGGTTCTACTAATTGTGCATCTATTCTTACAGAACTTAATGAAATAGCTTCGATCAGCAGAATTTCTGCTTGCATCTGTAGAAAGGCTTCTTGTAGATAGAAATCATTTGATAAGGCCGCATCTCTGGAAACTTTCATTTCTGCCACTTGTTGCTCCATCTTGCTTACTCTTTCTTTCTGATTTTCCAGTTGATTCTCCCTCCTTTCGATTTCTTGATTCTGAAAATTTATGGTTCTGGAGTATGCATCCTTTTCGTTTCGGAGATCTGTTATTAACTTCTGTGTTTGAGCTTCCTTGGTCAAATAGTGTTTGAGCATGTTGTTGACATCTGATAAATTTTCGTTTGTTCTTTGAAGTTCTTCTTCTCTTTTCCTAGCTTGCCTCTGCTGTTCTTGGCTTTGCTGCACTACTTCGTGTAGTTGAACTCTAGTTTCTTCTAATAAATTGCCTAAGGCGACTCTGGCATCTTCTTTATCTTGTAGGTCTTGCTTCAGCTGAATTATTTCGGCATTTGCAACATCTATTAACTTATCTTTTTCTTTGAGCTCCGCCAGCGTTGCATCTCTCTGACTGATAAACACTTCCTGTTCGGCAATTCTGGCCTGTAATTCTCTAATCTGTTCATGTAGAATATGGTTTTCTGATTTGACTGCATCAATCTCTTCCTGTAGTGGAGTGATGTCTGCTTCTAGCATATCGACCTTATGTTGGAAATCATTTCTGATAGTATTGGTTGCCTCTTTCAATTGTATTGGTAATTGTTGCGATAGATTGATCAGCATCTGTCCCATATTTGTAAGCTCCGAAAATACCGGGAGTGTTGGAAGCGAAAGAAGAGGACGATGTTGAGAAGAGGATTCGGTGAGCAGCTCTTGTGAGTTCGGTGGAGAATAGTTTGGGGATGAGGAAGAAGAGGCAGTGGGTTCTTCAGTGAGGATGGGTGGAGTAGGGATAATGGGGTTAAGCAGAGGTTCCGGTGGTGGAGTGGGGAGAACAGAGTGAGGTTCTGTTACCTTTTCTGTTACTTGTTGTGTTTCAGCATTGTCGGCAGCTATGGACTCGACTACTTTTAGAATTTCGTCGAAAACGTCTTTAACGATCTGTTCTTCATTTCTTTGGTTTTCTGGCTCCGATTGTTGCTGCGATGCCTCTTGTGACGAGCTTGTTTCGGATTCAGTGTGATCTTCCTATTCTTGTTGTCCTTCAGAAGATTGTGCAGATGATTCGTGCTGCATAGACATTGCGGTATCATGGAAAGTGTCTTTGTCATGCTTCTCTTCTTCTTGGTCATCTTCTTTATTTCCTTCGGCTGAACCCTGTGCTTCACTTTCAGAGGAACTGATTCTAATTCGTTTTCGGCGGAAGAGTTGATTGAGTTCCTCTTCATCTTCTTCATCATCTTCTAATAATTGGGCCGATTATTCATGGTGCAAGACCGGGCCTCTGGGTGGTGGTTGTGCTGCAAGTATGGCCGGAAAAAGGAAAGAAATGATGTGTGGCAATCGCGACTTGGGCATTCCTCCCTTGTTTACCTGTTTGATTATTGAAACGCATTCCTTGTGAATGCGGTGGAAGAAGTAGGATGCAAAATTGACGGGTTCTCGAGCAGCTAATTCAATAGCGGAGTAGAAAGGCCTAGAGATGCCATAAGTTTGCTTCTGGAGGTTAAGAATGGCTACGAGGATTTGCAGTGCGGATCTCTCAGGTTCCGGTCGACATAGGATCGCGTATTCGTTTGATAAATACCTAGGAAACAATTCTATCATTGTGGCGATTGGCAGACTCGGGCCATTTTCCCGACCTTGCTGAGGGAGTCTAAACGCTTCAGCAAAAGCTTGGAAGGTGATTATGGTTCGGGAGGGTAGGGATGTGATAGCCCAACTTTGCTCGTTGGCAGGTGTTTGAGCAATAGCGGCGATAATCTGGGCAAAAAACGGGTGGGATTCCACTGAATGCCACGGCAGTTCAGCGAAATTGGATAACCCACGGATGTGCAAAAACTCTCCTACTTCGGTAGGGAGTCCGTCACGAAAAGCGGCATAGTTTGCCAGAGCTTCCATGGCGCAAACGATGACAGCAAGTACAAAACGCAAACGCACAGGGTATATACAGTCACACAAATCACGCAAGCACAATAGCGATTTTTGGCGAAACAGAGAAGGTTAAGTAGATGTTTGGCAGTGGAGAGCAATCAAAATCACTAATAATCGTTCGTCGTTGAGATGATAACTTCTTAACTTCGGTGTGCATGTATGAGTAGCTGGAAAGGGCAGGGCGGCTGTTGACATAATTAGGTATCAAAACACGGATATTTACATACTTATTATTTTAAGTGCGCAAAAACAAAAGGAAATAAAGGAAAAGAAAAGAAAGAAAAGAGAACGCCAAAAGACGCGACCAACCGTGAAACGTTTCAGTGCGGGTTAGATGATTGTTGATACGGCCGTAGCTTCGAACCGTTGACGACTTTTGGAAGGGGATGTCCGGTCAAAGTAGTCAACCAAAATGTTGCGGGGCCCATTTGTTCAGAAATCCGGTAGGGGCCAAACCATCGTAACTTGAATTTGACAGCAGAGCGATTCGACTTTGCATTGTAAAATAGTACAAGTTGTCCCACCGTAAAAACTGGGGTTTTTAGGTAGCGATCATGTGTTCGAGCTTGTCTTAGCTGTACTTCCTGCATAGTTAGAAAACTTTGCCATCGGTGCTCATCCAGTTCTCTGAGTGTATCTAGCCGAAATGATAAAGAATCTTCTGGTATTAATTTCTGAGTGAGAGCCACACGTAAGCTTGGCACAATAATTTCCATGGGTGCTATGGCTTCCAATCCATAAGCTAGTTTGAAGGGTGTTAGACCTGTTGCTACCTTATAGGTAGTTCGGTATGCCCACAGGACTACAGGTAACAGTTGGTCCCATCTTTCCGGTGCTTCCAAAATGAGTTTTCAAAGCATATTCAGCAGGATCTTGTTTATACTCTCAGCCAAACCATTTGCACGAGGATAATATGGTGAGCTGAATTTATGCGTGATCTGAAAAGAATGTGTGAGTACTTTCATTAGATTGTTAACCAAATGAGTGCCCTGATCTGTAACAAGCTCCAAAGGTAAGCCAAAACGCGGAAAGACATCTTTCATTAGACATTTTGCCACCGAAACAGCTGTGGCAGATTTTAAAGCCCATGCTTCTGCCCATCTGGTTGCATAGTCTGTACAGGTTGATTATAACGATTATTATTGCTAGCGGTGTAATAGGTCCGATAAAGTCTAGACCCCACTTCTGAAAAGGCTCCAATGGCAAGATAGGTTGTAGAGGGAAGAAATGACGTTGTAGTGGTTGTCCAGACCTCTGACAATTATCACATTTTTTGACAAACTACAATACATCCCTGTACATAGTAGGCCACCAGAGTCCACTTTGAAGAATTTTTTGGTGGGTTAAATCTACAGCAAAATGGCCACCGGAAGGAATTGAGTGAGCCAAAGTAATAACTGAATCAATTTCGTGAGGAGAGATACAACGAAGTAAAATTCTAGTGTGATCCATATAGTATAGTTCCCCAGCAATCAACCAAAATCGCCGACTAAAAACTGCAATCTTCTTACGTATTGCAGGAGAAGTCTGAGAGGGAAGGCATCCATCAGTAAGGAATGTCAATATCTGATCATAATATGTAGATGGCATAGGTGGGTCTGCAATTTCATCATTGGTTGGTTCAGAAACATAAATTGCTGGTGTTGCGTCATCTACACCGACCGGAGCTTCACCAGAATGTAAACAAGAAAGGAAATCTGCTAAGGCATGTGAACTGCCTGGCCGATGAATAACTTCGTAATCAAATTCTTGTAAAAGTAGAACCCATCGCGCTAATCAACCACCTAGATGTTGTTGTCGTACCAGGTAGACAAGTGCAGCATGATCTACATGAAATGTAAATTTTCGGCCAAGTAAATAATGCCTAAATTTCTTGACAGAGTATACTAAACCCAGACATTCCCTTTCGGTTACAGAGTAATTCTTTTTGGCAGGAGCAAGCCTTCGGCTTGCATAGTACATAGGCCAAAACCACTTATCTGCTTGTTGCATTAGAACGCTCCCAATTGCTATATCTGAAGCATCAACAAATATATGAAATGGACGATCCCAGTTAGGAGGCTGTAGGATTGGAACCTGTGTTAGTAATCCCTTTAGATGATGAAAAGCAATTTGACATTCTTGAGTCCACTCAAATTGTCGAGGAGTCTTGGTTATTAACTTGTTCAGTGGTATTGCCAAATGAGCAAGCCATCGTAAGTGCCGACCATGCCATCTTACTTGGCCCATGAAGCGCATCACTTCCTGAGGTGTAGTGGGCACAGGTGCTTCTAACACATCTGTAATTTTATCTGGATCCACCTGTATACCTTGTGCAGATACGATGTGGCCAAGTAGCCTTCCACAGGAAATCGCAAACACGAATTTGTTTGGGTTTAAACAGAGTCAGTATTCTCTGCACTTCTCAAAGCAGCATCGTAAATGGAACAAGTGTGCTACCATTTTTCCAAATAACGAAAAATCATCGAGATAAACTTGCATAAACGAGGTAAGGTAAGGGGAGAATATTTCCTGCATACACCTCTGAAAAGTACTTGGGGCATTTCTTAATCCAAACCACATTACGGTACAAGCAAAAACACCCCAATGGGTAATGAAAGCGGTCTTTGGTATATCCTGTTCAGCCATTCTAACTTGATTATACCCACTGTATCCATCTAAAAATGAATACATTTCATGTCCTGCTACTCTATCAAGCATCATGTCAAGAAAAGGTAGTGGAAATGGATCAGGCACCGTAGATGCGTTCAATTTTCGGTAGTCCACACAGATTCGTAGTTGCTTATTCTTTTTAGGAACAATGACAATTGGTGAGATCCATTCAGCATGCTCTACTGGTACAATGAATCCGACTTTGAGTAGCCTATCAGGCTCTGCTTTTACCTGGGATGCATAGTTCGGATTCATCTGGTAGCAGGGTTGCTTGATTGGTTTTGCTTCCGGCTTCAGCATGACCCTGTGTTGATAGATGCGCGGGTCCAAACCTTTCATATCTTTGTAATCCCATGCAAAGACGTCAGAGAACTCTCGGAGTAGCTGGATTAAGTCTGCTTGAAATACTCCTAGTAGGCTTTCCTTTATCTTGACAGGACGCGGATGGTCCTCATCTCCTAAATTATAGGTGATCAATTGATCCTCTGGGACATAAAATTGTCGGGGGTTCTCTTTATCGACTGCTGCCTTAAAAAGTTGTTGTAGATCAGCGTCATCTGTAGCAATGGTATCTTCTTTCTTATCTTCTTTTGTTACACGCATCACCGTACAAACTGCGGGATTCCAATTATCTACAACAGATTGTAGATCAACAGTTCCTAAGGAGATCAAGTCAATGTTGTTCTTTAAAAACTCTTCTTCTTCATCCTCTGACAACCCATCTAACATATGAACTCATTCTGCAAAATACGGTCTAGCATGCAATTCACAAGGCTGTATGGCATCTAATTTTACAACATATTTACGATTATTGTCTTTGAAAGTGAATTCCTGTGCAGACCAATCTTGTATAACCTTAGCTTGCTTCAGCCAAGGACGGCCAAAAAGAAGATTATAATCAAGGGTGGATTCCGGTAATTCTAGGACGACAAAGGTCATCTTAAATGTGGTACCCTGCAAAGTTATTGGTACATTCCGTACAAGTCCTACTGGATGGACTCTTGACTGGTCAGCCATTCTGACAAAGAACTGAACTGGTTTGATTTCAGTCCATCCTAACTTCTTACACAGTGCAGTAGTAGCAAGGTTGACACCAGATCCTCCATCAATTAGTACCTGTGTAATTTTATGATTTTTATACCATACCGTCATCAAAGGAACCGAATGATCGACCGTAGAATCAGGTTCCGGTTACACTGTGGCTGTTGCTGGAATGCAGGCAGATTCAGGACTAAACTGTTGCTGGAATTGTTGCCGAACTCCTGGTACTAGTGCAAGTAATTGGCCTAGAGGAAGAGTAATAGACGCTTTGGATAAAATTTCCCAGGCCTTATGTGATTGAATTGTGTTTTCCGTCGATTTTAAAGATGATGTGCTGGTTGAAGATGATGTTTCTGCTGAAGATGATGTGCCTGCTACTGAATTAGAATCTTGTTTTTATGTTCCTTCCTTGGTTAACGGAGCCTAGATCACCGGAATAGGATCTGGAAACACTGGAGGTTCGGCGGTGGTCCATTGACTTGCCTTATCATACATCCTTTGTTGTTCACGTATGCCTGGTTCAAAGACTTCTGCTGCGGGTTGCAGTTGCTTACAAGATCGTGTCTGAATTACTGTAGCTTGCGTTTCTACGAGTGTGATTTGTACCATATTAGTCATTGGGTTTTGATGTTCTTTCTTCCTTTGATCATACTCAGTTGCATCCTTACAAAATCTTCTAATGTGACCAATTCACCACAAAAATGGCAGCGCGGTGGTGGCAAATTGGGATTTTCCTGTGCTGGTCCGGCCTGCCAGTGATTTGCATTGTAGTTATTATTTCTCTGTCCTCTATAATTTCGATAGCCTTGTTGCTGGTTGTTTCTCATTTGCAGAGGTACATAATGATTGGCTGGTTGTCCTAGTTCCTGTATAATAGCATTGACAGTTGCGGTTCCCTGCACTTTGGCGTTCTATGCACAGTTTTTGGTAGTATGTCTGGTCGTGTTGCAGATAGCGCAAAACAACTGATTAAGTGCACAAGTGGCACTAGTGTGCCCTGAATTCTTGCATGTGGTGTAGAACATTTGTCTGGTCGGGTCTTCTGCAACATTTTTATTTGCTTTTAACCATTCCAAGTCTTCTATAAATCCTCCAACCTTGTTTTCCAGCTGCAAAGCCATTGCAATCACTGCATCTAGCGTCATAGCTCCTACACAGCGTATGATCATAATCTGTTTAAGTTGCGGAGTCAATCCATTGATAAACCATTGAGTGATAACGTCATCCGATAGGTTGGCATGTGCTGGTGGTAACTGTCTCAAATGAGTCCTGAATAGAGTGGCGTATTCCTGCACTGTTTGATTTATCTTCTGTCTATTGTTTTGCAGGTAGTCGAAAATTTGGCTGGATTCTTTTTTAGCCTAAATCTCTGCAAAAATGCATCCCTTACTGCTTCATAGGTGCCAAAGTGGTTAATATCATATTCTGTAAGCCATCTAGCTGCTTCGTTAACCAATGTCGACTGGAAGACAATAGCTTTATACGCCGGATCCGGTGGATGGTTGAGCACTGCGTAACTTATCTCAAATGTGCATACATGAGCATCTGGGTCATCTCTTAGAAATCCACCGAATTTAGTGTACGTTACTCCGGTTGGAGTCGGCCTTGGTGGGCATGGTTGTTGTTGTTGTTGCTGCTGTTGTTGTTGCCCGTTCATGGTGCTTATGGTTGTATTGTGACTATCTTCTGTACCCCGAGGCTGAATATCTGAATCGTCAAAATCTGTATCGTCAGGCTGTGCACTTTTCGGGTCGATAATCTTGTTCAGTATGTTTCGAATCTCAGTTTCAAACAAGCTACCTTCCTTCTTAATGTCAAATGTAGGAAAGCTAACTCCCAATAACGGTGACTGGACTGAAGATTCACCAAGAAAGGGCAAATCGTCACCGAAAAATTGTGAACTTTCAACAACTGGTACCAGAATAACATCGGAAGGTGTCGAATTTTCACCAAAACAAGGTGCTTTTTCTCCTTCACAGATTTCTTTGGCTAAGGTGTTTCTATTCGTATACAAATTCGAATCTTGACCCAATGGTGCTAAATTAACTTCATGCTGCGTCCCGGTAGATTCTAGAGTTACTATATCTTCGACAGACTATGCCGAAATCGCACCGAAATCTGCCAGAGATGTATTGCGTTCTACCGGAATATGACCGGAATCACTACTAACGTTCTTCACTTTCTTGGCAGCTGGGTTAAACCTATCTGTGCTTCTACCTCCTGGAGGCATCCTTAGCAAATTAGGTACCCAAGGCTGTCGGTTCTTCGGATACGCTCCACCGGATCTAGTAACCGGCATGTATCATCTTTTGTACTAATCGCGTACTATTACTGTCGATTTACAATCTATAGTCGCGTTACCACAATCGATTTTGCAACAATCTGATCTGTTGCCACCTTCCCATAGACGGCGCCAGTGTTAAACGCTTGTTCTAACTGTCAGAAGCACGTTTAAACGAGTATTGGGTTCTTGGGAGTGGAAGGGGTCTGTAAAGACAGAGGCCCTATACTTGTTTCCCAAAGTTACTTCACAACACAATATACCAACATTCAAGATTTTATCAAGGATTGGTATCTCATTCTCAATCCTTACGGTTCATCATTTTAACTCTATCAAAATCTACCGAACACATTGTACCAGACTATTAGTATCGTAATACCAAATTACCTCAAAACCCTTTTTCCGAATACACACTACTATAACATTTAACAGTAGTTCAACCTTCACCAAATAGCGCTCACAATCCTACAAACCGAAACACAGAAGGACTCAACAGTTTCAAACACACCGTGTTGAAGACTAACACACACTGGAGATAACCATTACTGTAGTCAAATCTCACTGTACAAGTACAGATTTCAATATTGAGGACAAC
Organism: Ceratopteris richardii; assembly: GCA_020310875.1. NCBI lineage: Eukaryota > Viridiplantae > Streptophyta > Polypodiopsida > Polypodiales > Pteridaceae > Ceratopteris > Ceratopteris richardii. The sequence goes on from CM035429.1 coordinate 22,889,235, forward strand.
ACAATCCTACACAGCGTTTTTAGGAACACTACCACAGTTACACAGACTTCACCAACCAATTAGCAGAACATTCAAGAAGAAGGACACCACGATATACGTACTTAACAGAACAATCACCACAAAGACCCGCAGAACGACTCTCTCAGACAACAGTCCGACGATCTACTGGATGTAAATAAAACTCACAATCGCAACAGAGATCGATAGACAACGGACACGGATACGTACAGTATACTCGGAATACTCAGAAATTAGATAAGCAACACTACAGCAACCCGAACAAGTGTCGATAATACAACACAGCAATGAAACACAGTACTCCAACTTAGCCAACTCGACACACAGTAACGACCACGACAACCACCCAGACAGACAGTCTGGTGAGTCGACGAATCGTCACCCTGCATCTCTTTTACATTGCTATATATAAAGATTACAAATGTCTTTGTAACAACTTTTCGCGCGTGCGAAACAAGATTCAGTTATACAGTTGCCAATCCGGCGCCCGACTAACAAGCTCCTCATATGCTTGGATAGAAGTGTTCATACGGTTGAAGAATTGAGAAGGGAAAAACATTTTCTACATCACCATAGTATAGATTTTTGTATATTGAGATTTAGGGATTATTTGTTGGTGGGTACATTAATTTTTGTGTTTGTCAATGCAACTAGTTGTGGAGTGTCTCAGATTTTGGGATGGGAAAGAACATAATTTTTTTGCATTCAGACAAGCTTCACATTTAGGTAGAAAATGGTATTTACCTTGCTCAAAGGAAATACTTGCTAGATGTACTTTATAAGTATGGTATGATTGGATGTAAGCCACTCACAAAACCAGTGGATCGAAACACTAAGTTATGTGAAGGTGAAGGACAACCTCTTGAAGATAGTTCAGCATAGATGCGCATAATTGGAAGTCTTAATTATGCTACCATCACAAGCCCTGACTTGTCTTATGTTGTAGGAATTCTTTATCAATTTCTAAATTCACCAATTGATGTTCATATGAATGTAGCCAAGAGAATGCCTAAGTACATCAAGCACACTCTCAGCCAAGGGTTGTACTACCCTTATGGAGATGGATTACAACCTCAAGGCTTTAGTGATGCTGATTGGGCTGGTTCAAAGGAGGATAGAAGGAGCACATCTAGTTATGTCTTCATTCTAGGTCAAAGATTCATTTCATGGATGTCCAAAAAGCAACCTATTGTTGCACTAGTATCTACTAAGAATGAGTACAGAACCTTAGCACTTGCTACATGTGAGATCGTGTGGCTCATGAAGCTCCTCAAAGACTTGGATGTGGAGGAAATAGAGTTAACTCTATTTGGAGAACATCTCAAGCATTCATCTAACAAGCAATCCTATGTTCCATGCAAGAAGCAACCCAGAGATCCATTATCACTTCATCAAAGAGAAGGTACCAGCAAAAGAAGTGGACACCAAGTACATCAAAACCAAGGAGCACCTAGCATATAACATGACCAAGTTCATGGATGTAAGCAAGTTGGAGAAGCTCAAGGTCAACCTCGAATTGAAGGAGATCAATGGAGACTAACACTTGATCTTGAGGGGGAGAGTTAAAATTTAGCAATCTCAAGTGTGGGAACTCATGTGAAATTGAAGTGCCACATCACTCATACATATTGTAGGATATACAACCACGTTTCCTCAAGTTCTCTCAGCTAATTAATCAACTACTGATGGAGAAAAGTTGGGATCATTTGGAGGGCATTTTTGAATTCAAATTTACAACTACCCTTTTGAGCATTATATAAGAAAACACATGTAGCAAAGTTATGTCTTGTTGGTGCAAGTGCCAATCCTACACACTTGGTAAGGCATGAGAAGATCTTATGAAGAATAATTGAAGTTCCATAGGAACCATTGCTATGAATTCTTTACCTTTTTACCATTTGTAAAAGTCTATTTGACTTGGAGGAATATTTGTAGCTACCCCTAAAGTTCAATTCAAAATTCAAATTTTGAATGGAACATCTATAAAAGATGAGTGTTAAAAAACTCACGGTAGACATCACTCCAATCCCGAGTTCTTGTTGATCACATTGTAAGAGTGTGAGGCTCACTTCATAGCCTACACTACTCATCATCATTGAGCATTGATTATCATGCCAATCATCATGTACAATATAGTCTTATAATACAATAGATCAATTCTTTCATCTATGGTCTCTCTGTCATAGTCACTTAGAACAGTCATTTCGTATTGCTCATCTCTCAGTCATTCCTTCACCATTTTCAATGTTTTGTAGCTTGTTGAAGCAGCTCTAAGTCCTCTACACGTTGACATATCTTGAAGATAATCCATTCAACAGATTTGGAGAAAAGCGCATCAAAGTACCCACTTGTCAAACTCTATAGAGGTCCCAAAAATTGAGGGTAATGATTTGATTGCTAAATTGATTGCTCAGTGTATAGTACATCATTCCAAGTGATTCCATTTGGAATCATTGTCTCATTAAGCTAATTTAATATCTCCAAAAGGAATTTTTCTAATTCCTACTGTACTGGAAGCACTGAGCTTAATGAACAAAGGTGTGAGAACAAAAATAGAAGGTTTTCATTGATTCTTGGACTTGGAAGTAGTTTGTTTTGAATCAATCACTTCTCACATCATTTCCAAAGTACATAGGCACTTGTTTAGTGTCATTGGAAAGCTAAGAGGGCCTAAAACTCAACTTTGAAGCAAAAGAGGGCTGGTGTAAAGCACAGATTAGCAACACCTACTCATTTCTTGGAGTGTCCATCCATCTTTCCTAACAGTGGTATCAGAGCAAAGCTAAGGTAAAGTGGAGATGGTTTTCCTTCTTTCATTGATAAATTGGACAGGAACAACTACCAAACATGGTCCTTGAGAATGAAGACATACTTGCAAGGAAGGAGTCTCTATGGATACATCTCAAGAGATGAGTAGATGCCCATTTTCAGAAGCAAAGGACAACCTACAAGGGAGGAGTATGAAAGACTCAATTCATGGTGTGCCAAGGATGCATTAGCAAGGTCATACTTACTTAACTCAATCTCTGATTTTCTTCTTCCATACATTAGGAACTATAAGACATCCCAAGAGACTTGGGAAACATTGTCTTCATATTTCTCTTCCAACACAAGGGCTAGGAAGAACTAATTGTGGATTGACTTTACCACTCAAAGGAAGCAACCCAAGCAAGGCATCTCAGAGTATATGACCAAAATCAAGGATGTAGCTGATCAATTGGCAAGCATAGGAGAAGAAATTGAAGAGGAGCAGATTGTGAGACAAGTAATCAATGGGATTAAAGCAGATGACAAATGGGAGAGCTTCACAACTACCATGGACTTGTACATGGACATGGAGATTCCAGATCTTACCACACTCATGCGGCAACTCTTTACCCATGAAGCCAAGCTCAAAAAGAATGGAGATTCATCAAGAGGTAGTAGCTCTTTTGCCCTATACATAGATAAAAGCAAGTCTAAAGAGAAAGGAAAAAACAAGAAGATTGAGGATGAAGGAGCTACTTCCCAAGCCAACTATGCACGGAGAGGTAGAAACTCAAGAGGAAGGGGCAAATGAGGTAAGCAAGGTAGGGGGAGACCTTATAACTCCTCACCATGTAATATTTGTGGATTGTCAAATCATACTACAGATGAGTGTTACAGGAACTTCAAGAATCAGAGAGGTAGAGGATTTCAAAGAGGTGGATATACACAATCAAGAGGAAGATTCAATCACCATCAAGGCCACAATAACAACTATAACAACAACTACAATAACAACTACCAAGGAGGCTACAAATCAAGGAAATATTACAATAACTATATAGAGGAGCAAGAGGGTTCTCTTTTGATTGTGAATATGACTTCAAAACCAGGTATAAATGATGACCATCTCTTCTACATTCACTCAAGATGTTCAAACCATGTGTCTTCTCTCTGACCTTGAGGAACCAAAGGGTTAGCATCAAGTACAAACAGGTGACGACACCAAGCACTCCGTGATCAAGGTAGGAAATGTTAAAACCTCTCATGGAAATAAAAATATGTTGACCAGGGTTCTATATGTACCTACAATTACCAAGAACTTGATGAGTGTTGGTCCGATTGTGGAAAAGGGTTTGCAGGTCATGTTCAACAAATATGGAGCATTTGTGGAGGATCCCCAACATGGATACAAGAGAAATTCCAAAGGAGAAAAGACAGGTACATTATTCACTTTTGAACTTGAAGATACAAGGAATATTGCACTTTATAGTTACAAAGACCAAACACTATCAGAGCTTGAAATTTGGCATAAGAGATTAGGGCATATTGGTGAGAGAACTTTGAAACAAATATGTAGAGATCAATGTGTGCTTGGGATACCTAATGTATCCAAGCAACACATGATCTATAAATGTAGTGCTTGTCAGTTTGGAAAATCTCACAGGTTACCCTTCTCAAGGAAAGGCTACATGCATGAGGACTACCTAGAACTTGTCCATACACATGTATGGGGATGCAAGTAAGGATCCCTCAATTTTTGGATCAAGGTATTATGTATCTTTCATTGATGATTTTAGTAGGTGGACTATATTATATTTTATGAAGCACAAAGGTGAAGTATTCAGTTGCTTTAAAAAGTATCTTGCACTTGTTGAGAACCAAATAGGAAGAAGTCTAAAGAGACTAAGGTCAGATGGAGGAGGCGAGTACTTCTCAAATGAGTTTGATGCATTCTTGCAGGATAGAGGAATCAAGAGAGAAATCACAACAAGGTATACCCCTGAGCAAAATGGGGTGGCAGAGAGGAGCAATAGACTAATTGTTGAAACAGTTAGGTCAATGTTAAATGAGAGAAAAATACCTAATTACTTGTGGGCAGAGAGTGTATCTATTGCCACTTATCTTGTAAATAGGTTGCCATCCAAATCTCTTGATGGGATGACCCCATATGAAGCATGGCATGGTCGAAGACCTTCACTTGATCATTGCAGGATCTTTGGATGTGTTGCTTATGTGCATATACCATCTCAAATCAGAGGTTAGCTAGACCCTCATGCAGAAAAGGTATCTTGATAGGGTATGACTTGAATCAGAAAGGATACAAGTTCTACAATCCTTCCAACAAAGGATTTATGGTTAGTAGAGATGTTGTCTTTGATGAAAATGACTCTTGGTTTGAAAGTGAATGGAGGAGAGTAAAGCTACCTTATGATTGGGAAGAGGAATTTCCAAGAATCACCAAGGAGGAACCAAATCAGATTGAAGACATCAACTCAGATGATGATGACATCATCAACTTAGAAGAATTCAAGGCATGGAAGTCCAAAGGCAAAGTCAAGATGAAGAAATTGGAAGATATACCTGAATCATCCAACCAAGCAATCAGAAGGTCATAGAGGGAGAGCAAGAAGCCAATTAGATAAGGGTATGACACCTCTTTAGTGACTAAGCATTATGTTTATCTTGCAAAAGACTTTTGATTTGAAGAACCATCATCATATGAAGAGGCAAAGACCAAGGCAGAATGGAAGGAAGCTATGGATGAGGAAATTGAAGCACCCAAGGAGAATGATACATGGGAGCTAGTGCCAAATAAGGAGTCTATGAAGGTAATTATTTCTAGATGGATCTATAAGATCAAGAGGAATTCTGATGGATCAATAAGCAGGTACAAAGCTAGACTTGTGGCTAAGGGTTTTGCACAAATCCAAGGAGTTGATGATGAAGAAACCTTCTCACCTATGGCCAAAATCCTAACCATCAAGGTATTGGTAAGTGTGGTTGCATCAAAGAATTGGAACATGTACCAATTGGATGTAAAAAATGCATTTCTAAATGGCTAGACTTCAAAGGAGGTGTATATGTCTCAACCTCCTAGCTATGAGGATCCAAGCAAGGTAACATGTGTGTGTAAATTGAACAAAGATCTTTATGGATTGAAGCAAGCACCTAGGGCATGGAACCATAGGTTGACTTCATATTTTCAGGATCAAGGATTCATCATGAGTAAAGCAGATGCTTCTCTGTTTGTTAAGAGGAGTAATTTGGAGGTAATATACCTATGTGTATATATTGATGATATCATACTCACAGGTAATGATGCTAATGGCATCAAGCAAATTAAGAATCAAATGATGCAGGAGTTCAAAATTAGTGACCTTGGATCACTAAAGTATATTCTTGGACTTAAGTTAGTCTATACTAACTCTAGAATTTATATTACTCAGAGAAAGTATATACAGGACATGTTAAAGACGTTTTATTTGCAGGATGCCAAGGTAGCAAGCAATCCAATGGAGGTAAACCAAAAATTAAGTGCTCATGAAGGTGATGTGCTTGATAATATTGCAGGATGCCAAAGCATAGTGGGAAAACTATGCTACATTGACAAGGATTGATATTGCTTATGGAGTAAGTGTCTTAAGTCAATTTTGCTAATATACTCATGGAGTTTGTTAGATGGAAAATCCACGACTTTATTTGGAGAGAATATCTCCTAGATTAAAGGATCAATTTTCTAGAGAGAGCCAAAGTTGAATTCAAAATTCAAATTTTGAATGGAACATCTATAAAAGATGAGTGTAACAATCTCGTGGTAGACATCACTCCAATCTCGAGTTCTTGTTGATCACATTCTAAGAGAGTGAGGCTACTTCATAGCCTACACTACTCATCGTCATTGAGCATTGATTATCATGCCAATGATCATGTACAACATTGTCTTATAATACAGTAGATCAATTCTTTCATCTATGGTCTCTTTGTCATAGTCACTCAAAACAGTTATTTTGTATTGCTCATATCTCAGTCATTCCTTCACCATTTTCAATGTTCTATAGATTTTTGGAAGTAGCTCTAAGTCTCTACATGTTGAAAAAGTTTGAAGATAATCCATTCAACAGATTTGGAGAAAAGCGCATCGAAGTACCCACTGGTCAAACTCTGCAGAGGTCCTAAAAATTCGGGGGTAATGATTTGATTGCTAAATTGATTGCTCTGTGTATAGTACATCATTCCAAGTGATTCCACTTGGAAGCATTATCTCATTAAGCTAATTTGATATCTCCAAAAGGAATTTTTCTAATTCCTAGTGTACTGGAAGCACTAAGCTTAACAAGCAGCAGGTGTGTGAACAAAAATAGAAGGTTTTCATTGATTCTTGGACTTGGAAGTAGTCTATTTTGAATCAATCATTTATCACATCATTTCCAAAGTACATAGGCACTTGTGTAGTTTCGTTGGAAAGCTAAGAGCACCTACAACTCAACTCTGAAGCAAAAGAGGGTTGGTGTAAAGCAGGGATTAGCAGCACCTACTCATTTCTTGGAGTGTCCATCCATCTTTCCCAACATGGCCATCCTCCTCTACCACTTGAGAACTTGTCGGCTCTTACTAGGAGTGTTTAATCCAGGTCTAAGTTGGCCCCTAGCTAAGCAAGCCCCTTGCGTGCTGGAATTTTCTCATAGGAAGTAATCTTTGATCACCCATATCTCTTTGTGTAGTAGTTTGATTCATTTACAAGATAGCTCATTTTAATCTTATGATTGTAAGCTTTCTTTTGAATATAATCTAAGTATTAATTGTTCATTATCCTTGAATATATTGAGCTTCAAAGCTCTCTCGTCTGATCTCTGCATATTCCCAAGTGTATGTGTGTTAAAAGGTACACATAGGTGCAAGCTGCCTGTTTGGACAATTTTTGGTCTGTCTTGTGGAAGGAGGTTGATACCTCTAATTTTTACCCAAATTTAGTGATCTTTGTCTTGTTGAAAAGGACATGGTGTCTTTTTGTACTGTGGAAAATTTCATAGGTTCATTTATGAGGTCCAGAGAGCAGTTCAATTTTTGGTGGACTATGGTAGTGAACTGTTTGGTCCTAAGAAGGGCCTATCATTCTTCTGTTGCAACTAGGAGTGGATATACTCCATTAATTGAAGTGGAGATTGTTGGAAACAATGTCCACATAGTACAAAGTCCTAAACTTGTAGCATATTATTTTTATTACTTAGAGTATCTCACAATAAGAAGCATGGAAAAATTGGCTTATGAGAAAAACTTCAAAAAGCAATCAAGTGGCCTGAGTTCAAGTCCGATCAATGGAAGAATCTAGTTTTGCAACTTCTTTAAGAAAGAAATCATGAAATTTTGCTACCCAAATTCCACACTAAATTTAGCAAAGAGAATTTTAATTGCTAAATTAAGTAGATGCATGCTTTTCACTTTATTTATTGTTTTTTGAAGATATTTTTGCCAAGCTCCTTATGCTATATATTAAGACCATTAAGGTCACTTGAAGCAACATCACTTGGGCACCAATCTCAATGATCAATCAATCCTAGAGGTGCCTAACTTTTGGAAGAGATATGCTCTACCTTTGGTGCAACTATAGAGGAGATTTTGGCAGCTAACTATTAGCATCTTACTTATTTATTATGAGTAGCAAGTCTATATCAGTCCCATACTTATTAGTTCACTAGGTTTTTATTTAGGATTTTAAAGCACTAATTTTAAAATTAGGCTTTTCTATAAAAAGCTTCTAGACTTTTCTTATTCTCTACATTTCACATACCACTCTCAAATATTATCAGTTTGTATCATATTCACATATTGTTATTTGACATTTATATATAAGTTAGTGTAGGTGAGGATTGAAGCTTATCGTACACTTTGGAAAAACTTGTCTTGTCTTTATCTATCCCTCACTCATCTGTTTTTTATATGGTTTTTATGCTAAGGTTCATGTGTTGATAGATCCTGTAAACCTTTGATTAATTATTATTGAGGCCACCCCACTTCCAACACAGATGAGGTTTAGAGTAGACCATAAATGGATAGTTTCTAAGGCTACTTCTACGCCATTGGATTTGGGCTTGATTTGACATGAGGATAAACCTAAGTAAAGGGTTTAAAAAAAATGAGCTTTCTATTTGGGAAATTGTCTATTTGATGTGGGCCATTGGATCTAAACTTGACGCTAAATGTAGATTAAGTAATATCAAGGGCTACAAACAAATGGTTGTAAATCCTACCTTTCTACCATTGGATTTTCTGCATATTTCAATGGTGGAGATTATTTTCAACATGGATCAAGCTACCACGACCCTAGAACATAGGTAGGCCGACTTAAGCTTGGAAGACCTTAAGGATGGTCCCCTCCCCATGTGGGATCACAATTTGTGGTGTTTGAAACAATTAGGGTATCCATCTTCATACCCATTGCCTTCGCCTATAACCCTTCACATGGATTCTATCTAAATCACCATCTAAGCTTATATAGGGAATGAATGGCTGGATAGAACCATATGTATATTTTTTAGTGTTTCATATTCATTGTATTAGAGTTATGAGTTTGAGTTGAATTGAGTTGAGTTCATCTTCTACTCAGCTTAAGTCCACTTTTCATCACAACGATATATCTTGTTTTTTTCCCATGAGTTAAAATATCTCTCTTTCTCTCTAACCTTCATCCTACACACACACACACACACACACACATATATATATATATATATATATATATATATTTATATTTATATTTATATATGTGTGTGTGTGTGTGTATGTATGTATGTATGTATGTATGTATGTATGTATGTATGTATGTATGTATGTATGTATGTATGTATGTATGTATGTATGTATGTATGTATGTATATATATATATATATATATATATATATATATATATATATATATATATATATATATATATATATATATATATATATATATATATATATGTGTGTGTGTGTGTGTGTGTGTGTGTATATATATATATATGTGTGTGTGTGTGTGTTGTGGTAACCTCTACATGGTATTGGAGTTGCACCACTAGCGCACCACTCATTCATCATTCAGTTCTTTTTCTTATAGCTCATACTTCTTATAAGGATTTTGTGTTTGAGTGGATTGTACAAAAGACACCTACCTTTGTTATGTTTGTAAATATTTTATTAAAAATGGACTTTTGTGAAGTTCTTTTATGGATTTTATATACATATAATGTTAACTACAGATTAGGGAAAAGCATACAATTGGTTTAATTATTTCTCATAATTTTCTTAGTTCTTATGTGTGTAAGATATGACCAAGGGAAGACAATGCGAATGATGAACAAAATATGAAGTTGAGAAAGTCTTTTTCACTAGCTACCCATATTTAACCTTGGTATTTTTGAGCCACTTAGTTTCTTTGCATTTAAAGTATGCATATTCTAAGTTGAAAAGATCACATGTATTTATTCTTGTAGGTGCACATTCATTTACACATGAAATGGATTTGTAAATGCATTGAATAATTGTAGGTTTGAGTCATGAGTGGAATGAGAAAAGCGTTCAAAATGCATTCTTGAGTGGAGTTGAGAGTAAAAAGAGTAGATTGATGTGAAAAGAGTAAGTAAAAAGAGTAGACTGATGTGAAAAGAGTAGATTGATGTGTAAAAAGCCCATAGTTGCACGTCCAATCACACGTTAAGTGAATTTTAAATAAAAAAAGAATTGAATTTTAGAATGAGCAAGAAACCTTGTCCTCAAATGCCACGCATGCTTTGTTATTGCACCATGTTGTTTATCAATGCACTTAGATTATGCATGTGCAGGGCCCACTACATTGTCATGCAGAGGCACATGTGCTTCATAACCCATGTACTTGTTTTTTTTTCACCAAATATGATTCCTCTAGATTCCACTCATATCACTAAAAATTTTGGATGCTTTTTGGTGGAAAACTTAAAGAGAAATTAAAAGTAATTTGTATTGAAAAACTCCATCCTACTATTGCAGGAATTCGACTATGATGTCATTCATCGGCCAGGTAGTTCACATGTTTTAGCAGACTTTTTGTCACGCTTAGATTCAGGTGAACCTCCGGTTGGTATAAATGATACAACGCCAGCCATCTATACTTCAGAACCAACTACTCAGGAATTGTCAACCCAACCAGTACCAACTACGTATTATGATCTCCAAACATGTGCATATGTGTTTTCTTTTTGGAGGCCATGAAGGTTCTCTGCATAGAGAAAATAAGTTTCTCTTTCATGTTAGAGACCTTCATTACATATTAGTGCTCTTTATTTCGTTAGGAAACTTGAAGGATGATATTTTTTTTATTGTAAAAGGCTATACAAGGAGAGGATTATAGAACAAAGAGCTTTCGTGGTCATATAAAACTATAGGAAGAAATAAGTCATTGTGGAAGTTGGTTGTTGACTTTATTCCTCGGCAAATGTTTGAAGGGGGTGGAGGGAACTTAGAATCAGATCTTTGTCACGGAGATCATTAGTAGTAACATCACTCAAATGGGAGATGGATTCATGGACTGCTATAGGAGAGGAGGATACAAAGAGAAAGGATTCATTTCATCACTAAATGAGGGACTAATGGAAGAAGGTAAAGGCATATCTCTCTACGAGCATCAAAAAGGGCATTCCATAACCGTCAATATAAGGAGGCATAGTTGTTAAGGTATTGTGCATAATTTTACAAGGCACTATGTGCCCAAAAAGAAGAGAGGAACGGAAATTTGTCCTATCAAGTGAAATTGGATATAGTTTGATTCTAACTTTTTGGATCCTTCTTCATACCGTGTATGGGGTACTATGAATGTGAGAAATGACTTCACAATGGTTTTTTCATAAGCACTCATTCCAATCTCCTCCGAAGTTGAAGACACAACTAGGTAGATCAGAGCTAAGTGCATCGGCTAGACCATACCAAGCCTCTCCAAAATTCTTTGATAGTAATGCACCAACTCAAAACTCTTCTTTGACTTGAGTGATCATGAAGGAAGTTGCAGACATTATGTGCTTACAATAGAGTTCACTGTGGATGATGTCAAGAGTGAGCTAAGGTTGAATTTGTTGGAAAATCACAGAGACATAATTCACTTCATGATGGAAGTGGATTTTCTCCTTTAATTAGTAAACTAAGTAAAATCAAGTGTTAGTTATTTTCACTCAACACAAGAGTGTCTTGCTTTGGAAAACCTCTACCTATACGGGAAGTAGTGCTAGTTTTCTGTTATGTGCTTGGATGGAGGTATGCAAACATGTCAAAAGGAAGATTCATGGTGAATTTAAGGTATTGTGTGTTGGGTGTGTGTAGAAGTGCGAGAGACACACGAGAAACACACACAAGGAGCACAAATGCAGCAAGACACACGAAGAAGACGATGGTTGGAATAGCTCTCTCTATTGATCATGAACTGAACTGAAGTAAGAGCTGAATAATATCCCTAAGTACAAAGTACCGCCACATATGAGAGTATCAAGTATGTGGTAACATGGGGAAAAAACCTCTAACCAGCACTAGAGTAAAAAGTGCCCATGTATAGGGAAAAGGTTCACATCAAAGCTACTCGAGGAACACATAAGTGTAACAAACCCCCCTGGAGCGAATGATGTGAACATATACAGGGAGTGACAGATCAGCCCCCACAAGGTAATAAGCCTAAAGCTTTGCGAAAAGCTTCAAACTTTTCCCCTGGAAGAGGTTTGGTGAATATGTCTGCCACATTATCTTGTGTAGGCACATATACCAAATCAATATCTCCTGCATGAAGGCGCTCTCTCACATAGTGATAATGCACCTCAATATGTTTGGTTCGTGCATGAAACACTGGGTTTCGTGCAACATCCAAAGCACTCTGACTATAAGTGAGAATATGCGTAGCAGCATCAATCTCCATGCAACGATCCATCAATAGGCATCTCACCCATATACACTCCACTGTAGCTGTGACAACTGCCCTATACTCAGCTTCACAACTCGAAGTCGCCACTATAGGTTGCTTCTTACTCAACCAAGATATGCATGAGTCTCCAAGGAAAAAGCAATTACCACTAGTGGACACGAGAGTATCATAACAACCAGCCCAATCACTATCTCTAAAAGCATGCAAGCATGGCTGAATATCTCTTCCATAAAAGAGACCTAAGCTCAAAGTGCCTCAGAGATATCTAAACACACGTTTCACTGCTTACCAATGCTTAGTGCCAGGGCTATGCATGAATCGACTCAACTGGGAAACTGGCCTTGTGTTGCATGCATATATAAGACATCCCACAGCTTGCTGATAAAGAGAAGTGTCAAATGCATCACTGGAATCCTCAACCGAGAACCTAAATCCTGTCTCAATTGGTGTGGAAACTAGCTTGCAATCCTCAAAGTCAAAACGCTGAAGTAGTTTCTCAACATACTTTGCTTGATGCATAAAAATTCCCCCCTCAACGGATACAAACTGGATGTCAAGATAGTAGCTCAAAAGACCAAGATAAGTGACATCAAAAGTATGCTGCAAATCAGCCATAAGGATGTCAAGTTTTGCATCACATGACCCAGTGAAGATTATGTCATCGACATAAAGAACAAGCACTATAAGATCAGCCCCATTTTTGTGTACATAGAGTGTGCTTTCAATCAGACTACATGTGAAGCCAAGAGCAATCAAGTGCTTATAGATTTTGTCATACCATGCACGAGGAGCTTGCTTGAGACCATACAAGGCTTTATGCAAGCGACAAACCATATGCTCTTGCCCTTTCATGGCAAATCTAGGAGATTGCTTCACATAAACCTCTTCTTGCAAATGACCATTCAAGAAGGCTGTTTTTATGTCCAACTGATGCATTTTCCAACCTCTATGGGCAGCCAATGCAACCACGGTACGAATAGTAGTCATGCGTGAAGTAGGTGCAAATGTTTCGTCATAATCAATGCCATATTGTTGCGCATATCCTTTGGCAACCAATCTAGCTTTCTAGCGATCAATGCTACCATCATATTTTCTCTTAATCTTATAAACCCACTTTGTACCAATGGCATTCTTTCCTTTTGGCAATTCACATAACTCCCAAGTACCATTTCTATGTATGGAATCCATTTCTGATTGCATAGCACTCATCCATTGTGGATTGTCACATGCATCTTCAAAAAAAAGTGGCTCTTCATTACATGTTGTAGCAATAAGAGAATAATCCACAAAATTACTTGATGCATGGTGAGAGCTTGATCTTGTTCTACCAAGTAAAGGTGCACTCAATTTGTTGTCCTCCAAAGTTTGTTTCAGCCACTTTGGCATATTTTGTGCACTCTTGATAGACATGTGTTCATTATGTAAAACATCTTCAATATGTACATCATGCGTGGGCTGAATTTCATGCTCATTTTCAGCCATATTTTGTCGCAAATGTTTAGCCATATGTGGCTCAAAATTTCCAACAATTTTGACACTTTTTTGCTGAAATTTTTCAGCCATGTTTGGCTGGAAATTCTCTACATTTTCAGCCCTATTTGGCTGTAATTTTTCAGCCCTTTGAACCTCAGTTGGCTGGTCTACATGGCCATAGTCAAGCGCACCATTTTGGAACTAAGGCATGAGTGTATCAAACACATCTTGTGATCTAACTGTTGGCTGTTTTTTGCATTCAAGTAGATGGAAAACTGATTTTTAGCAAATACCACATCTCGACTCACAATAATTGTGTTCATCAATGGATGGTACAAACGATATCCCTTACTTTCGGCACTATAACCAACAAATATACATTTCTTTGCCTTATCATCAAGTTTGTGACGTTGTTGTGATGGCACAAGAGCATATGCCAAACAACCAAACACACGCATATAACTAACCATAGGCTTATGAACATTCCAAGCCTCATAAGGAGTGATGACTCTCAATGCTTTTGTAGGGCAGCGATTCAAAACATAATTTGCACACATGACCGCTTCCATCCAAAACTTATCAAGAAGATGCTTTCCTTTAACCATACATCGTGCCATTTCAAGTAGAGTTCTATTCTTACGCTCGGCAACACCATTTTGTTGAGGTGTATATGGCACCGTACATTGGTGAAAAATACCTCTTGCACGAAGAAAAGCATTAAACTTATGTGACATGTATTCACCACCACGATCCGTGCATAGACTCAAAAGCTTTTGTGAAGAAAAATTTTCAGCCATAGCTAAAAATGCTTTGAAGCAAGAAAATACCTCATTCTTTGCTTTCATAAGATACACCCATGTATGGCGAGTAGCATCATCAATGAAGATAACAAAATATACATGCTGCCCAAAAGATGGAGTCTTGATGGGACCACATACAAGCTACAATTTTCTTGTAGTGTATGTGTGACTATCTTTTGGAAAAGAAGCACGATGCATTTTTCCAAGAATGCAACCTTCACATGCATGTTTTTCAATGGACTCAAGTGTAGGCAAGCCAATAACCATGTCCTTCTTTTGCAAGTAGAAGGACATGGTTATTTCTTGTAGTGTATGTGTGACTATCTTTTGGAAAAGAAGCACGATGCATTTTTCCAAGAATGCAACCTTCACATGCATGTTTTTCAATGGACTCAAGTGTAGGCAAGCCAATAACCATGTCCTTCTTTTGCAAGTAGAGCAAGCTATTGAAGTTCAAGTAACTAAAACGAGCATGCCAAAGCTCCATTTCAGCCATGGAAGAAGTATGAGCAACCAAGGCATTCAAGGCAGCCCTCTTGTATGTATCCATGCGATACAAACCATTACATAATGTACCGGACATCAAAATAACATCGCCATTGCTGAAATCATGAACCATACACTTATCATCAACAAAGTGTACATGAAGTCCAGCTTTGGCAATCAACGGAGCTGAAATTAAGTTCTTCTTTATACTAGGCACATACAATGCATTTTTTCAAGAGAATCACACCTCCATTTGCAGCCGTTAGCTCAATTTCTCCTCCTCCAATGATAGGATAAGAGGCATTCTTTGCATACACCACATGTCCTCCTTTGGGTGCATCTTTCAAAGAGGCAAAAAAATCTTTTGCATGATGTTATGTGCTTTGAAGCACCACTATCAAAGAACCAATCCGAATCAGCCTCACTCACAACCATACATTTAGAATGCAAAGAAGCATCATAATGACATGTAACAACACATGCCCAAAAATCTTGAGCCATGTTAGCTTCATCATTCTTTACATTTGCTGAATTGTCAGCAATAGACATGCCGGATTCTTTCTTCTTTTCATTGCATTGTGGGAGCGATTCGTGATGACTGGTGGATCAATTCAATCATCTCGCTAACAGCACACACAGGGTGACTATGCAGAACAAGTATTTTTTTTCTAAGTTCCATAAGGCAAAGCATTTCTATATCTATTGACTGCGTCTATATAGGATGGTAGGATTAATTCCTCACTAACTACTTTATCTTTAATGATTTACATTTGAATCTATTTGAAAATTATCAGTGTTTCTATCTATGCATGAAGGAAAAAGATCTTCACTGTTTAGCTCAACCTGCAAATACAGGGAAGCTAGACCACCCTATAGCCTATGACAGTAGACAACTCAATCAACAGTATTTAAATTGATGTTGTCCCAAGCACCCATAGCACAAACCTTCTCTTATAAAGGGTTGAATCATCTTAGTCCTTGAGGATCTCTAGCCTGGGAGCTATTGCCCCTATCACCATCCTCATAGAGTAGAGCCATCTCTATGCCTTGTGCCAAAAAGTGTCACCTCTCCTTTCTCACTAACGTTCGTATCATTCCTCTCAACCCCAAGAAAAACTTGTGGACTTGGAGAAAATCCAGGATAGAGTCTCGTACTTTAAGAAGTACTTCCTTGTATTTATCCGCATAATCCTGAGTAGTCTCATTTCTTTTATTGATGAAAAACCAAGTGTCTAGTGCCCTGGACTGCTAGAGACCTTTAATTCTCCAAATGTCTTATCTATCTTGATATAAGAACTATTCTATATCAAGAATAAATCAAACTTTACACAAATTTTACATTATCTTTCAATTTCATTAAGAAATACTTCTCTGTGTGAAGTTTCCTTCAGCTTTAACAATCTTCTTCAGAAATGGACTTCAATCTCTACATATGACTTCGGTTTTAATCATTCAAATTTGCTAAATTCTTTTAGCCAAAGCTTACTTATCTTCTAACTTAAAGTTTTAATGTTGAAAAATAAAAAATTTTACAGTATGCACTGAGATCCAAGCAAATCTTTGGGCAGCAAAATGCATGATTCTGAGAACTTCACTTGCAGACTTCTCCATATGAATGTTCCTACTTGTCATACACACAACCTGGATAGAATTAGATCATCAAAATTTGTTCATATCTTGATTAGCTTCTCAATTAGATGTGTACAAAAGATTTCTTGATCCACATGATCAGGCTGAGAGAATTCTAGGAAAGGCTAGTCGCTAATCTCATGAGAAAACTCTCTGCACATATATCTCTTCGAAAACTTGAATTCTATTGACTATATTCTCATCTACTCTTCATCTCTCATCTATTTCACGACTATACATGAGTGTATATACATATGAGTATGAACCCATCACTTTATCAAAGTATTTTTTAAGTATATTTCCAAAGCTAATATACATAAATGTATAGAACATTTCTTCCTATTTCTTCACTTGACTTCATGCTCTGAGCTTGAACCTTTTCTTCACTTCTTCATTCCTAGACTTCATGTAATCATCCACTGATGATTGTCTTGCTCCAACAACTCCCCCTCAATCATCAATTGTGATTACCTGCACCTTCTTTATACCTGCCATCTCTTTAAACCTTTGTAAGTTTGGTCCATCTAAGCTTTTTGTGAGCATATCTACCACTTGCTCTTTTGTTGGTGTATACATGACTTCAACTTCTTTATCAAGCACCTTTTCTCTTAAGAAATGATATTGAATTTCTATGTGTTTAGTTCTGGCATGAAACACAGGATTAGTTGCTAAATACAATGAACTCATATTGTCTCCAAATATGATTGGAATATTAGTTCCTAGACTTTTTAATAAAGTCTTCAACCAAATTACTTCCTTTGCAGCTTCCACCATTCCTTTGTATTCAGCTTCTGTGGATGACAATGCAATTGTATGTTGCTTCTTTGAGTACCAATAAATTAACTTATCTCCAACATAACACAAATATCCATGAGTGGATCTTCTATCATTTGAATTACCTGCCCAATCTGCATCACTAAACACTTTAAGTCTAGTATCGAAAGTGATAATACAAACGTTCATTCAGAGAACCTTTGATATATCTTAGCACTCTTTATGCTGCAATCCAATGAGTTTTCTTTGGCCAATGCATGAATTGATATAAGACACCAATTGTGTATGAAAGATCTGGTCTTGTCAAGGTAGCACAGATTAAACTACCTACCAAACTCTCATATGTCTTCATGTCCTTGAACTCTTCTCCTCCATACCTACTTAATTTATGATTAACCTCCAAAGGTGTGGTTGAAGATTTACAATTCTCCATACTAAACTTCATCAAAAGGTTCTTCAGATATCTTTCTTGTGTAACATACACTCCACGTTGAGTATATATAATCTCCATCCCTAGAAAATAAGACAAATTTCCCAAATCACTTACCTTGAACTCCTTTTCCATTTGCTTCTTGAGCTCCTTGATTCCTTGATCATTTGTACTTGTGATAATAATCTCAAAAAATACATACATAAATGTATCTATCTTCATTTGCTTTCACTAGCAAACTACTATCTGCCTTTGAAGCTTGGTATCCAAGTTCATTCAAGAACTTGACCAATCTGTAATTCCATGCCCTTGGAGCTTGCTTTAAACCATACAAAGCTCTCTTAAGCTTGCAAACGTAATATGATCCATTTTACTCTTTGAAACCCTCTGGTTGCTCCATGTATACTTCATCTGCAATATATCCATTTAGAAATGCATTCTTTACATCTAATTGAGATAGCTTCCAACCTTTACATGTAGCAATAGCAACTATAGTTCTGATTGTAGACATCTTAGCCACTGGACTAAAGGTTTCATCATAGTCCACTCCATGTGTTTGGGCATATCCTTTGACCACAATTCTAGCCTTGTATCTAGACACTTTTCCATCAGCAAACCTCTTTGTCTTATACATCCACTTGCATCCAATTACCTTCTGATTCTTTGGTCTTGGCACCAATTCCCGTGTCTCATTCTCAAGTAGAGCATCATACTCTTCTTGCATTGCTTTTTCCCATTTTCCTTTCCTTTAGCTTCATCAAATGTGGATGGGTCTTCATCTCTCTTCACAATGTAAGCATAATCTTTGGGTCAAATAAGAAGTATCATAACTATATCTGATAGGTTGTTTTCTATCTCTTGATGATCTTCTGATTTCTACACTCCTTGAAGTCTCTCCTTCATTTTGTTCTGGATCAAACCTTGGTCTATCTTCATAATTGTCTTGCATTTCATTTCTACAAACATCATCATTAATATCTTCTTCATATACCTTCATCTTTGACTTTCCCTTCCTTTTGATTACTTCAAGATCTGTGCATACATTGTTTGATCTTGTAAACCATGTGCTTTTCTCATCAAATGTAACATCTCTTGAAACAAGAAATTGTTTTGTGGATGGGCTCCACAATCTGTATCCCATTTGTCTATCATCATACCCAATAAACGCATACTTTTCTGCTTAAGGTTCTAGCTTATGTCTCAATTGAGATGGAACATAAGCATATGCCAAACATCCAAATATTTTGCAATGATCAAGAGTAGGTTTCTTACCCCACCATGATTCATAAGGAGTTCTTCCCTCCAAAGCTTTGCAAGTCGACCTATTCACAAGATAAGTTGAAGTATTAATTGCTTCTACCCACATATAATTAGGACACTTCTTTTCCTTCATCATTGATCTTGCAAACTCTATAAGAGTTCTATTTCTTCTTTCTACAGCTCCATTTTGTTGTGGGCAATACCTGCAAGTCACTTCTCTTTTTATACCTACATTCCACATATAATCATCAAATTCCTTAGAAAAATATTCTCCCCCTCCATCTGATCTCAATCTCTTGAGCTTTTGTCCTATAATTTTTTCTACATAAGCATGGTAGTGTTTAAATGTCTGAAACACTTCAAATTTATCCTTGATTACATACATAGTAATACACATGATTGCATCATCAACAAATAGCACATAATACCTTGATCCATTTATGCTATAGTCCTTTGAAGGACCCACACATCTCTATGAACCAATTCAAGCATATTTGAATACCTGTATCCTTGCTTATTGTATGATTTCTTCTGAGCTTTACCTAGTTGACAAGCCTCACATTTGTATATCATATGTTGACCTTCAATATTTGGTAGACCAAGCACTGCACCATTCTTTTTCATCTCTT
The DNA here is from genome assembly GCA_020310875.1 of Ceratopteris richardii. Taxonomy (NCBI): domain Eukaryota; kingdom Viridiplantae; phylum Streptophyta; class Polypodiopsida; order Polypodiales; family Pteridaceae; genus Ceratopteris; species Ceratopteris richardii. The sequence continues at coordinate 22,909,394 of CM035429.1, forward strand.
TTATTTTCCTTCCATTAAAATTTCCTAGCCTCTTATGCCATAGATCCAATTGAGACATCTTTTGACTTCCATAAGTAAACAATGCATGCCCACATTACCTTGGACTTTGAGAGTGAATAATCTTCCTTCCTTTTTCCCTATAACAATGCTTTTATATCCTTGACTTGGATCTTCAACATAAACACTATCACTTGTAAATCTGACTTCATATCCCTTCTCAACAATTCACCCTACACTTATTAGATTTTTAGGAATTATTGGAACATAAAGTACCTTTCTTAAAAGTGTATTTCCACTCTTTGTCTTTACTAATCCAATGCTCTCAACTTTGTGTTTGGTGTTGTCTCTTGTTTGAACTATATGTCCATTCACTTTAGCTTCTATATTAGTCATTGAGGAGATGTTGGCACTCAGATGATTGCTACATCCTGAGTCAATATAAAACACCATTTGATCTGCATTAATTACTTCATGTGTTGCATTCAAGATGAGAGTCAAGTCTTCCTTCTTATCTGAAGCATAATTGTAATAGGTGTTGTAGGATTGAGTTTGGAAACTGCTTCATCCTCCTCTAGAAAATGAAGTCCTACCACCTCTTCCTCTGAAATTGCCTCTTTGATTTCTGCCTCCTCTTCCTCTACAACTGAAATTCTGATTATGATTTCCACCATTTTGATTATTATACCAGCAATCATTTGCCAAATGATTTGTTCTTCCACAAATCCAACAAACTTTAGCATTTTCTTTATTCTTACCTCCTCTACCTTTACCTCTGAAATTCATCTTTCCTTACATGAAGTTTACCTGGCTTGAAGATCCTTCTTTATCATTTATTTGCTTGCCTTTAGCATTCTTCTTCTTGTCCTTTGAATACATTGCTTGTATTGAACTTCTCTCATTCTCTCCTTTAATGTCCTACTCAAATGTTAGCCTATGTCCTAGCAATTGATTAAGATCAGGAGTAAAATGATCTTATGATAATTCTGTAGACAATATGAAAGGCTTCCACTTTTCATCTCCTCTTAGACCTGTAAATATTTGCCTTACCAACTTTTCTTCTTCAATATCTTCATCTACTTCTCCCAAACTATCTGTAATGTCCTTCACCCTTGTAACATAATCAGAGATTGACTAAGAACCTTTCTTCTTGAAAGTTGTAAACTCAGCCCATAATGAAGCCTTCATCAATTTGGTTGTGTTTTGAAAATGTTCTTCCAAGGCATTCCATACATCTGCTACACTTTCTAATCCTCTAATGTGTGATAGAAGATAATCATTTACAGTCATGTAAATGATGCTCCTAGCCTGAGCATCTTTCTTCATCCAAGTTCTTCTCTTGTTGGAACACTTGGATCCTTAAACTCAAGATTTTCTTCTTTTCCTATAATAAATGATATCAGATCTCTGCTCATGAGGTGTGCTTCCATCCTCATGGACAATGTTGGATAGTTCTCTCTATCTAGCTTGTCAATTTGCAAGCTTTCTTCCATCTCTTGACTTCTGTATCTACAATTACTAATATTTATGGTGATATAATGTACCTTTGATATTATGCTTTAATCCTTCTTGATCCTTTGAACTCTTGCTTTGTTCTTCTTCATATTTTCTTTGAGACTTTACCCTTTGCTCCTTCAATTCACAAGATCTTTGATATCTACAACAATCGGGGTTCTCCTTGCTTCTTCTTCACCTTGATTTGATCTTTCTGCTCTAATACCACTGTTGGAGACCTTAATTCTCCAAATTTCTGATCTATCTTGATTTAAGAACTATTCTATATCAAGAATAAATCAAACTTTACACAAACTTTACATTATCTTTCAAGTTCATTAAGAAATACTTCTATATGTGAAGTTTCCTTCAGCTTTAACAGTCTGCTTCAGAAATCAACTTCAATCTCTGCATATGACTTCGATTTTAATCATTCAAATGATGCTTACATATTCATAATATCTTTGCACAACCATAATGATCATTAGTTCTTCAAAAGAACCATTAGATTTCTAATTTGATCACTTAGATCAAACCTATGTCAGAAACTACCTTCCGAAAATGGAGACTTTGACATGGTCATCTTCTCAAGTTGATTTCTCTCAAACTATAACCCATTTTGCTAAATTCTTTTAGCCAAAGATTCCTTATCTTCTAAATCAAATTATTAATGCTCAAACATAAAAAACTTTACATTGAGCACTGAGATTCAAGCAAATCTTTGAGCAGCAAAATGCATGATTCTGAGAACTTCACTTGCAAACTTCTACATATGAATGTTCCTACTTGTCGTACACGCAATCTGAATAGAATTGGATCATCAAACTTTGTTCATAGCTTGATTAGCTTCTCAATTAGATGTATACAAAATATTTCTTGATCCGCATGATCAGGCTGAGAGAATTCTAGGAAAGACTAATCGCTAATCTCATGAGAAAACTCTCTACACATCTATCTCTTAGAAAACTTGAATTCTATTGACTATATTCTCATCTATTCTTCATCTCTCCTCTATGTCACGAGTATACATGAGTGTATATGTACATATGAGTATGAACTCGTCACTATTTCAAATTATTTTTGAAGTATTTTTCCAAAGATAATATACATAAATGTATAGAACAATTCTTCCTGATTCTTCACATGGCTTCATGCTTTGAGCTTTACCTTTTCTTCACTTCTTCATTCATAGACTTCATGTAATCATCCATTGATTTTTGTCTTGCTCCAACATGGACCTCTTGTCTAGTGGCAAGAAGTTATTATAGTAGGATCTTAAATTGTTCCCAAGGCATGGGCTCTTTCTTATCTTGTTCTATCTTATGCAACTTATGGGCAATGTCCATGAGATTATAAGTGGCATATTGTGTCTTATGCCTATTGTCCATGATATTTCATATGCAAAAGCATTGCTCCCACTTGTTGAGTTACTACTCAACAACTTCAATAGTAAGTGCACTAGTGGAACCATGATATTGTGGTGGCTTAAGATCCTTAAGCTTCCATCTAACCTCTCTAACTAATACACCCCCACCAAAGACTTCTACAGTTTGATGGTCACCTAGAGCCTCCAACTCCATCCCTAGAATCTCACTTTTAAGCATCACTTTGTCTTTCTTAGAGCTATAGACATGCTCTAAGATAGTTAGAAGTGTGCTCTCTAAGTGGAATATTCTAGTGCTCATGATTTCTATAGTGTCTACCATATGGTCAACCATGTGCATATGTTCCCTATGAGGTGTTGAAGGTCCTAATTCCATGTCTATGAAAATGTGAGTTCTTTCTATGTTTTGTATGTTTTCTCTTTTCCTTTTTAGTGTTTTTATGTATACCTAGTATAAACAGTGGCAACAAAAACTAGCAAATCACAAGCCTTTGCATAAGATAACAACAAAATAAACAAGAACTATTAGTACTCTCTCTACTTTCATGCATCAAACAACTATGCATACAAATTTCCACAAAAATAGGAGCATTTTAGTAGTAAATTGACAATGTGAAAAAAATAACCAAGTGCTCTACACAAGTTTAAACATAAATGTGCTAGTGGGCACACAATAAGCAACCAAAAATACCCAAAGGGCACTACATGCCATGTACAATAATCAACCTGCTTGCGGAACCAATATAAATTTCTTGTGGAACTCACCTTCCATCCTTTATATCCTCCTGCGCCCAAAATAGCAATGATCTAGAATGCTCTAGTGTGGACATGTGGCCATGATGCACACTCATTCCCATTACTTTTTAGGTACCTTAGGATATCTCATGGAAGTTGGAAAGATCATTCTTACTGTTATTGATGGTAGCATTCTCACATATTTAGATGACTTACATGTGCTATAGACCAAGAAAAATATATTATTAGTTTTGGTGCTAACCAAAATTAGCTTGATTTTTAAATTTCTTCATAACAAAAAAAAAAGTTGACGATCTCTTGAATGATGATAATATCATTGCTTTTAGAATTCTATGTTGTGGGATATATATGCTCATAGACTATGCAAACTCTAAGAATGATTGATTATTTTTTAAGTCATGACTCTCATGTTATTTCACATCCAAAGCTTTGGCATGCACACTTGGATTGTTTGAATTTGTCTAGTTTGCTTTGCTTGTAGACTTTGGTGTCATCTTTTCCCAAACTTAAGGCACATTCTAATCATGGTTGTGAGGGCTATTTTTTTTTTTTAAATACAACATTTGTCCTTTTCCAAAGATGGTTCAATTAGAGCTACATGTAAATTGAAATTTTTCATAGTGATGTTTGTGGTCCTCTGCAGATACCTTCATTTGGGAATTCCGTATACTTTGTGAATTTCATTGACGATTGTTGGAGGAAGCTCAATAATCTGCTAGAAGGTCAAAATCAAAGCATTCAAAGCTCTATGAAGACTATGATAAATGGGAATTAAAATCACGGAAGTGAAGGAGGTCTACTAACTTTTATCAACTCAAATCCCTCCCTAAAATAGGTTTTTCTCCATTTTTTAGCCAAATTATTTGTTAAAATGCTTATTTCTTGCATAAAACCCTAATTTCCTCATAAACCGAGTTGGCATTGTAGAAATTGAGTATCACTCAAGCTTTATGGGTATGAATAGTATCTCCACATCAATTTTCATAATGTTTTGACTTTGTTTCAAACTTCAAATAGCCTTTGGATACTAATATCTGACCTAGATCAGACATGATAATGTGGACAGAGACCTACATGCACAACCGATGTAACAGTGTAAGGAAGGTATCTGCACACAAAAGAGAAATAGCATAATTTGTGCATCCTTCAATTGGTGGTATGAAGATTGCACACTACAAGATATGAGTAAAAGCATCCACAACCAGAGAGAGAGAGAGAGAGAGCAAGCACATGCATAGGAACCAAACACACATGCACATACAGACACTCACTAGTAGACAAGAGGCAAGTGCTCCAAAAAGCTCTCTATTGCTCAAGAAGTGAGTAAAAATCTCAAGAGGACCAACCTTTAACAAGTTAACCCTAACAAATGATAGCTCTTTCACCTTTATAAATTTTAGGACAGCTTCGCCCACATTCTAGTGTCTAGCTTGACTTTAAAATTAGTGTCTAGAGGCTATTTGGAGGCCGAAATAAAGTCAAAAGAATACAGATACTAATAATGTCCATGAAGCTTGAACACTACTCAAATTTTAGAACCTCCATCCAAATACCAAGAAAATTAGGGTTTTATACCAAAAATAGGTATTTTTACAAGTATTTTTGGTAAAAAATGGAGAAAAACCTAATCTAAGGAAGGTTTGAGTTGAGAAGAAGTCCCCTTTTACCATATTCTTCATCCTTGACTAATCTTTGACCACTTTGACTTTGACTTGTTCACCAATTTCTAAATATTCCTCCAACACTCCTCCCTCCCTACTTTGTATTGTCCTCAATTGATGTCTTTGTGGGCATCCAAGATGAGTGCGGGAGTTAAGGATCCAATGTCAAGTGTTGGATGTGTGCATTCTAGTAAGGTAGACAACATGTGCAAAAACTTTTAAACAAGTATATTGTAACTTTTTGGAGATTAATTTTGCATTCTTCAATAACTTTTATGATTATCCTCAAAAGGAAAAATAATTATGTTCTCAAAGTAAAATAAAATGATTGTCGACTCAAGGTGTGCATGATGTAAGAAATAATAGCACAATGGAGTACTCGACAGAGTTGAGAAAAAAAATGTAGACAAAGCTACAATGATGGTGTTGTCCACCCATGCGCTCCCAATGTGGAGCTTAGATGGCAATCTAGACAAACTCTAGATGAAGAGCTTACTAGTGCACAATGTTGTATAAAGCTCAACATGGCCATGTTTATATAGCTTTTACAAGGGGAATCGGTATAGACAAACATAGTCGGGAAATACAAAATGGTCGGCAAAACATACATCTCCACGACCAAAAAGTCCTATTGTCTTGGCCCTACAGACCAAGCAGATAATCCCTCGAGACCCCACAAAAGGTGGAAATCCTCCCTCTACACTCCCCCCATTAAGCTTCTATGGAGAAATTGTGCAACGACACAAGTGTTGAAGATAAATGTACAAGCTCATTTTCATATGAGCTATGCTTGGGTAAGATAAAGGAAAAGAAGAGAAAAGAAAAAGGAAAAAATAAAGGAAAAAATAAAGGAAAAAATAAAGGAAAAAAGTCTAGTCAAAATTCATGATGAGTAAGAGATACAATATCTTGCCTTGTAGTTAGTGGCATGTAGTGGGGAAAGTGGTGAGTTAAGAAGGAGGAAAAAACTCCTTCACATGCTCATTGGTTATAAAAGTGAAGAAGGAGCACGTTCAAAACAAGGAGAGAAAGAGGCAAGAGCTCCCAGTAGGCGGGTCTAGTCATTTTGTCATTTTGTCATTTTGTCTTCCCTTAGACTCCTTCCAGCCGCATGTCAGTTTGTACACAGCTCTGTTGTGGAGCTCATATCTCAGTGTATATGTAACCATTTCTTGCGTTTAAACATTCATTGGAAATCTTATCTTGCGTGATTTTTGTATACCAAATATCTCTCTGAAAGATTATATATTGTTTGAGATATCAGAGAAAGAGTGAAGTCCAGTTTCTCTGTATACTTGTGTAGACAAGTAGTCTATTTTGGTCGGTTAAGTTTCCCAACCAAAACATATCCAAATTGCTTGATTTTTGTCTTTTTGGAAAGCTCTTGACATCTAATTTCATTGTCCCAAATATCTTATTCAGAAGATTTATATTTTGTGAGATATCTGTCAGAGGGTAAAGTCTAGTTTTACACTGTACTTATGTGTGCAAGTGTTCTATTTTGGTCAGTTGAGTTTCCTGACAAAAACTCATCCAAATTACTTTTTTTTTACTTATTGGAAAGTTATTTGTGTCTACTTTCTCTATACCAAATATCTTTTTCAAAGGATATATATTCATATATTTATCATTCTGAGAGTGAAACTCAGTTCTTCAGCATACCTATGTGGATAGGTAGTTCATCTTTGTCAGTTGTGTTTCTTAATCAAAACTTGTCCAAATTACGTTATTTATAGCTTGTTAGAAATCTATCTTTGTCTAATTTGATTGATTAAAGTCTCAAATCCATTTGAATTTTGTATTGAGAGCAGCAATCTATCTAAGGTGCAGCTGTTTGTCCAAGTGTTGGACATACAAGGTTTCACTACACATTTCCGTTGTGCATAGGAGAACTCATTCTCCACAGTTGGTATCAGAGCAAACTTGGTGCTGAATCTTCATCAACAGAGCTGGAGATAAAGCAAAGCAAAAGAGGACCTATAAAACAAGGAGGAGCTTCACAAACGCAAGAGCAAAGGAAAATATAATGATTCGAGGTAACTCTCAAAGTCTTTGATACTCTTCAATGGCTGACTTGGGGCAACAAGTAGAGAAGTTGGATAACTATCCCGTGTGGAAGTTTATAATGACCAACTACCTAATGGGCAAAGGCTTATGGGGTATTGTGAGCGGTGATGATGCTCAACCTCAAATCAATCAAGCTATGGCCACCGAAGTCCAAAGGAGTCAAGCAAAAGAATGGGAAGAGAGGAATAGGAGAGTCATGTTCCTCATTTCGTAAGTCATTACTAATGCCATGGTAGGGCATATTCAACATCTAGAGAAAGCTAAGGATGCTTGGGAAGCTCTTGAAAGATGTATTCAACAAATACCAAAGCTAGGAAATTTCAACTCAAGAATGTGTTGAACACAATCAAGAAAATTTTGAGTCAATCCATAGCTTAATATACTTTGAAGATTAAGGAGCTAAGCGATGCTTTAGCTTCTATTGGCACAACGGTTGAAGACGAAGATCTTGTGTGTTATACTCTCATTGGATTGAGAGAAGATGAAAGATGGAAGCCTTTTATAACTTCCATTAACTTGAAAGATGCATATCCAGGTTTTAAACAACTAATCCCTCATCTTGTCACAGAAGAGCTTAACTTTGGTGGTCCCAAAGGAAAGGACAGCCACAACTAAATGTTATATGCAGGTCGAGGTAAAGGAAGAAACTCAAGAGGAGGCTCAAGAGGAAAAGGAAGAGGTCACAACCACTCCAACTACAATCAAAACAATTCGGAAGACAACAAGGATGCATCAAATGCCAACACACAAGGAAGAGGTCGAGGTAGAAGTAGAGGAAGAGGCCGAGGCTCCTACAATTCTCATAAAGGTATAACATGCTATCATTGTGGTAAATTAGGACACTATGCTAGTGATTGTTGGTTGAAAAATGGAAGACCAAATGGAGGCAATCAAAGGATCCAAAGCAACTATGCAAGCACCTCAAGTGAAGGAAGCAAGGACACACTACTTGCAATGAGACATGAGTATAGAAGCTCTTGTGAAGATGACAAAAAATGGCACATTGATTCAGGTTGTAGTAACCATATGTCATGCCAAGGAAGTTTGTTCACTAATCTACAGGTACCAAGTGGAAAAGGATGTGTTGAAACAGGTGATGATACTCAACACATGATTGAACATATTGGAGATATAAGGCTTGGAGGTACAAGTAGAGCAAAGGTACTATCTAATGTTCTTCATGTTCCTACAATTTCAAAGAACTTGATTTCAGTAGGACAAATGGTAGAGAAGGGTTATCATGTCATATTCAATGAGAATGGGTGCTTCATAAAGAATCCAAAGGAAGGCTTCAAGGTCATTGCTCGAGGTAGAAGAGAAGGAAGGATGTTCACTTTGGATGTCCAACATCCACATGGAAAGGTCATGTATATTCAATGTGGGAACAAGAAGATTTCAGAGCTAGACTTATGGCACAAAAGAATAGGACACATCAACATTCCAAAGCTGAAGGACATGAGCAAACATGAAGTGGTAAGAGGTCTTCCAAAATTTAATAGCATTGGACTACATGAGTTATGTGAAGCTTGTCAACTAGGAAAGCAAACGAGGCCGCCATTCAAGAGGAGCAATTATGTGGCTCCAAATGTCTTGGATTTGATACATACGGATGTATGGGGACCAACCCAAGAGGCATCAATGGCTGGTAATAGATTTTTTGTCACCTTCATTGATGATCACTCAAGAAAGGTATGGCTGTTTTGTATGAAGCAAAAATCAAAGGTGTTTTCTATATTCAAAAGATTCAAAGTTGAAGTTGAAAAAGAAACAGGAAGGTCTATCAAAACATTAAGGTCTGATGGTGGAGGAGAATACTTCTCCAAAGAATTTTTAGATTTTCTACAAGAGAATGGGATCAAAAGGCAATTCACTTGTAGGTATACACCACAACAAAATGGAGTAGTTGAGAAGAAAAATAGGCAAATTGCTGAAATTGCAAGATGCATGCTCAACAAGATGAAGGTACCATTGTACTATTGGGCTGAAGCTACCACAATGGCCATTTACTTGATGAATAGGTGCACAACATTGAGAATACATCACTTGACTCCAGAAGAGGTATATTCCGGTAAGAAACCTGATCTTACACACCTCAAAGTGTTTGGATGTGTTTGCTTTGTTCACATTCCACAAGAAGTTAGAACAAAGATGGAACCAAGATCAGAAAAATGCATTTTCATCGGCTACTCGATGGAGCAAAAAGGATACAAGTGTTACAACCCTAGAACAAAGGAGTTAAGAGTCTCGCGAGATGTGGTCTTTGATGAACTAAGACCATGGTATGAAGATAAAGGAAAGGAAAAGATTCTTGAAGAAGATTGTGATGATTATGCAGGAACAAATCAAAGAGAAGTTCAACAATCAAGCACAAAGCTTTCAGGTCCAGAGGCATCTACATCAAATGAAGAATGTTCAACATGGAGGGAGAGTCATTCTTTGTCTCCAAATTCAACTCATAATAGAGCCGAAGAAGCAAGTGCTACTCCAAACAGTGAGGTAGATGCAAGTGAAGAAGAATATGAAGAGGTAATCACTCTGATGGTAAAGCTAAATAGGTTAAAGAAGCAACTTTCTAAAGGCAATGAAAGAAGATCTTCAAGAACAAGGTATCCAACTCAAAGGTTGAGTTATGATAGTTTTATGGCGACACATTTTGCATACATGATGCAGCTTATCAAAGACAAAGAGCCTGAGACATATGAAGAAGCTTGCACACAAAAGGAATGGAAGCAAGCTGTGAAAGAGGAGATCAAAGCTCTCAAAGATAATCACACATGGGAGCTAGTGCCAAAGAAAGAAGGTATGAAGATTGTCCCAAACAAATTGGTGTTTAAGTAAAGAGGAATGTTGATGGTCACTAGCTAGATATAAAGCTAGATTAGTTGCCAAAGGATTTAAACAAACACAAGGCATAGATTATGATGAAGTTTTTCAGCCCTGTTGCAAAAATGGGAACTATCAAAACATTAATAGCAAATGGTGCTTCAAGGAGATGGCCATTATATCAACTCGACATCAAAAATGCTTTTCTTAATGGAGAACTACAAGAAGAGGTATACATGAGTCAACCGGTTGGATTTGAAGATGAAAACCACCCACACTTTGTTTGCAGGTTGAAAAAGGCACTTTATGGCTTGAAGCAAGCACCAAGAGTATGGAACCCAAGTAGTGTAGATCCTTCATTACACATGAAGAAGGAAGAAAATAGAGAGGTATATATTTGCATATACATCGATGACCTCATCATAACAGGAAATGATGTTATAGGGATTAAAGATATCAAAAGGAAGCTTGGTAAGGAGTTTAAAATTTCAGATCTTGGTTATTTATGGAAAGAGTGGCATCTACTTGATGCAAAGGAAGTACTTGTTGGATGTTCTTTTCAGATTTGGAATGAGTGAATGCAAACCACTCACTCAACCCATGGACACAAATACAAATATTTTTTCAAATGATGGAAAACCATTGGAAGATGTAACAACATACAGAAGCATTGTAGGATCATTACTCTATGCAAACATTACAAGACCTGATTTATCTTATGTTGTTGGTGTGCTTTCTCAATTTATGCAAGCCCCGACAAGTGAACACTTAAATTCAGCCAAGAGAGTGTTGAGATACATAAAGCATACAGTTAATCATGCTTTGTTTTACAAGTTTGATGAAGAATTGCAGGTCAAAGGCTTTAGTGATGCTGATTGGGTAGGTTCAAAGGAAGATAGGAGATCAACCTCAAGTTATGTGTTCATGATAGGAATCAAACCTATCACTTGGAGCTCAAAGAAACAACCTACTATTGCACTTTCATCTATGGAGGCTGAATATAGACGATTAGCTTTTGCCACATGTGAAGCAATGTGGATTAAAAAGCTTTTGGCTGATCTTGGAGTGCAAGTTGGAACCATCCCTATATACGGTGATAACATGTCAAGTATTTACTTGGTAAGCAATCCTATGTTTCATGCAAGGAGCAAGCACATAGAGGTCCACTACCATTATGTAAGGGAGAAGGTATTGAGCAAAGATGTGGAGATAAAGTTCATCAGAACCAATGAGCAGGTCGCAGATATGTTTACGAAGTTCTTGGATGCTTCTAAACTCAAAGGTTTCAAGGATGTGATAAATTTGCAAGACATGGATGAAGATAATTCCCAAATGAGCTTGAGGGGGAGTGTTGCTTGGATACATTTACCAAATATAAAGATAAAGGAAAAGAAGAGAAAAAATAAATAAATAAATAAAAGGAAAAATTCTAGTCAAAATTCATGATGAGTAAGAGATACAATATCTTGCCTTGTAGTTAGTGGCATGTAGTGGGGAAAGTGGTGAGTTAAGGAGGCACAAACTCCTTCACATGCTCATTGGTTATAAAAGTGAAGAGGGAGCACGTTCAAAACAAGGAGAGAAAGAGGCAAGAGCTCCCAGTAGTCGGATCTAGTCATTTTGTCATTTTGTCTTCCCTTAGACTCCTTCCAGCCGCACATCAATTTGTACACAACTTTGTTGTGAAGCTCATATCTCAGTGTATATGTAACCATTTCTTGCATTTTAAACATTCATTGGCAAGCTTATCTCGTGTACTTTCTGTACCAAATATCTCTTTGAATGCTTATATAATTTGTGAGATATCAGTGAAAGAGTGAGGTCCAGTTTTTCAGTATACTTGTGTAGACAAGTAGTCTATTTTGGTCGGTTAAGTTTCCCGACCAAAACATATCCAAATTGCTTAAATTTTTGTCTTTTTGGAAAGCTCTTGACATCTACTTTCACTGTCCCAAATATCTTATTCAGAAAATTTATATTCTGTGAGATATCTGTCAAAGAGTAAAGTCCAGTTTTACAGTGTACTTATGTGTGCAGGTGGTATATTTTGGTCAGTTGAGTTTCCTAACCAAAACTCATCCAAATTACTTGTTTTTTAGCTTGTTGGAAAGCTATTTGTGTCTACTTTCTCTATACCAAATATCTTTCTCAAAGGATATACATTCAGAGATTTATCAGTCTGAGAGTGAAGCTCAATTCTTCAGCATACCTGTGTGGACAGGTAGTTCATCTTTGTCAATTGTGTTTCCTAATCAAAACTTGTCCAAATTACATTATTTATAGCTTGTTAGAAAGCTCTCTTTGTCTACTTTGATTGAATAAAGTCTCAAGTCCATTTGAGTTTTGTGTTGAGAGCAACAAGCTATCTAAGGTGCAGCTGTTTGTCCAAGTGCTGGACATACAAGGCTTCACTACACATTTCCGTTGCGCATAGGAGAACTCATTCTCCACAACAAGGCCTTTCTTTTTGCCTTGAATGGCAACACAATGGCCCGAAAGTCTATCTCCTACCTAACCTAATAGCTAGGCTCACAAAGATCATCATTACCATACACATAGAACTCATCTAACTTGGAACTTAGGGTTCCACAAATGTCCGGGCTCTCACAATGGCATCTCCTCATAATGGGGGCCTTACAACTTAGAGCACCATGGATCATTTGTGGTCACTTGAGGGTGGGGTATTGAGTATATCTAACACCCCTTCTCAATGTCCACCCTGCAATGAACTACTTCCTTGTTCCAATGCCAAGCTTTGGAAAGTGTCGATGAAGTTGCTCTCTCCCAAGAGCCTTGATGAAGATGTCTGCTCCACTTTCTTCAATTGGACAATCCATTATCGCATAAGATGAACATACGAAATATAAAAAATAAATATACTTCTTATTCAATAAGTGCTTGAATTCCTCAATGCAAATCAAGTCACGTTTTGAACGTTTTCTCCACATTCATCTCAAGCTTTGAGTCCTTTCTTGGATTATTTCATTATCTTTTTCACCTCTTTCTTCTACAATAGATTTGCTTCCACTGTAAAGAACCGGATGGAGCCTCTTGGTGTATTTATTGCTACAATTGTCATGCTTCAATATATTCAACCATATTAGCTAGGCATGTGCAAATAGTATGTTAGTAGCGAGACATTTGGTTCCTAATGTTGAATCCAATAGTCCTCGACTACAAAAACAAGGGATGTGTAGACGGCATGTCTATGTCAAGATGGTTGGTGATTTCCATTACAAAATAGCACATTTATTTGAATAGAACGCATACAAGTGTTTGATTCAGAAGTGAATACCAAAGTTGTTGATTATTCGAAAGAATGACTAGCATGTAGCCGTATGGTTTTGTGGAAACATGCATACTTCTGCCTAATAATATACTGCCATTGGATGTTTATTTAATCAAAATAAGGCTACATTTTACCCGCAGTATGGATGGAAATGGTCATGGTTCATGTGCCTACATCCCAAGATAAGATAGGACGTGAATATGCTTGACTCGTTTCTGAATAGTTTGAAGATTAAGGTAGTATGGTGTCATCCATGTTATTATTTGTGATTAACGATTTTGTGCCAATACAAGCATTGGCAGCACATGTAAGAGCTATGGAAATGAGTTGCTAATCTTACTAATATGTTAAATCACAATAAAAGTGAACATTCCTCCGTGTAAATTGTATGATGTCTAAAATGGAATTCACACATGGCATTCTAGATATTCTAATAAGGCTGCACTTTAGGTCGCTATATGAACCTCACTAAAGCAAGATATCCTCACTTATAGGAAGGAGGGAAATCTACCCACTACAAGGATGGATTCATGTGTCACGTATTCAACCATAGAAACAGTCTGTTCCTTCCATCAAGGGAATCAATCATGTTCAGTACAAGCATTACTTGGTCATCGCAACACTTGTGTAACTAGCATGTTCTAAAAAAACTTTACATTCACATTAAATATTCAAAAAGCAGAGTGTCTTTGAATGAGATAATGGAAGGCCTAGTTCAGACAGCATAGCAGAAGGAAATTGTTTTTGCCTGCCATCTACTGTTCCCCATTTAGTAATAGCCGGGACAGAAAAGAAATGCCCGTAGTTTATTTTCATGGGATAAAAAAGTGAGGCATTCCATACTGATGTTGTCCGTATCAACTTCCACAATTTGCTTCTCAGGGAAAAAGAAGAGAGGAGCTGATATTGAGGCTCAGGTTTCTTGTAAATTAGAACCTGCAAAATGGTGCCCCATGCATATATTACTGCTACCAGTGCCAACACCCAGTCTGGACCCACCCTAATTTGCATATGTGCTATTTATCCAATAACTGTGAGCTGAGATTAGTGTCTTCATATAGTAGTTCTTTTTAGTACCAGACACTAGGCAATTATCAAATAGCATTCCAACTTCTATTGTTCAAAGACTTGCAGTAATGATACGGTTACCACAATTTTGGTTGCAAAAAATTTATTGATTCTTCAAAGCTGTGAACTTCATAGGTCAGAACTTCAGACATAAGTGGGTGTTTCCTATACCCTTCAATCTAGGAAACAGAGAGACACAAGTTAAAGGAAGTAACCTAAAATGTTGCAAGCTTCTTTTCCAGAAAGAACTGACCTGTGGGGCAATCCTCAAAAGGGAGGAGAGCAACCCACACAACATTCTCTGCACACTCTGGAGCTGAAACTTTGGTCATGACCCCTGCGATATCCTCCCTTACAGAGCCAGGATCCACACAATTCACAAAGACCTTACCATCTGAAAACTCCTTCTCCAGTTGTGTGGCTAGCAGTCTTGTGTATGCATGAAGTGCAATTTTGCTCATCTTGTAGCTTGGAAACTTCAATGGCCAACACTTATCCTCCCAGCTCTGCTGCTTCACATCATTGAGATACCTGTCCAACAACTCATCTAAATAAGCTTCTGAAAGCTGTTCCAAGTCTGACAACTCTTGCTGAAGCTTTGGGCACCTTAGATTCTGTAGAAGGATATTTTTCACAATCAAGAGCCCCTTCATACTTTACATATGAATCCGAGATAAAAGCAAGTATAGAGACAGAAAAAATGTTACACTAAGCTGTCCCATGGAAGATCCAACATTAACAATGCGAGCTCCTTGTGCAGAGAACCGAAGCAATGGCAGAAGGGCTTGAGTTATATACTTTGTCCCATAATAGTTTGTTTCGATGCATGCCTTGGCTGATTCATATTCAACAATAAAGCCCTTTGTACCTTGCCCCTCCTTCCCCTGAATAAGATCATCATAATCATCATCAGCCTTATGCCAATTTTCTCAATATAGGGAAATAAGAGTGATCTGACATAGCTAATGCACACCAGCAAATCTTCCACTTTGATGTTGTTTTCCTTGACATATACCTCATCAACAATTATACCGTTGATGCCTGCGTTGTTCACCTACAAAATATTTATGAGGTTTATCATATCCTTGTTATATTCAGATCATGCATAAAAACGTCCAAATCCCACTCTTCCTCTTCACAAAGTCACTCTATCAGATGGTAGTGCAAGAAGAAATACTGGATCTGCTGGAAAACTATGTAAGAATTGAACATACAGTCCTCCAATTGCTTTCAAAGGCACTGACAACCGCACTTCCTTGACCAAAGTAGTCCTGACTATAAGAATATCAAGTTGAATTACAAACCGACAAACCTGCAGCAGGAACCCTCCTCCCAATTTTCTTTTCATAAAAAGTTATAAGAAAAACGTTCGTACGGACAAAAATATTTTTCTTCCTCATTAAATAAATTATTAATGCTGCAAGGAAAAGCCCAATCTGAAGAACATGACCAGCCATGATAGAGAATGGATGAGCTTACGAAAATACACAAGAAGATCGGACAAGATTAAAAGCAGATATCCAGTAGTTCTTGTGAAAACTGTTTTCCAATGCAACAAACGTAGAAAGATCAGTCTGCAAACTTACAAGGACGTCAAATCCTCCATGTTGTCGAAAAAGCCACGATGCAAAGGCAGCACAAGAACCTTCATCTGTAATATCTAACTGATGAAAGCTAACATTTTCAAATCCCTGATGCTTCAAAGTCTGCAGAGCTTCCTGACCCCTTTGTGTATCTCGAGCCGTCAGAACAACCTTCAATCCCGCAGTGGCAAACTGTTTGCAGACCTCAAAGCCAATGCCTTTGTTTCCTCCGGTCACCACAGCTATTGTGTCCTCGCTCCACCATTTGGAACTTCTAAACATGTACATAAATGTCAACTTCTGGTTTCATCTATTATACAGCACAAACAATGCACATTTCATCCGGACTTCATCCCCTTAGTTAGAATATGGACAAACCTGCAAGCGTCCATCGCCGATTCGCGAATAAATGAAGCCTTTAAAGATAGATCAAAAGTCCCTCTATTTGGAAAGTTCACGGCCGGCATAGACGATAGAGGATGTTTCCTGTAAGCATCTGCACCTTCCAAATCTCGTGCAGCATCCTGCCTCCTACAGAGATGTCACTCGCACTTGCGAAGAACGTTATGGACATTGAGAAGCTCATAATAAAATGGGGAATCGGGAACGTGTGAGGGATAGGCTGCGCAGCATCTTCAACGTGCTTAGGCCATGGCTATGGATAAATATGGTCGACTTGGAGATCGGCAACTCAATGGTTTATTATTGGAAACAGATGCTATAGGAGTTGAAGCGATCCAGAAATTCTCTAATAGCTTTCTGATTTCTGTAAGGGAGAAAAACAGATATTCGAGTTACCCTGTGCACCATTAATCTTATGCTATCAGCACATGGAAAACAAAGGAAGAAAGGTATATGGACCAAAACATTCTAAGAAGAGACTTGAACCACCACAATTTTGAACCTCCACACATAATTCCTCATGTAGTGTCAACAAGTTTGGTTAATGTCTTATTCTTCAAATAAAGATCAAGCACCCAACACCAAGTAGTAATGTTGAGATCTACTATTAATAAAGGAGAGATAAAGAGAGGTACAAAGTAGGTTAATCATCCTATCGTCTCCTTTGTGAGGGATCCACTTGTTGTTTTCTATAACCAACGCCTTATAGTGGCTAAAGGGAGGGGAACTCTTTAAGTTCCTTATTCTTCTTTTGAAGAAGCCTAGAGAATTCTCTATGGACCACTCTTTGTCGGTTCCATCAAAGTTAAAATGTGCTTCCTTTCCTCCTAGATTTTCCAAAGGGCTTCGCATCTTATGACATTCCAAAGAGTTGACAAACCACCAATAGCCTCATCGAGCAGAGGTTGTTTCCATCTGATCGATTGATCTACATTGAGGATACCCCAGCCATGCTTCCAAACAAGAGCACTCTTTAGATAGGAGAAAAAAAAGTGACTAACATCTTCTCTCTCCTTAAACCATCGAATGTACCACAAAGGGGCACTACATATTTTGTTGGCTCTAACATTGGTCTACATCCCATAGTGAAGGATTTTGCATAAGACGAGTGTGCTCTTATGCTCCATCATCATGTGCCAAATCTCTTTAGACTTGATTTCCATGTGGTCCATGAGTATTTAGTGCATCATTTTTTATTGAGATTATGGTGATAATCAAGATTTTTCTTGAATCTCAAGATGTCTTCCAGATTGTTACTATTGCTCCACTTTAAGTCCCTTGGATATGGACCTTCTCGTCCAAGGAGAAGGCGAGATATAAGCTCATCTCAAGCATTGATTTTGTGACTTAAAAGACATCTATCATCAAAATCCACTCTGCTACTAGGATCAATGCATGTGAACCTTATCTAGTCTCTTCTAGCTTGATTGCATAGATGTTTTCATTCATGAAAGCCTCTTGTCCAAAGTTTTCTGGTCTTTGGAGGTTCTCTTTCTTGACTTCCCTAATTCTAACAATAGGGTAACATATGGATTCTTTTTTTTTTTAATTCCAGTGGCCTAGTTCCAATTGCAATTGGCATAGTAATGAGGCTTCAACTTGTTCCAAGATTCCCATGAAAGAAAACCGATCCCGAGCCTTTGGGGATCACCAACAAGAAGGAGAATAGGAGCTTGACATGATCGAGGTTGCTCCATATGGAGGCTCCATAAAGAAATGGACAAGGCCCCAACATCAAGGATGATCAAACCACCCACTTTCTTGGGTCTATAGCATATGTCCCACTTAATTTTAGGCATGCCCTCCTATTGGGGTCACCCATCCGAAGAAACTTTTTACATATTGTTTCCATCTTTGATCATTCACTTTTCATTTGGCCTCCAATCAATGAGGAACCAAATAATATGAGTTGATCACCATCATTTTGCCTTCCACATTTAGTTGGATATGCTTCTAGTATTGTAGCCTAGTTTCAAGTTTGTTCATCACCCACTCCAATCCCTAACTCATTGTAGCCACAAAGCCCATTGGCATGCCAAGCAGGGGGGAATCGGATTGGAGAGTATTGAAAGATCATGTTGAAAACTGTCTTTGACTGATCAATTTTGGAGCCAAACATCGTGTAGAATATGTTGAGGCAATGCCAAGAGTGAGGCACAGAGCGAATCTCATTAGGAGAAACACATTTGTGTCATATAAAAATAATATGAGTGCCATTTGACCTTGGCCTTATGGAGGAGACAAGCCTCTATTTTGACTCAACTAAAGTTTCTTTTCGAGCAAGCAACTAAGACCATCAGTTACAATAGCAAAAAGCAATAAGCAAGTAGGCATCTTGCCAGATGAACCTCCTGATCACAATAGAAAAGGAAATATGGTTGTTGATACTGAGCTAAGCCAAGGCATTGCCCAAGAGAGTGGAAATCATCTTGATCAATTTCATATCAAAGCCTAAGTCCGAATGAAGTCTACTCTAATCTGTCATATGCTTTGTCAAAGTGAATCTTTAGAAAGAGAAAGTTTTGGTTAGAATTTTTCATGAGTGACAAACTTCCCTAGATGTCAACGATGGCCTCTGATCCTCATATACCCATGTCTGGAGGTGATTCAAGATGCAATTGGCCAAAGCTTTGGCAATGAGCTTGATGCTAGTATGGAGGATGGTGACTGGCCTCCAATTTCTTATTATAATTCTATTGCCTTTCTTATATTTGAAGAATTTGGAAAACTCATTAGTAATTCCATCATGACTAGGCTTTTCCTTGTTGGAAGAGCATCGATACACTCCTTGATCTCACTACTAATCAACATGCTATTGAGTCTACAAGCAATATCATATGGAATGTTGTTGGACTTAACTTTGGAGATAAAATTCATGGAGTCTTGCCTTGGACCAAATAATCAGAAAGACACACAAAATGATTCTATGAGGTGATTCACAATGAACTCATAATCTCCTTCTTTCGCACATTTGACTTCCTTTTTCTTCAAATGTCTACACATTTCCTTAGATAGTTTATCTCCATCGCCTATCCATGATTCTTTGAAGACGAATGATCCTTTCTCTTAATTTCCTCTTTGTATCTGACCTTAATTCTCATCTTGAGAAGTCCCTTTTGCAAATGCACTTTACCTTTATTAACTTCAACCTTAAGGCACAAGAGCCTCTTGCAAAGCTTCTCCCTTACTTCTTTCTCAATTCTTTGAATCTATGTTTTCATACTATGAAGCATCAATTATGTAGACTTGATATCACTTATCCAAACTTTGCCAAGGAGGAACGCAATTGAAAAACTTGCTACCCAACATGCTTGATTTCTTGTGAGACAGAAGAAAGCATAAAAATATTGAAGGGGTTGCATGGAACCATAGGGCCTTCTTACCCTCGATGAGAGGGTAGAAGGAGCTCACTATTGAGAAGTGATCCAATAAGACATTATAGTGTGAATAGAAATGAAGTGAAATCCAAGGAGATATATAATGCTCTATAAAACGTAGAGCTTATCAATTCTAGAGTTATGAGGTTTGATACCCACATGGAGGTTTGACCAAGAGAACTAGAATCGTTGAGCTCTATCAAGTCATTATGAAGTTTTGATTGATCCCAACTGATTTTTTCAATCCCTTCAAACGTGCACCCTTTATGATCCCACCGATCTGAGAGCATTTCCATCATGTTGAAGTCACTAGAGATCACATCAGAAGGGAGAGATTCACTGGGTTTCGATGTTTTAGATCTCTTTTTCTCTAAGGGCATAAACCAAGACCACCAAAAGAGGGTGTAGGCCACCAAAGCTTACAAACATCCATCTATGTTGAGGATCATTGGAAGAACTAGTGAGAGATGAAGATCTAGTGTTGCTTGAATTTCATCATGACACCACATCCCCATGAGGATGAGCCAAGAAATTGCAATAGTGTTGCTTGGAGACACTCTTCAGTTTCTTGGGAAGATCCTCACCATCAAATTTAACCTCCTAAAGTTATATGAAGTCAAATTCTAGAGCTTTATCCTTCATCCATTGGCCTATGAACATCGCTCTAGTGAGACCCATGAACCTACAAACATTGAAAGAATGCATGATCATTTAAAAATGGATAGTTCTTTCTAGGTTGGGGTTTTATCTCTATTTTTCTTAGTCTTCCTTTATTCCTTCTTCTTAGAGAAGGGCCATTGTTTGGGGTGAGCTTCACTATGTTGAGGCTCTTCCATGAAAGAAAAAATTCAAGAGGGTTCTTAGTTTTAGGGCCACAAGCTACATCGGTATAGAAATCCAATACAATTGAACCAATGGTAGAGGTTTTTCTATCTAGATTTTCTTCTTTATTAGTGGCATATTCTTCTTGAAATTTCTCACCACCAAGGCTTCAGTGTCTTCGAGCTAACTAAAACCTCACCGATAGTCAAATAGGGTTATCTCTTTCTCCATAATTAGAGCATTTGGCACATGAGACATTCCCTCTCCTTGCAAATTTTAAGGGATTCTTTTCTTTTTTCTTTTGAATTCCATAAAGCCATCTAAGTCATCTTTTGTTGGTTGAGTTATCCTCATGATATCTATTCTGATTAGAGTTACTTTTGTGGCTGAGCCACTAGGATAAGGTTTGTGGGAACGGGAGGTTCCCACAAGTTGTGTAATGATCCCTCAATCATAATCCCATAGTTACACAAGAATAGTATAAGAGAGAAAAGCTTGCTCAAGATAAGAGAAATTCTGTAGTGGAATGGACAACATGTGACATAGAAAGACAGAGAATCTTGTATCATAGATATGAATTGGATACAATAGCATGTGAAAAACAGCTAAGTGTTGAAGCCTCAAACTCCCAACCACCCTCGAGCAATCTCAACCTCATTCACACACACTTTCAATCACAGTCACAATCTCAATCTCAATCACAATCACATGGAAAGTCTTTGATTTACATCTTGCTCTTGCACGATCCAATGATCTCCCAAAACAGAGTTGATCATCCTCGATGAATGAAGCATGTGATCCACCAAATTAATCAAAATTCACGTTTTTGAGTGTTGGATGTAGAACTTCCATAAAAATCATGTGCTTTAGTGGTATGTTGCTTTCTTTAGTGACATCTATCAATCAAAAGTAGAAGACAAAAATAACAAAATGACATAAAATTTGACAATGAGAACATGCATAACAACACTTATGCACTAAAATCATGGATTTGGATAATAATAGAAAACCCCATGTTTTTTTTTTTGCGTTGGAAAAATCGACACTTTTTTGGGTCTTGTAACTCAAATATAGTGCAGAATTCCAAAATTCTTGTGAAGGAAAAAAGTGTTCAACTCTTCAATTCGCAAAACAATGTTAGAGATTCCATAGGTTCAAATCAGCCAATATCAGGTTTCACCTCAAAGTTTGGAAATTTTGAAGAGAGAAAAAACAATCCCTTTATTTTATAGTGAACTAAATCCAAAGTCCGAAATGAGGCACGTAGTGCATCATTCACAAAAGTTTTAGAGAGTCACTTTTATTCTACTACGTGTATTCTACCTTTCTCTTATACAACACTTATCCTAATTCTTTCATTTTCATGTTTGAATTCCACTAGAAAACATGCCTAGTTTTTTCTAGTTTTTTCTATATTACTAGAGAGAGAATATAAAAATTGTCATTCCTAGTTTTTCCTATATGCATAAAATGAATTGAGCACTCATTCCAAACATTATCTACACAATGTGTAACAAAACTTTTGAACTTAATTATTTCACTATCAATAGGCTTATTATAGGTTGGGTAGCACTAACCTCAAAAGTATTAGACTTTGAATTTATGGTCCCTTTTCTTAGGAGTCACTCTTTGGTTTTATGGCCTTGAGCACCAAAGTTAAAGAAGGCATTTATTTGGTAGGTTCTTGTACATAATTTCTTGTTCAAGAAGAGTCTCTTCCCCCATGTCGATACTAATTGAAGATGGAAGCTCAATCTTGAAATTCGCATTGGCACCGATTTGTGGGTGACATCGGGCATTGAAGGAGTGGGGTTCTCCTTCATAGATCAAACCTCCAACATCTTCTTTAATTGCGAGGCCACCCAAGAAGGGTGAAGATGTCATTGATGAAGCAGTAAGGGAAGAAAAAAAGGTTGGGAACTTCCTCCTATAGAGTAAACGTGGAGGGTTTCCTTTTATTTGGGACAAACATAAGGAAACACTTAAATAAGCACATAGTAGTACTGTATTTGCCATGTGTCTACATGGAAGGCTTAAATTTTGAAACTTTCACTCTTGGAGTTCAAGGACTACGGAAGCATAAAACAAAACAAAGAAGAAGAAGAAGAAGAAGAAGAAGAAGAAGCTTGTAGCATAACACATTGAGTATATTACTAAGTGAATGTGCAAGACAAGATTAGTAGCATGTTGGAGTTATAAGCATATCTAGAGCGAGGGTGAAAGACCTCCTAAAGAGGGAAAAAGTGCCCCAATGGTCATAAGTGTGTTTACACACATCACTACCAAAATATATCAACAAATTCCCCTTGGGAGTGATGTGGTGAACAAGGATCTGGCACTCATGTATAAGGAAGTTTCAAGCTATGTGGAATGAAATCAATCCACAAAAGCACATAAGCCCAAAGCTTTGTGAAAAAGCTTCAAACTTCTTCCTAGCATAGTCTTTGTGAAAAGATCTGCAACATTATCTTGTGTGAGCACATAAGAAAAATTGATCTCTCAAGTTGAGTGTCTCTCCTTGGCATAATGATAGTGCACCTCAATGTGCTTTGTGTGAGCATGCAAACATAGATTTCCTCACAATCGCCATTGCAATGTGATTGTGAGTAAAGATTTGTGGTGATAGAGGATTGGCCAACACCTAAATTAGCCAAAAGGCATTTGAGCCACACACATTCAATAGTAGTTGTGAAAGCTTCCCTATACTTAGCCTCACAACTAGAGGTGGCCAAAGTAGGCTACTTGTTGCTCAACCAATATATACATGATCCACCAAACATGAAGCAAAAACCACTTGTGGGCACACGAGTGTCATAACAACCAACCCTTGGAGTAAAGAAAAGCATGTTAATATGGTGGTAATGATCTCCTCTTGGGATAAACAATCCAAGTAGTCTGGTGCCATTCAAGTAGAAAAAGATGCAATTAGCCACTTGCAAATGCTTGAAATATAGGCTATGCATAAGCGTGCTTATTTGAGAGATAGAAAAATCAATATTGGGTTGAGTTATGCATAAGTAAATCAAGCATCCAAGTACCTATTGATAGAGAACAACATCAAATGCATCTCGACCATCATGGAGACTCAAACCCAAACATGTTTCCATGGGAGCGGAAATAGGTTTGCAATCTTCAAGGCCAAAATGTTGCAATAATTTGTCAATGTATTTGATTTTATAAAAGCTATTCCCCCTCCACTTGCATAAACCAAATACCTAAATAATGATGCAAATGCATGAAATCTAACATCTTAAAAGAGGTCTGCAAACTAGCCATAAATCAATAGTATGTTTCTTGTTAGGAATAATGAGGAGCATATCATCAACATATACAACAATGATTAGCAGTGCATTATTTCCACACTTAACATGTAAGTTGCTCTTCGTTGGAATATTCTCAAATCCATGTTCTAGCAAGTAGATATGTATTTTTTCATACAAAGCACATGGTGCTTGCTTCAATCCATATAGTTCCTTTTTCAACCTACATAATTTGTTTTCATGCCCGTTTTGTGCAAAACCATGGGCTTTAAATACATGCACTTGTTCATGTAAATCACCATTCAAAAATGTAGTTTAAATGTCTAAATGATGTAAGCTCCAACCATGATGAGTTTCTTGTCTACATGTTTCACATTATGGCTGAAATCATTACCTCAAGGGTGGGGCCCAGAGTTCAACCATTTGGCATGACTAACACCTTCATTCCTTCGTCGGAGGGATGATTGGCCCTTGAGCATCCATTGTAAAGCGACCTTTGGACCAATAAAATGGCTTTTGCAGAATAGCTAAGGATGCTTGGGATACACTTACCACATTGCACCAGGCTAGGAATGAGGCTCTTGTTGCTTACCTCTAGAAATAGTTGGAGAGTGAGCATATGAATGAAGGTAGTTTGGTACTTTGATAGTGGGGCAAGCAAACATATTACCTTGCAGCATAGTTTCTTCACTTCACTCGAGCCTGCCCCTAAAGGGAATACTGTCACATGCGCCAACAACTCCTCTTATCCTATCGTGGGATTTAGTAAGATCATTCTGACCACTACTAATGGTAGCTCCTTCACGTCGTCGGATGCTTTATTTGTGCCAGGGATCAAGATAAATCTATTATCACTTTTTGCATTAGCTAAGATTGGCTTGATTGTGAAATTTGTTGTTGATAGATGTACAAGTCATGATCTATCAAATGGCGATGTGATTATTGCTTCTGGTATTTTATGTCCTAGGCTGTATAAGCTCATAGACTATGAAAAATTTATGAATGATTTAGCATGTGCACTACATGATTCTAAGGCTATGTCAGATGCAAAGCTTTGGCATGCATGCTTTGGTCATCTGAATTTTGCTAGTTTGCTACACCTGCAGAAATTTGAAATGGTGTCCTCTTTGCCCAAACTTGAGGCACCCGGAAAACATGTCTGTGAAGGCTATATTTTGGGAAAAATGCAGTGTTCCTCCTTTTCAAAAGATGGTTCAATTCGGGCTACTAAAAAATTGCAGCTTGTACACAGTGATGTCCATGGTCCTATGCAGACACCTTCTTTTGGAAACTATCTTTACTTCATGACTTTCATTGATGATTTTTCTAGGCATGCATGAATATATCCACTCAAAGCAAAGTCTGAAGTGTTCATGTGCTTCAAACAGTTTTTGCTTTTGGCTGAAAATCTATCAACATGTAAAATGGGCACCCTCCGTTCTCATTGAGGGGGGGAATATATGTCTTCTGACTTTAATGCATTTATGGCTAAACATGGGACAAAGCATCAGTGTACAGTGTCATATACACCTCAATAGAATGGAGTTGTTAAACGGAAGAACAGGTCACTCATGGAGATGGCGAGGTGTATGGTCAAAAGTCAAGCTTTACCACATAGTTTCTAGCTTGAGGTTGTCATGTGTGCAACATATGTACTTAACAGGTGTCACACTAAAGCACTGCAATCTATCACTCCATATGAGGCTTCGCATGGTCGCAAGCCATTTGTTTCTCATCTTCATGTTTTTGGTTGTCTGGAATATGCATTAGTGCCTGAACAACATCGCAGGAAATTGGATGATAAAGAAGTAAAATGTATTTTTGTTGAGTAGAGTTCTGAAAGCAAAGGCTATCGTCTGTATCATCCACAGACTAAACACATTTTGCTTAGCCATGATGTTGTTTTTGTGGAATATGCTATCCAATCCTTACTTTCATGTACAAAGGAGACATTTGTTAGCTCCAAAGACAAGTATGATACTTTGTTGCCTCTTTTTATAGGTGGACAGTCTAGTGCTAGTCCGAATGAGGCAATTTTTCAGCCTTTACAGGTTTCATGTGATGATGCAGATCATTCCATTTTTTATGCAGATTTACAATGAGAGAGCTTATATTGAGGAGGCAAAAACTATGCCAAAATGGCTTGTGCAAACTTTGTGTGACAACAAATTAGATGCATCTCTATCATATTGTGCTTGTTCAGGCTCTCATAGTGCCTCTTTTGCATCAGATTGCTATGGTATGGCTGCCTTTAATCTATTAATGAGAATGAGCCTGTTTTGTTTGATGAGGCATAAACGTCAAAAAAATTAGATGGCTGCTATGCAATCTGAATATGATGCTATAATGAAGAATGGTACCTAGTCTTTGTGTGACTTGCCTCTTGGAAAGAAGGCCATTGACACTAACTCGATATACATGTTGAAGCGTAAGCCTGATGGAATAGTTGACATGTATAAGGCTAGGCTTGTTGCAAAGAGTTATGCATAGGAAAGAGGAATTGATTTTGATGAGATCTTTGCTCCTACTTGCCAAATGACTACTATTCGAAGCATTTTTGCACTTGTAGCTCATCATGGTTGGAATCTACATCAATTGGACTTTAAAATTGCATTTTTGAATGGTAATTTTCATGAAGAAATGTATTTTCTTCAACCCCGTGGCTTTGTGCAAAAAGGGCATGAAAACCAGGTGTGCAGGTTAAAGAAGGCATTATATGGTTTAAAGCAAGCACCACGTGCTTGGTATGAAAAGATACATGCCTATCTGATTGCACATGGTTTTGAGAACATTCCAACTGAAAGCAACTTATATGTTAAGTGTGCTAATGATGTCCTTCCAATCATTGTTGTGTATGTTGATGACATGATGCTCACTAGTCCTCATGAGAAGCATATTGTTGATTTCAAGGCTGATGTGCATGCGTCATTTGAGATGTCTGATTTGGGGCATTTGCATCATTCTTTGGGCATTCAATTTATGCAAGTTGATGGCGAAATGGCTTTGTGTCAGATGAAATATATTGAGATATTATTGCAACCTTTTGGCCTTCAAGACTGTAAATCTATTGCCACTCCTATGGAGACAGGTTTATGATTGAGTCTTCATGATGTTGGAGATGCATTTGATGATGTTCTCTATCAGCAGGTTGTTGGATGCTTGATTTATTTATGCATTACTCGGCCAGATATTCAGTTTGCTGTCTCACAGATCGACAGATGTATGCATTGCCCAGGTGTCAAGCATTGGCAGGCAGTTAAGTGCATCTTTCGTTGCTAGAGTGGTACCTGGCTATTTGCATTGTTTTATCCCAAGGGGGGATCACTATCGCCAGATTTGCATGCTTTTTCTAAATCTGACTAGGCTGGTTGCTATGACACTTGTGTGTCCAATAGTGGCTTTTGCTTCATGCTTGGTAGCTCATGCATATCTCGGTTGAGCAAGAAGTGGCCTACTATGGCCACTTCAAGTTGTGAGGATGAGTATAGGGAAGCTTTCACAATGACTGTTGAGTGTGTGTGGTTCAGATGCCTTATGGCTGATTTGGGTGTTGGTTAGTCTTCTGCCACCACCATCTTCACTGAGAGTTAGAGCACATTGGCAATTGTGAGGAACCCTGTGTTCCATGCTCGCACTAAACACATTGAGGTGAATTATCATTATGTCAAGGAGAGGTTCTCTGCTGGAGAGATCAACTTGGCATATGTGCACACGCATGAGAACATTGGAGACCTTTTCATGAAGGCTTTGCCTAGGGAGAAGTTTGAAGCTTTCTACAAAGCTTTGGGCTTACTTCCTTTTGTGGATTGATTCCACATAGCTTGGCACTTCCTTATACATGAGTTTTGGCTCCTTGTTCACCGCATCACTCCTAGGGGGATTTGTTGATATATTTAGGTAGTGATGTGTGTGAACACACTAGGACCATCGGGGCACTTTTTTCCCTCTTTAGGAGGTTTTTCCCCCCCGGCTTGTATATACGCCTATTGCCCTAATGGGTTACTTATCTTTGTACGATCCAGTGGTAATACATTTAGTATTATGTGTTGTGCTCAAGGCTTCTTCTTCTTCCTTGTGCTATTCGTATGCTTCGGCAGACGTCTAACTCCAACAGTGATCATATGAAGTTTAGAGGATTCTTCCAACAAGTTAAATTGTATATCCGCATGCAGCTTGGTAGATGCCTAGATAAGGCATCCAAGATCAATTTTTTTAGAACCTACTATGTGGTCAAGCATGCTCATGGTTCACCCCCAATCTTGGAAAAGAATATGGTAGTACTTCATGACTATGAGGAGTTTCTTCGAGATCTCACTACCACGTTTGGAGACTCACAAGTCAAGTGGAAAAAAAATCCGGAAGTTACATCAAGGTAATCGTCCTACCTCTACATATGTATAAAAATTTAGGCAATTGATATGTGATCTCACTTAGCATGAGGATTATTTCATAAGCCAATTAGATGGCGCTTAAGAGATGATATGAAGCACCTTCTACTCACAATGCTAGATGTCAAGACATTGAATGCATACATCACCCAATCCATTCAATGTGGTAACTGCCTTTCTGAAAGAAAACAAGGAAAAAAAGTAGAAGGAAGACCTTGCCAATGAAACCATCCATCCCACTCCTAAAGAGGAGCCTATAAGCTTATGTAGATAGAGGTAACTAGGTTCCAACCTCTAAACTCACAAAAGAAATAGAGAAGGAGAGTTAATAGGCTATGCCCTTTTTGCAGGAACCTCATACATATTGCAATAAACTATGTAAACAAGAGAACAAACTCTAGAGTTGTAGGAACCCTTGTAGAATAGGGAGACAAGGAAGTCCAATTGTAAAGGAGATCATACAACCAAACCATGATATAATAAAGGATCTCATAAATTCAAGGACTTCCATAAAATTATGCCTTGCCTCTCAAGTTGAACATGCCTAAGAAGATCCTTTCCCTCAAAGCCTTAGTTGATTCCAGAGCCTCCTCATGTTTCATTGATGAAGGATTGGTTAAAAGACATAAACTTCCAATAATTCAAAAGACCAAACTAGTAGCAACAAAGTAGTAGATGGACAAATTTAGCATTTGGGGAGACCATTGAGGAAAGAGGACCATTAAATGTAAGGCTTGGTGACCATAATTCCTATATATGTTTCAATGTTAATGTAAGTATAACAAATCCTATTATTATTGGAATGTTCGGGCTCAAGAAACAAATCCCAAAAATGATTGGGAAAGGAATAAGATCACTCAATGAGACACCTAAAAGAACCCACCATATGTAGGAGCCAAAGTTTTTATACATGCACCAAAGATGGAACCAACATATATTATCTATACCACACCAACTCAAGGATCCAATAGAAATGATCCAATAAAAGTATCTAGTCAGCACCAAACTTTTGCTACTGGTTATCTTGTTTTGATTGCTCAATTTACAGGGGATACTCTGTTAATTTTTCCCAAGATTTTTTCACATCTACTTGGTTAGGTTGGAGACTTAGTGACTAGGTTTATATGCATGCTAGAGCATGATTATGTCACGGGTCATTCACATGGTTTTTGTTTCTAGATATTTTTTATGTGAGTTATGCATATGGATATGCAAGTGTGATCCTATTGATGATAGAGTATTGTTTCTAGTCTCTTGTTATATTTCTAGTCTTGTGGATTGCCAGCATGGTGTCTTCTCAGTTTGATGGCACTAACTTTTCAATATGGAAAGATCAAATGTGGCATACATTGGTTCGTGCAGGGTTACACATAAATGTGCATAAAGATGCACAAAAGCCTCATGACATGCTAGACCACACATGGATGGATATGGATGCATTGGCGAGCTCCAGTATCCAATTCCAGCTTGCAGATTCTATATATGAGTATGTGATGTATGAGGAGATGAGTAGTGCATTATGGCAAAGACTACATGATATGTATGAGAGTCCATTGACTCATGCGAGATGCGGATCACATCACCAACTTTGATGTTGGGACTATGGTCATGAGGGACATACTCAACAATGTTGGTTCAAGCGGATGCAATGAGGATGTCAAAGATAAGCACATGATGAAGGTTAGGTAGTGGTTTTAGGAGAACATAACGTGGTTGATTATGCGAGTGATGGTGATGTCACATTCTCCTATGGATCATCTCAGGATTCCTCTTGTTCATTGGATACAAAACATCACTTTTCATTTTACACCACATCGTGAATGGTTTTGTGAATTCCCATATGAGAGTCATGGATATGAGCACATGCTTGATGTTATGGCATATGACATTGAGGGTGCAGAACATGTACGTCTTATGCTACCTAGTGGAGCATCACTTATATCGAAAAATGTATGTTATGTGACTTCATTCCCTATGAGCTTGATTTCAACTAGTCACTTACAAGAGAGTAGATGTTATGCATTCCTTAGTGAGCATCACTTTTAGTTGCAAGTAGGACAACTTATGCTTGTCAAAGGTGGTAGGATTGGGCATAATTATCCGATACAAGTGCTCCATATGAGAGACAATCTCATCTAGTGGGATTCAATCCTTATTTGCAGCGTGAGACTCATCATGTCTCCTTTTGTCTACCTATAGATAGGTCTATTGACATTCATGATGCACATATATGGCAAGATTCAAATGCTCAAATGGACGCATATATAGAGCATGTTGTTTTGGATGTTCATGATGCTTATATAAAGCATGATTTGGCTAATCATGTGGATGTTCATATAGAGCACACATTTGATGATCAGTTGGATGCTCATTTTGAGCACGATGTGGATGCTCATGTAGATCATTATGATAACACTCGATTCAAGCTTAGTCATGAAATGGACCTTGATGTTGATGTTTTGTAGTTAGCTCATGTGGACTAGGATGATACACTTAGTGTGGTAGAGAAAGATAGATATTATGATACATAGTGTGTGTTAGAGCATATTAGCTCTTAGGGTGCACAACTAGATACATCCTTGGATGATAGGATGACTGATTTGGATGTTGAGGGATCAACAATTATGCAGTCATTCTTGGATTCATTCATGCTATAGGTTGAGATGGATATGTTAGGACATGTTGGTCTTGATGATGGTGCATTGTATGCCTTGGATATGGGCATGCTTGACATGGTTAGATTAGCTGGGAAAGCACATGTCTTTTCATCATTTTGTAGTTTGATGTATGAGTTATTATGCTTGAGACCAGACATTGCACTTGCTATTGGAGCATTTTTGCATGTAGCTATCAGTCATTCGATGATTGACACATGCATAGAGTGAGTGGGAGCTTTGCAGGAACATCATCTCTTGCATCAATCACATGTGAGCTTGAATCTTATCGATATTAGTCTAGAGGAGTTTGAGCTGAATGGGATACACCTTGTTGGAGGTAGTTGGTGTTGGATGATTGTTATGAGTTGAGATATGGACTCTTCCTATACATAACCGTATATTCCTACATCATTCTTTGTATGTGTTGCCTCTTATATTCACATTGACCCTTAAGTGGGAGATTGTTGGGGATGTGAGGGTTGTTGGAGATGTAAGGTTCATGTAACCTTACCCCTATGTTCATATACATATATAATTTATAGAGCATTGCCTTAAGAAGATCATTATGTGGGTTATGAGGCTCGCACACATGTGTGCGCATCTCTCCCCTTCTCTCTTTTCCTCCATATCCTCCTTGCTCTTCTTCTTCAACCCATCAAAATCCCTTCAGCAAGGCTCAGGTAAAGAGTATTTCGAATGTCAAAACACACCATGATTGTTACCTTGATGCCCAGCTAGAGAAAGCAAGGCTTAGCACGTGCAAAAAACTCATTGAGTTGTCATAGATTATTATGGAAGAAGCTATCATACTTAGGGAGAAAATACACACTATTGTAGTTCAAAAGGCCATCCTCACTACCGACATATATCCTCAGTCTTTCCAATGATAGTCGTGGGAGTTCAAGGAGTAGCAATCTCCAATTAAGTACTTTCCAAGTTCTAATTTACGTTCTTATCTTTCTGCTTGTTGTAGTCCTATTTAATCTAGTTCTTGTAATCTCAAAGCAAGAGAACCTATTATTTCTTTTATCTATAATTTATATATGTTTTTTCATACTTATGATCCCAGGTTGTGGGATATCTTATATCCTATCTATTCTAGTTATCCATACCTATCATTCTTCAGTTGTGGAACTTCTTGTAACAATTCTATATTCTTGTGTTGGAGTTTGAGGTCTATGAAAGCACATGAAGAACACAAAGAAGAAGAAGAAGAAGCTTGGAGCACAACACATAATATTGAATGTATTACCACTAGAATGTACAAAGATAAGTAACCCGTTACGATAATAGGCGTATATACAAGCTGGGGGAAAAAACCTCTTAAAGAGGGAGAAAAGTGCCCCGACAATCCTTGAGTGTTCACACACATCACTAGATAAATATATCAACAAGCCCTCTGGGAGTGGCGTGCTGAACAAGGAGTTGGCACTCATGTATAAGGAAGTGCCAACTCCACAATCTTTATTTCCCTGCATGAATGCTAGGTTTCGTGACCCATGTAGAAATTCAAAGGGTTCAATAGGAAATATCCCATAAACTAATTGGAATGGAGAATATCCAGTAGCTTCTTTGTAAGCTAATCTGTATGCCCATAGAGTACCTTGATAAGCTATGCCCCATGAAGTGCCTGTAACATACATTCCTTCCTTAACATGGCAATTAATACATTTCAGAAATTGTTTTGTAAGTACTGTAAAGGGAATGATCATATCATAAAGAACTATCCAAAACTGGCTGCAAAAGAGGCAAAGAAGAAAGAGGCTGGAATGGTTGTTGTAGAAGCCTCTACACTAAAAACGGAGTCTGCTAATCTTGTGCAAGAAGAAGAATGGGCCTTCACTACTGTTTGCAGTTTTGACCTATCTTCTCATGAGCAGTGCATGTCAGTAGTAGACTAAGATGTTTGGTACTTTGACAGTGGGGTGACCAAACATATTACCTCGCAGCGCAGTTTCTTCTCTTCACTCGAGCCTGCCCCTACAGGGAATACTGTTACATTCACCAACAACTCCTCTTATCATGTTATGGGAGTTGGTAAGATCATTTTGACTACTGCTGATGATAGTTCTTTCACTTTCTTAGATGCTTTATTTGTGCCAAGGATCAAGAAGAATCTGTTATCAGTTTCTGCATTAGCCAAGATTGGCTTGGTTGTGAAATTTGTTGATGACAGATGTACAGTTCATGCTATGTCAAATGGCGATGTTATTATTGCTTCTGGCATTTTATGTCGTGGGCTGTATAAGCTCATAGACTATGAAAGATCTGAAAATGATTTGACATGTGCAATAAATGATTCTCAGGCTATGTCAGATGCAAAGCTTTGGCATGCACGCTTTGGTCATCTGAATTTTGCTAGTTTGCTATGCCTGTAGAAATCTGAAATGGTGTCCTCTTTGCCCAAACTAGAGGCACCGGGAAAACATGTTTGTGAAGGCTATATTTTGGGCAAAATGCAACCTCCTTTCCAAAAGATGGTTCAGTTCGGGCTACACTGAAATTGTAGCTTGTACATAGTGATGTCTGTGGTCCTATGCAGACACCCTCTTTTGGAAATTACCTTTACTTCGTGACTTTCATTGATGATTTTTCTAGGCATGCATGGGTATATCCACTCAAAGAAAAGTCCAAAGTGTTCATGTGCTTTAGACAGTTTGTGGTTTTGGCTGAAAATATGTCAGCATGTAAAATGGGCACCCTCCATTCTGATCGAGGGGGAAATATATGTCTTCTGATTTTAATGCATTTCTGGTTGAACGTGGGATAAAACACCAGTGTACAGTGCCGTATACACCTCAACAGAATGGAGTTGCTGAACGAAAAAACAGGTCACTCATGGAGCTGGCGAGGTGCATGGTCAAGAGTTAGGCTTTACCACATAGTTTTTGGCTTGAGGTTGTCATGTGTGCAGCATATGTACTGAACAGGTGTCCCACTAAAGCGCTGTTGTCTATCACTCCATATAAGGCTTGGCATAACTGCAAGCCATCTGTTGCTCATCTACGTGTTTTTGGTTGTTTGGCATATGCACTAGTGCCTGAACAACATCGCAAAAAATTGGATGATAAGGCAGTAAAATGTATTTTTGTTGGGTACAGTTCTGAAAGTAAAGGCTATCGTTTGTATCATCCACAGACTAAACACATTCTAGTTAGCCGTGATGTTGTCTTTGTGGAAGATGCTATTTAGCCATTGCTTTCATGTACTAAGGAGACATCTGTTAGCTCCAAAGACATGTATGATACTTTGATGCCTCTTTTTACAGGTGGACAGTCTAGTGCTGGTCCTTATGAGGCAACTTCTCAGACTTTGCACGTTTCATATGAATGATGCAGATCATTCCATTTCTAATGCAGATTTACATGATGCACTTGTTGATGAGAGAGTTGATATTGAGCAGGCAAAAACTATGCCAAAATGGTTGGTGCAGACTTTGCGTGACAGCAAATTAGATGCACCTTTGTCATATCGTACTCGTTCAGGCTCTCATAGTGCCTCCTTTGCATCAGATTGCTATGCTATGGCTGCGTCTAGTCTCTCTGATGAGAATGAGCCTGTTTCTTTTGATGAAGCACATAATTCAAAAAATTGGATGGCTGTTATGCAATCTAAATATGATGCTATAATGAAGAATGGTACATGGTCTTTATGTGACTTGCCTTCTGGCAAGAAGGCCATTGGCACTCAGTGGGTATACAAGCTCAAGCATAAACCTAATGGTGCAGTTGACAGGTATAAGGGTAGGCTTGTTGCAAAGGGTTATGCACAGGAAAGAGGCATTGATTTTGATGAGACATTTGCACCTACATGTCGTATGACTACTGTTCGGAGCATTTGTGCACTTGCAGCCCATCATGGTTGGAATATACATCGTGTTGCACATTAAAACAGCATTTCTGAATGGTGACTTGCATGAAGAAGTGTATGTTTTTCAGCCCCGTGGCTTTGTGCAGAAAGGGCATGAAAACCAGGTGTGTAGGTTAAAGAAGGCATTATATGGTTTAAAGCAAGCACCACATGCTTGGTATGAGAAGATACATGCCTATCTAGTTGCACATGGTTTTGAGAATAGTCCAACTAAAAGCACCTTATATGTTAAGCGTGCTACTGATGTGCTTCTGATCATTGTTGTCTATGTTGATGACATGTTGCTCATTGGTCCTATTGAGAAGCATATTGCTGATTTCAAGGCTGATTTGCATGCCTCATTTGAGATGTCTGATTTGGGGCATTTGCATCACTATTTGGGCATTCAATTTATGCAAGTTGATGGTGGAATGGCTTTGTGGCAAACGAAATATATTGACACATTATTGTAGTGTTTTGGCCTTGAAGACTGTAAGCTAATTGCCACTCCTATGGAGATAGGTTTATGATTGAGTCTTCATGATGCTGGAGATGCATTTGATGCTGTTCTCTATCAGCAGGCTATTGGATGCTTGATTTACTTATGCATTACTCAGCCAGATATTCAGTTTGCTGTCTCACAGATGAGCAGGTTTATGCATGCCCAGGAGTCACGCATTGGAAGGCGGTCAAGCGCATCTTTCGCTACTTGAGTGGTACTCGGCTACTTGGGTTGTTTTATCCCAAGGGGGGATCACTACCGCCAGATTTGCATGCTTTTTCTGACTCAGTTGGGCTGGTTGACAACCAATCTAGTGTGATAAGAATTATGCAGCCACCAATTTGGACCTTAATGTCTGATAAGCATTCTCTTCTTCTTCTTCTTCTTCCCATTTAAAGGGTTCTTCTTTACCTGTAAGTCTAGCGAGTGGCCTGGCTATCTCTGCATACATTTTGATAAATCTTCTGTGGTACCCAGTATGCCCCAGGAAGCTTTGAATCTCTTTAGGAGATTCGGGTTTAGGTAACTTTAGTATAGAAATAATTTTATCAGGATCCAGAGCCATAGCTTTAGCCGATTCCACATGTCCCAAGAGGGTTCCTTCTGTCACGAGGAAATGACATTTATTTGGGTTTAGCTTTAGTTTAGTCTCCCTGCATCTTTTAAAAACATTTTGCAGCGGTCTCAATTGATGGTCCAAGCAATCCAAAGGGGTCTCTTTGTGAGATTCTGAAAATGAAGAAAAGTCATCCATGAAAATTCTGAGTGTTTCTAGCAATAAGGGTCCAAAAATGAGGTTGACAATCCTATTTAAGGTGGTTGGAGCATTTCTGAGTCCAAATGGTCTTTTTTACATACATATATGTGCCCCAAGGTGTGATAAAAGTAATCTTTTCATGATCATCTAGGTGGATGGATATTTGGTTATAGCCATTAAATCTATCCATAAAGCTATATAAAGTGTGTCCAACCACTTCTTCAATGACTTGCTCTACAAAAGGCATGGGGAATCCATCTGGAATGGTCACCTTGTTGAGTGCTCTAAAGTCAACACAAATCCTGATTTTGTTGGTGTTCTTCTTTGGTACTATAACCATTGGTGAAAGCCATTCTGAGTGTTCCATCGAAATGATGATTCCTACATCCTCCATCTTCTCTATTTCCACATAAAAAACTTCTATATATTTTGGGTTAAGTCCATAACTCTTTCCTCTTATTCGTTTGGCTCCATCAACAAGAGGGATTTTGTATTCTCCATAATTGGCAGGCACTCCTTCTAAGTCTTTATAATGCCATGCAAAAACATCAGCATAGTGTGTCAAGAAATATTTTGCCTTTTCAAGTAGCTCTGGGTGGGTCATTTAGAAAAACTCCAAAACAAGAGGAAGAGTTGCCTGCTTGCAACCAATTTAGAATGTCTTCTTCCTCCTCAAACTCTAATTGTGGTTGGTCCTCCATTTCTTGTTCCATGCAAATGCCAACTGATTACATCATGCTGGTGTTCCTTTGATGATCCGGACCCTCCTCTAAATATATCTATGTAAGTTCTTGCCCTTTCTTTTGTACCCACATAGTGTCTTTACCCCTGTCATGAATGACACTTGCATGCCTCAACCATGGTCTTCCAATCAATAGGGCAAATCCCCCCTCTACCTGGGGCAGTCTTAATACCACAAAATCCAAAATGAAGAGATTACCTTGTACTTCTAGAGGAACTTTTGGGATCACCCCCATTGGTCTTACTTTGCTTTCATCAGCCCAAGTAACGATGAAGTGGGCTAGTCTAGATGGACGTAGGCCAAGCCTCTCCATGGTATGCTCAGGCATCAAATTTATGCCAAACCCGCTATCCACAATGACTCCTTTTAGCTTTAATCCTTTGATTGTTACTGTCAGTCTGGGACACTTATAGTCAGTGAGAGGTGCTTCTTCTACACCCTTCCCTTGGCCTAAGGCAGTAGTCTTGGCCACCAAGGTGGATGAGGAAGCCTCATCAATAATCTGTAGTACTTCATACCTAAATTTTGCATCCATGTTATCAACTCAAGAATACTAACCTCTGTTTTAATTGACTTGAATAATCTTGAGGCTCTAGATTCCCTAAGTTCAATTTTGATGTTTGATTTCTCAACTTCCTTGTGGGCCCGGCTATATGCATTCCCAATGAAATCCTTAGTTTCGGAAAAATCTTGTTTTCATGTTACCTCTTCACCTTTTGTTGAACTTCCTTTCTCTTGTTTTGCATCTTCACATATATCTAATTTGCTCTGATGTACCCTCTGATCTTCGTCACTTCCACAAGAATTTGATCCTTGGTTTGGTTCTTCTAGAATTTTTCATTTGCTTCTTGTCTGCATTACCATGGAGTCGATTTCTTCTAATTGTACCACTCTAGTGGATGGTGATTGTACAACAGTGGCTCCTTCTACTACTCCATGATTATTTACTAAGATCATTTGGAGATGGGGCCCAGATGTAGATGCTTTGTTTTGTGGGCAACAATTTGTATAATGATCCATAGCAACTGGGCAATTCCTGCAAGGGGGAGCATTTTCTGGCAAGGTGCATTTACTTTGATAATGACCACACTCTCCACACCTAAAACAGACAATTGGCCTTCTCAGCCCCTTTCCATAATTACCTCTAGGTCTTTGATTTTAGTTGTTACCTTGGCTAGGAGTTGTCGCCAATACATTGGTTGAGAACTGAGCACCTCCTTGTGCCCAATAGGGGTTGTCTAGGCATCCCTCTTGATTGACATTCATGGGCCTCATGACCAGCTTTCCTGCATAGCTGGCAAGTTACACTTAACAATGGACATTCACTTACCACATGACCCTGCCTCCTACACATGGTACACCATAGCCTACTTTTGATGCCACCCCCTTTGAGTTCCTACAACTCCTGTCGAAGCTGAGCCAGTTCTTCTGCTTGGGCTTCCTCTTCCTTTTGTAGCTTCAATGCTTCAATTTTCATCCTCAACTGAGTCACAACACTCTCCTCTTCTTTATGGGGCTTATTCCTTTTAAAGCTCTCAAGCTCTTTCCTTAGCTGAATTACTGGGCCTTCAAGTTCTAGAGGATAGGACAAATTGGAAGAGCTTGCCCCATAATGCTGTCTAATTTGTTCCAATCTTGTAGATGTATTGATAAATTCTTCTATTGTTGTTGTCGGTAAAACCAACTCCTTTGTTTTGCATTGTGTTGATATGGGAAGTGGTTTAGCCAACCACTTCTTGATAAAAAAATCATGGGGAGGGTCTCGTAGTTTGGCCATCAGGGCTTTAGCTCTGGTCACAAATTCGGGGAAGGTCTCCCTAAGACCTAGTCTTAAATTTTCTAATTCTTCAATAATGTTTTCAGTTGTGTTCCCTTGTTGGAACTGTGTTCTAAATGCTTCCTTCATCAAATCCCATGTTGTGAAATGGTTGTCAACAAAGTGATTAAACCATTTGTTTTCTAGCCCTTCTAAGATTGCAGGGAAAAGAATCAGAAATGTGTCCTCTCTTCCCATCAGACCCCTTGTTTTACGTAAGGCTAAGAATCTCCTAATGTGCTTATCTGGGTCTTCCTATGCCAGCCCTCTGAATGATGGAAATTTGATATTCAATCTAGAAAGTAAAGTTTCCAAATCTACCTAGGCTACCATATTCTTTACTGATGATGTCGATGACAATGGGCTAGTTGATCTTCCAATAACCTTCCTTCTTGTTGCTTTGCAAGTGACCCTCAAGCTTTGAGACTTGGTTGCAGTCATGAGCTATTCATACTCCTCTTAGTTTAAGAGAATTCCAATGGAAAAAAGATTACCTCTTGAGTCAGTATAGTACTGTCGATACCCTTGAACTCTTCTACACTTTGCAAGTTGCTTCTCCTATGATCAAATCTCCTTGTGGTCCCACCAAGCGTACCAAATTTTGTTGGGGGATTCTTGTGCAGAAAGGGATTTGAGTGCTTGTAGGAGAAGGGAGAAAGATAAGAAGAAAGATACAGACATTGGAAGCTTCTATAGATTGAGTATAAGGAGAAAAGTACAATGGTGATGTACAATACAATCCAAATGCTTCTGTGCAATATCCCACAGAGTGCACAATCACAAAGTACAAAATACCCAAGGTTCTTGTTGTTGCCGACCTTCTCTGCACCAGACCTCCACCTTCTCCAAGCTTGCACTTGTGCACAACTTGCAATCAAGCTTCCAATAGGGGGAGGGATGGACACCTTCTGTCGGCGTGCGCACAACTTCAATGGGACCTTGGGACCTTTGGGTGTATGGCTTAGCACTTCTCTGCACACTTCTAAGTCACTCTTCATGCACACCTTGCACTTCACTTCTCTACGTCACACACACACTGTATGTCTCTTACTCCTTTCTTAGTCTAAACTATGCTCACCTTGCTTAGTCCTCTAAGAATAATGCATTGCCTTGATTTGAGTGTCGATTCACATACGCGCCTAACTGCTAGAATATCTTGGTGCTCACTTTGATGTCCCAAGATTGTCTCCAAAAGTGGGCAGCCAACGAATCCCTGTTTTGTCCTGTAGTGACTTTGGACTAAAACAAGAATTTTAATTGGGGGGCCATACTTTCACTTTTGTGTACACTGCCGCTTCACATACCTTCACATTTTGCCTTTTAATTCTTCAAATGTGCACCTAAGAGAGGGTTCACCTGAACCTTCCAAAACACTTTGAACCTTAGAGAATTATAGAAATACCCTCTGCAACCTGCAATCAACTTTTTGCAATTATACCCTTTGTGAACAATTAATTTTGCACTACGTGTGCGCCTTGACACCTGAACGTTGAACTCTTTGACTTTGCCCATGTTGAATCACCTTGAACATGTTGACTTTGATCGGTTATACCTTGACCTTTTGACTTTGAGTGTGGTTTACTTTGACCAATATGACTTTTATGGGCTCAACAAGAGGCAAAAGATAAGGAAAATTGGGAGAAAGCTATGCAAGATGAGTATGATGCATTGATGGACAATGAGACATGGGATTTGGTTCCTAAATCAAATAGTGAGAAGATCATTGGATGCAAATGGGTCTACAAGACAAAGAGGTATGCAGATGGAAGTGTGTCTAGATATAAAGCTAGAATTGGTGTGAAAGGTTATGCTCATACATATGGTATAGATTATGATGAGACTTATAGTCATGTGGCAAAGATGACAACCATAAGGAGCTCATGCTTGGTAGCTCATGCATATCTCGGTTGAGCAAGAAGTGGCCTACGATGGCCACTTCTAGTTGTGAGGCTAAGTATAGGGCAGCTTTCACAACGACTGTTGAGTGTGTGTGTGGTTCAGATGCCTTATGGCTGATTTGGGTGT
Source organism: Ceratopteris richardii (assembly GCA_020310875.1). Taxonomy (NCBI): domain Eukaryota; kingdom Viridiplantae; phylum Streptophyta; class Polypodiopsida; order Polypodiales; family Pteridaceae; genus Ceratopteris; species Ceratopteris richardii. The sequence continues at coordinate 22,950,113 of CM035429.1, forward strand.
TGGTCAGTCTTCTACCACCACCATCTTCACTGAGAGTTAGAGCACATTGGCAGCTGTGAGGAACCCTGTGTTCCATGCTCACACTAAACACATTGAGGTCAATTATCATTATATTAGGGAGAGGTTCTCTACTGGAGAGATCAACTTGGCATATGTGCACACTACATGAGAACATTGGAGACCTTTTCATGAAGGCTCTACCTAGGGAGAAGTTTAAAGCTTTCTGCAAAGCTTTGGGCTTACTTCCTTTTGTGAATTGATTCTACATAGCTTGGCACTTCCTTATACATGAGTTTTGTCTCCTTGTTCGCCGCATCACTCCTAGGCGGATTTGTTGATATATTTAGGTAGTGATGTGTCTGAAAACACTAGGACCATCGGGGCACTTTTTTCCCTCTTTAGGAGGTTTTTCCCACCAGGTTGTATATATGCCTATTGCCCTAATGGGTTACTTATCTTTGTACGATCCAGTGGTAATACATTTAGTATTGTGTGTTGTGCTCCAAGCTTCTTCTTCTTCCTTGTGCTATTTGCATGCTTCCATAGACGTCTAACTCCAACAGAGATCGTATGAAGTTTAGAGGATCCTTCCAACAAGTTAAATTGTATATCCGCATGCAGCTTGGTAGATGCCTAGATAAGGCATCCAAGATCAATTTTTTTTAGAACCTACTATCTGGTCAAGCATGCTCATGGTTCACCCCAATCTTGGAAAAGAATATGGTAGTACTTCATGACTATGAGGAGTTTCTTCGAGATCTCACTACCACGTTTGGAGACTCACAAGTCAAGTGGAAAAAAAAATCAGGAAGTTACATCAAGGTAATCGTCCTACCTCTACATACGTATGAAAATTTAGGTAGTTGATATGTGATCTCACTTAGCATGAGGATTATTTCATAAGAAAATTAGATGGGGCTTAAGAGATGATATGAAGCACCTTCTAGTCACAATGCTAGATGTCAAGACATTGAATGAATACATCACCCAAGCCATTCAATGTGGTAACTACCTTTTGGAAAGAAAACAAGTAAAAAAAGTAGAAGGAAGACCTTGCCAATGGAAACCATCCATCCCACTCCCAGAGAAGAGCCTATAAACTTATGTAGATAGAGGTAACTAGGTTCCAACTTCTAACCCCACAAAAGAAATAGAGAAGGAGAGTTAACATGCTATGCCCTTTTTGCAAGAACCTCATACATATTGCAATAAACTATGTAAACAAGAGAAAAAACTCTAGAGTTGTAGTAACCCTTGTAGAATAGGGAGACAACGAAGTCCAATTGTAAAGGAGATCATACAACCAAACCATGATATAAGAAAGGATCTCACAAATTCAAGGACTTCCATAAAATTATGCCTTGCCTCTCAAGTTGAACATGCCTAAGAAGATCCTTTCCCTCAAAGCCGTAGTTGATTTCAGAGCCTCCTCATGTTTCATTGATGAAGGATTGGTTAAAAGACATAAAATTCCAATAATTCAAAAGACCAAACTAGTAGCAACAAAGTAGTAGATGGAAAAATTAGGCATTTGGGGAGACCATTGAGGAAAGAGGACCATTAAATGTAAGGCTTGGTGACCATGATTCCTATATATGTTTCAATGTTAATGTAAGTGTAACAAATCCTATTATTATTGGAATGTTCCGGCTCAAGAAACATAATCCCAAAAATGATTGGGAAAGGAATAAGATCACTCAATGAGACACCTAAAAGAACCCACCATATGTAGGAGCCAAAGTTATTATACATGCACCAAAGAAGGAACCAACATATATTATCTATACCACACCAACTCAAGAATCCAATAGAAATGATCCAATAAAAGTATCTACTTAGCACCAAACTTTTGCTACTGGTTATCTTGTTTTGATTACTAATTTACAGGGGATACTCTGTTAATTTTTCCCAAGATTTTTTCACATCTACTTGGTTAGGTTGGAAACTTACTGACTAGGTTTATATGCATGCTAGAGCATGATTATGTCACGGGTGATTCACATGGTTTATGTTTCTAGATATCTTTTATGTGAGTTATGCATATGGATATGCAAGTGTGATCCTATTGATGATAGAGTATTGTTTCTAGTCTCTTGTTACATGTCTAGTCTCGTGGATTGCCAGCATGGTGTCTTCTAAGTTTGATGGCACTAACTTTTGGATATGGAAAGATCAAATGTGGCATACATTGGTTCGTGCAGGGTTACACATGTATGTGCATAAAGATGCACAAAATCCTCATGACATGCTAGACCACACATGGATGGATATGGATGCATTGGCGAGCTCCACTACCCTTGTCCAGCTTGTGGATTCTATATATGAGTATGTGATGTATGAGGAGATGAGTAGTGCATTATGGCAAAGACTACATGATATGTATGCAAGTCCATTGACTCATGCGAGATGCAGATCACATCACCAACTTTGATGTTTGGACTATGGTCATAAGGGGCATACTCGACAATGTTGGTTCAAGCGGTTGATTATGTGAGTGATGGTGATGTCACATTCTCCTATGGATCATCTCATGATTCCTCTTGTTCATTGGATAGAAAACATCGCTTTTCATGTTACACCACATTGTGAATGGTTTTTTGAATTCCCATATGAGAGTCATGGATGTGTGCACATGCTTGATGTTATGGCATATGACATTGTGGATGCATAACATGTACGGCTTATGCTACCTAGTGGAGCATCACTTATATCGAAAAATGTATGTTATGTGACATCATTCCCTATGAGCTTGATTTCAACTAGTCACTTACAAGAGAGTAGCTCTTATGCATTCCTTAGTGAGCATCACTTTTAGTTTCAAGTAGGACAGCTTATGCTTGTCAAAGGTGGTAGGATTGGGCATAATTATCTGATACAAGTACTCCATATGAGAGACAATCTCATCTAGCGGGGTTCAAGCCTTATGTGCAGTGTGAGACTCATCATGTCTCCTTTTGTCTACCTATAGATAGGTCTATTGACATTCATGATGCACATGTATGGCAAGATTCAAATGCTCAAATGGACGCATATATAGAGCATGTTGTTTTGGATGTTCATGATTCTTATATAGAGCATGATTTGGCTAATCATGTGGATGTTCATATAGAGCACACATTTGATGATCAGTTGGATGCTCATCCTGAGCACAATGTGGATGCTCATGTAGAGCATTACGATAACACTCGGTTCAAGCTTAGTCATGAAATGGACCTTGATGTTGATGTTGTGTAGTTAGCTCATGTAGAGTAGCATGATACACTTAGTGTGGTAGAGAAAGATAGATATTATGATACGTAGTGTGTGTTAGAGCATATTAGCCCTTAGGGTGCACAACTAGATACATCCTTGGATGATAGGATGACTGATTTGGATGTTGAGGGATCAGCAATTATGCAACCATTCTTGGATTCACTCATGCTATATGTTGACATGGATATGTTAGGACATGTTGGTCTTGATGATGGTGCATTGGATGCCTTGGATATGGGCATGGTTGACATGGTTAGATTAGCTGGGAAAGCACATGTCTTTTCATCATTTTGTAGTTTGATGTATGAGTTATTATGCTTCAGACCAGACATTTCACTTGCTATTGGAGCATTTTTGCATGTACCTATCAATCATTCAATGTTTGACACATGCATAGAGTGAGTGGGAGCTTTGTAGGAACTTCATCTGTTCTTGCAACAATCACATGTGAGCTTGACTCTTATCGATATGAGTCTACAATTTGTTTGAGGTAGTTGGTGTAGGATGATTGTTATGAGTTGCGATATGGACTTTTCCTATAGATAATTGTATATTTCTACATCATTCTTTGTATGTGTTGCCTCTTATATTCACATTGACCCTTAAGTGGGAGATTTTTGGGGATGTGAGGGTTGTTGGAGATGTAAGGGTCATGTAACCTTACCCGTATGTTCATATACATATATAATTTATAGAGCATTGCCCTAAGAAGATCATTATGTGGGCTATGCGGCTCGCACACATGTGTGCGCATCTCTTTGCTTCTCTCTTTTCCTCCATATCCTCCTTGCTCTTCTTCTTCACCCATCAAAATCCCTTCACAAGGCTCAAGTAGAGAGTATTTCGAATGTCAAAACACACCATGATTGTTACCTTGATGCCCAACCAGAGAAAGCAAGGCTTAGCACGTGCAAAAAACTCATTGATTTGTCATAGATTATTATGGAAGAAGCTATCATACTTAGGGAGAAAACACACACTATTGTAGTTCAAAAGGCCATCCTCACTACCGACATATATCCTCAGTCTTTCCAATGATAGTCGTGGGAGCTCAAGGAGTAGCAATCTCAAATTAAGTACTTTCCATGTTCTAATTTATGTTCTTATCTTTTTTCTTGTTGTAGTCATATCTAATCTAGTTCTTGCACATCTAGCTTTGTCCTCTTGTAATCTAAAAGTAAGAGAACCTATTATTTCTTGTATCTATAATTCAGATATGTTTTTTCATACTTACGATCCCAAGTTGTGGGATATCTTAAATCCTATCTATTCTAGTTATCCATACCTATCATTCTTGGGTTGTGGGACTTCTTGTAACAATTCTATATCCTTGTGTTGGAGTTCGAGGTCTACGGAAGCACATGAAGAACACAAAGAAGAAGAAGAAGCTTGGAGCACAACACACAATATTGAATGTATTACCACTAGAATGTACAAAGATAAGTAACTTGTTACGGTAATAGGCCTATATACAAGCTGGGGGAAAAAACCTCTTAAAGAGGGAGAAAAGTGCCCCGACATGTAACATAATCCTGGTAGGAGATGGTTGAACCACACCCTAAGAGAGAGGATTAGGAAGTAATCCTCAACCATGGCTTTTGGGGCAAGTGGTTAGCCCATCACATTCCTAACCAAGAGGTTGTGAGTTCAATTCCTTACATTGGTATCAGAGCCTAGGAAGTAGGCTTGGGAAAGGTGGAATGATCCAATGGCCTCTAAAAAAGGCGCTTGGGCACTCTATCATGTGAAAGGGTAGGAATTGTGGAAGGCGCGCGCGTCGGTTTCAAGGATGGACCTTACAATGATTGGGGTGTATCTCTCAATCCGTAGGTCGGATTGAGGCGTGTAATATACCGTTGGAAAGCTCTCGGAACGAACTCTCCAATGAGCTAGCTTGGAAGTGTGAATTCCTTGGGAATCCTTGGGTGGCACTTGATTGAGTGTTCAAGATACCAAGCATGGGTGAGAACAAGGTTCAAGACTGAGGTTGAGAACAAGGGCTCGAGACACCAAGGTTGCGAACAAGAAAGTTCAAGACACCAAGGTTGAGAGCAAGGGTTCAAGAGACCAAGGTTGCGAACAAGGTTCAAGAAACTGTGCAAGGTTGAGGGACATCAATTCAAGGGCACCTAGGGGTTCAAGGGACTGATCACCGAGGCTAGAAGGATACAAGAGTAGATCATTGAGGACAATGATCGACCAAGGGGGGAAGAATGTAACATAATCCTGGTAGGAGATGGTTGAACCACACCCTAAGAGAGAGGATTAGGAAGTAATCCTCAACCATGGCTTTTGGGGCAAGTGGTTAGCCCATCACATTCCTAACCAAGAGGTTGTGAGTTCAATTCCTTACATGACAGTCCTAGAGTGTTCACACACATTACTAGCTAAATATATCAACAAGCCCTTGTGGGAGTGATGCGATGAACAAGGAGCTCGCACTCATGTATAAGGAAGTGCCAAGCTATGTGGAATCAATCCACAAAAGGAAGTAAGCACAAAGCTTTGTAGAAAGCTTCATCCTTAAGGACAACCTTTATGAAAAGTTCTATAATGTTTTCCTGTGTGGGAACATATGCCAAAATGATCGCTCTAGTAGAGAACCTCTCCTTGCAACTTCCAATGTGCTCTGACTACTAGTGAAGATGGTGGTGGCGGATGACTGACCAACATTCAAATTAGCCATAAGGCATCTGAGCCACACACACTCAACAGTGGCTGTGAAAGCTTCCCTATACTCAGCCTCACAACTTGAAGTGGCCACAGTAGGCTGCTCCTATCTCAACCAAGATATACATGAGCTATAAAGCATGAAGCAAAAGCCACTAGTGGAAACACGAGTGTCATAGCAACAAGCCTAGTTAGAAATAGAAAAAGGATATAAATCTGATGGTAGTGATCCCTCCCTTGGGATAAAACAATCCAAGTAGTTGAGTACCACTCAAGTAGAGAAAGATGCACTTGACCGCCTGCCAATGCTTGACACCTGTGCAATGCATAAACCTGCTCATCTATGAGACAACAAACTGAATATCTGGCCAAGTAATGCATAAGTAAATCAAGCATCCAACAACTTACTGATAGAGAACAACATCAAATGCATCTCGAGCATCATGAAGACTCCATTGTAAACATATCTCCATAGGAGTAGCAATAGGTTTAGAGACTTCAAGGCCAAAACATTGCAATAATATGTCACTATATTTCATTTGACACAAAGTCATTCCACCATCAATGTAGCCTGAGAATATGTACTACACATGCTAAATCATTCATAGATGTCTCATAGTCTATGAGCTTATACATCCCACAACATAAAATGCGAGAAGCAATAATCATATCGCCATTTGACAAATCATGAATTATACATCTATTATCAACAAATTTCACAACCAATCCAATCTAGGCTAAAAGCTAAAACTTATAATAGATTCTTCTTGATCCCTTGCACAATATTCCCTATAGGGGTAGGCTCCATTGAAGTGAAGAAACTACACTGCGAGGCAATATGTTTCGTTGCCCCACTATCAAAGTACCAAACATCTGAGTCTACTACAGAAAAACATTGTTCAGGAGAGGATGGGTCAAAACTGCAAACAATAGTAAACACCCATTCTTCATTGTGCATTAGATTAGCAGACTTTGTTTTCGGTGTAGAGGCCTCTGTAAAAACTACACTGCGAGGCAATATGTTTCGTTGCCCCACTATCAAAGTACCAAACATCTGAGTCTACTACAGAAAAACATTGTTCAGGAGAGGATGGGTCAAAACTGCAAACAATAGTAAACACCCATTCTTCATTGTGCATTAGATTAGCAGACTTTGTTTTCGGTGTAGAGGCCTCTATAAAAACCATTCTAGCCACTTTTTTCTTTGCCTCTTTTGCAGCCAGTTTCAGACAATTCGTTATGACATGATCATTTGCTTTAAAGTACTTGCAAAAAAATTTTTTCTTTTCTATTTTCTTCTCTCCTTTGTCTTTCTTCTTCGATTGTGCAGAATTAGCAGATTTTTGCTTGATAATAGAAGAGCTCCATTTACCTTTGCCCTTCTGACTAGCCAGGAAAGGTTGATCTACAACACGCATAATGGACCTGTTCTGCCTAGACGGATCTTCTTGCAACAAAACAAAGACTAACTCCTCAAATGTTAAGGCATTTGGATTGCCTTTCATCAGCAAACAAAGAGTAGAAGTAAAACTCGGGTATGAATTGGGAAGACCATTTAGAATAGTTTGCACAAATGAACTGTCAAGCAAGACATCAGCAGCAAAAATCAAGTGTTCCTTCAAATCTTTGATCTTTTTTAGAAAAATGTCCATAGAATCACCTTCATTCATATGCTCACTGTCCAATTGTTTTGAGAGGTAAGCAACTCAAGCCTCATTCCTAGCCTGGTACAATGTGGTAAGTGTATCCCAAGCATCCTTAGCTATTGTGCAAGAGCGAATGTGAGGAATAATGGCACCTTTGATAGAGAAGGATATCAATGCATGTGCCTAAGCATCTCTGCCGTTCCAATGAATTTTCTCTACCATAGGCGTAGCAAAAACTATAGCACAAATAGGAACATGAAGAATATCATCATCTTCAACACCATCTGCATCAACTTTAGTACCTATATTTATAGGTGTAATAGGATGTTTTTCAACACTGCACAATATTTCACAGTCCTTTTGTGACCAATACATGACACATCATATAAGCCCACAATGGGTAATTTATACAATCTAACTTATCCTCAACAACCAGCATACAAAATACATCACTGCTTTCAGCCATGGCCACTCACTAAAATACCCTGATGCAAAAAAACGATTGTATGTGAAAAACTTGAATAGAATTACCTTGGCAGGTTTTGCTAAACATGTAGCAGACTTTGAGATGCTTATACCGGCGAACCGAAACCTATATATATCTTTGGCACAAAAAGATGAAATAACCTACACAAGCACTATGATAGTGCATTTGAAGACCCAAACGAGCTCAAATCACGATTTTGACACGATAAAATGGAGTTTTTTTGATCTGCTAATGATGTTGAGTATGCTCACAAAATTTCATGCAATTCTGAGACTGTGATTAGAGATGTGTCAACGATGACCTTGTTGAAGTGGCGAACTGCTCTAATACCAATTGTTGGAGTTTGAGGTCTACAGAAGCACACAAACATCATGTTGCAGAGCAAAGGAGCACATGAGAAGAGCCCCAAAATTTTCAAATTAATGGGCATAATTTTTCTTCTTCGAGGATTGTTGGTATCGTATCGTAGCAATTGTCCAGTATCGTGTCACCTGCGGAAGACAGTGTCGTATCGTGTTGACTTCAAGTATCGTATCGTTGTCGGGTCGTGAGAGATGCTCGGATGGTGGATCAAGTCATCCGCCTAAATCGTTCGGCACACGCGGGGTGTCTGTAGCAAACTCAGGCTTATGAAAATAAGGGTTCTAATGATAAAATAATTTAAATTACCTATTTGTATGATTGAAAATAAGGTTATTCTCTACAATGTACATAGTTTAAATAGCTATGGTCCGTAAGGACGGGCAGCCTCGTACATAGCAACAGCTTCCTGATATGAGATTGAAACTTCCATAATGGGTTCTTCTACTAAACTTTCAGGTAAGCTAGAGAGTTCTGGTCTGTCTAGAGTTGGCGGAACATTTTCAATATTTTCAATAGTACTGTGCTCAGACTCATGAACTAACTTAGAAGACATCAAAGAAAGTAATGGAAAAACTAATGAAACAATATGATGCTAAACTGTTTGAATGAATTAATTGATATGCTAATGGTTCGAATCAATAAATCTAATACAACTGGAAGGCCTAAACAAATGGATAAATGTCTAGTCAATTGGATAGTTGACTAAATGAGAAATAAGATTTAAATGAATCTTTAGCTGCCGCTTCACTTCAATTGTTTTCACTTCAATTAATTGTAATCTTCAATGTTTCTCAAAAAAAACATTAAGTTCACTGCACTTCATTTGCTCTTCAATTGCTCATTATTCTTCAATGCTGTAATGAAAACATTAGGTTCACTGCACTTCATTTCTCTGTCATCTGAAAAAAAACATTAGCAATTCATGATCAAAACATACATATATATACTCAGAGAAGTTATGAGCTTACCACTCTTTTGAATTCCTGCTTTCTTTATCATCCATTCTTTAACCCACACTTATCACCACTCTTTCATTTGACTTTTCTCCACTTTAATTACACACTCTACTTATACCATTCTTTTCATCAAATACTTTTTGCACTTTAAATGCATACTTAATTTAGACCACTCTTTGATTTGCCCACATAATTACCACACTTTTAACCACTCACTTTATCCACTTTAATTACACACTTATTTCACACCATTCTTTAAACAGCACTCACATACACCGCTCATTAATTATCCACTTCATTTTCATTCAAATTCTATTACCTTAATTTTCTTAATTAAATAAATCATTTAAATTAACCTTAGTTTAAGTTTTAATTAAATCAAACCTTAGGATTTAATTGCACATACATTATTAAATAATTAATTAAACCATATTTTAATTTTTATTATTGAACCAATGTTTAGATATAGATTAATTTCACTAAATATTAATTGTTTGAACCTTTAAAACATTCTAAAACCCTAGAAAACCTACTTAAACCCATCAGAAACTCATGAAAACCCTTTAAAACCCTATCTCTAACCCATGATAAATCATCTAAACCCTTAACATTAACCCAATGGAATCATTTAAGATCCTTTGGATTAATCCTACTGACTTAACTTATATAAACTTATGAAACCCTAGGGGTATATACTCATATGTCTTATACGTATCAATTTAAAACACTCATTAAATGAGTAATTAGGGTAACCCTAATATGAACACATATTCTTCATCATTTCTTGTACCTGCAAACACTTCAAAAGTAGTTAATTCAATCCAGAACAACTGATCAACAGTGAAAAAGAGGTTTAGAATTCACCAATAAATATTTTAATTTTTCGGCCATCAATTGGAAGATGCAAATCTTCCCGACATCCACCGCCACCAAACCTGCACATCGTCCTCGATGGGCCAACTTGCAGATTAAGGGAAGCGGCATTTTCAATGATTATCCTGAAATTAAATCATAGAAAAGCATCAATTCTTTTTTTAAATATATTTAATCTTATCAAATTTTAAATCTTTTCAACATGCACATGAAGTTTATTTAAATTATATCTGGCAATGAAAACATATTAAAGTATAAAGGTAAGCTAGTAACCTGTTCAGTCAACAAACATTAATTTACATTTCATCCATTTATAAACTATGTAAAGATTAGTATAAAACAGAATTCATTTTCATTCATTCAAATGCAGGTTTCGTCATATATATGCATTCACATATGAACAATCAAGCATGCCAAAGAAATCTACTAAATCTACTTGGGCAGACAGCCGCCTTGTATGCCCAATTTTAATCACTAGATGTGTTTTTTCACAACTAGTTTTCTTCATATAAATATGATGTAAACTTCATATAAATGTAAATACCTTTTTGGGGTGGAAGAAGGTATAACTTCCATGTCAATATTCTTTTTTTTTTTTTTTTTTTAAACTACTTTTTTATTTTAAAGGGGAAAGGCTTAACCCCTTAATCCGAGCTAAGGATCTAGCTGCATGGACAAGAAAGATCTAGGTTTTCACAGACATGAATCATGCAACAATATGCTCCTACACATATACAACTACTTTCGTTATCTAAATGAACTACAAATCCTTCTATTTTTAACAAATCTCACTTAATCTATAAATGTAGAACTATAAATTATGTCTATTTTCCTAATATGGTTAAATAGAGTCCTTTATAAATTAATATTCTTCATTCCAGATTTTATCAATTAGTTTTATATGAATGCAAATAAAATACGTAAAACAAAATTGTATGACAAAGAAAAATACGACCTAAAATCAACTTCATCTTCAATCTGCTTCATCTTTATGCATCTTAATTTGTTCTTCAAAGACCTGTTAAACTCAACCAGCAACAGCTAGACACGCAAAATTATTAAATTTCATATTCAAATCTTCTCTTGGTTTTCCTGCAAAAGAAATCCACACTAAAGAAATTCATTCATACATAATTAATCATGCTCATCATCAACTGTAAGCACTCATAAAGTAGAAGCTACAAAACAAGTAATCTTCATGATCATTTATTTTGCAAATAGAAATTCATATATTCTATCAAATTCATCTTCATCATGTCACAAATTTCATCATAAAAAATTCATAGTAGTTATAATTGTCATAAATAATGCATTCTTAATTTTAAGAATAGGTTTTTCAACCTATGTAACAAAGTTCATAAATTTTAGAAAAAATCATAATGTTCATAGTATTTTTAAATTGTATCCTTATAAATGAGCATCATATTTTGATATCAATGAAAAAAAACATATCTGGATTATGAAAGTTCCTCTTACTCATCATATGGTATGACAATAAAATCATCATCTGATTATATCATATTTTCATGTTCTTCATATTAATCATAATCATATTTATATCATGTATATTTCTTCTTTCTACAAGTATACCATCATAATTACTATAAACAAAATCATTTTGTTCAAAATATTTATCATTTCATTATAATAATGTTCTTCATAATTGTTCATCATAATAGATTTCTTCCTTTTTATGAAAGAAAAAAAATCATAAGTTCTTCATAAATTTAGGAAATGACAAGCATATTAATCATTGCAAGCCTAATTTCAAAACATGTTTTTGTTTAAATTTGAACAAACTTTGTGTTTTCATATTTTAGAATTCTTTTGATTAAACAAATCATAATGCAAACTTAATCATAAGCTTTTAACTAGCTTTTCAAGCATTAAACTTCATAAAACTAAACATTTTAGGTATATGTTTCTCAATCTTTAGGGAAAAAGACATATATGCAGCAAGCAATATCAAAATTTAAAATGTTTTAACTTCAATAAACAATTTCATCATAATAAAACTATTCTCTAAAATTGTTCTTCTTTATCTTAACTTTAGATGAGTTTTTGGTATCATTTTCAATCTTCCATATGGCTTCTTGTATCCATTTTCCTATCCATTTTCCTATATTCTTGTCATATTCTAATTGAATTTGAATATTTTCATCTTCAGATGTTTGTACTCTTCTTTCATCATATTTCTCTTGGTCACAACCATTGTCATTTTCTATGGCTTTAGGTTCTGTTTTATCCACATAAATGTCTTCATTTCCATTAATGGATTGTTCATTTTCATCATCTTTTATCCTGACATCTTCTTCTTTCTTAAACTTTTTCAATGTATCTTGATCCTTAGATATAGTTTGCATATCAATGTTACTCATAGATTTAGGTTTAAGACAGTTTTGATCATTGTCCAAACATTCACATTTAGGCACAATCTTGGTGTTCATAGAATGTAATTGACATACATTGTTTTTCTCCTTATGACTCTTAGGTTTCCATTGTTTTTGAAGTTTGGTTTTAGGACTAAATTTTTCTTGGTCAAAATAGTCTATCATTCCTCCTCTACCTAAGTTTAATCTCAATGGTAGATGCGTTTGATAATCACATATTTTCTGTTCACTTTCTAATACCAATTGTTGGCTACATGCTTTCTCATAGGCCATACAGTTCCCATAAGTATGACCTAGTTGGTCACACCATAAGCATCTTACAGTTCTCTTCGGTCTTTGATATAAAGCCTTAAGATCAACTTTTCTACGATCGGGTAAAGGATTTTGGTCAATAGAATACATAGATCTACTTTGAACTCGTACTTGATATCTATCTTTGCATTCACATGTAGCACTTTCGTGTATTTGATTGTTTAACCTTTCAATGTTCTCCTTTAAACTTGCAATTTCATGACCAATCGTCTTAAATGATGAAATTTCTTTTACATGATTTGCTATTGTTTCCATATTTTCATTCAAATTTGAGAGTTCATAATGAAGAATTCCTTCTAAATTCCTAAACTCGTGATCAAATTGAGTATCTATTGACTTAAGATTTGCATTAAAATCAGTTACTACTGTAGTTAAGATTGGAAAAAACGAGTTTAAGGACTCAAACTTGGAATTAAGCTTTAAATCTATAGATGAAATTAGTCGTGCTTCCATATCATGCAGAAGATTCTCTACATTAGATGTCATTTTCATTTAATTATGTGCAAGTCAAAAGAATCCAAATATAAATTCCTAGAATCTAAATCGAAGAAGAGGCTTTAAAGAGTGACTTGTATATAAGTTTATACTATGCCAATATGCTTCAAGTAAAGCTATGATTAACGCTTAACCTATGATTAACAAACAGTTGCCTTTAACCTATACCAATAATTTAACCTTAAATAAAATTTTGCACCCAAGAATGTAAGGGTAAAGAAATTATACCAACTGCTCGAAGATGAGGCTCAAAACAGTGCTTTCTGTGAAATTCAATACATTTATTGATTTGAATCAAAACCTAAATACATAGTTTGCTAAAAATGGGTGCAAACGTTTTGTGCTTCAATTGTTGATGAAAGGGGTGGCGCGACGAGGTTCTCCTACTTGTCAATCTTCGTGGAGGCGCTCAGGTCACCAGACCAGCCCTCGACACCAAGAAGATTGCAAGCTCACGTAAATGCCACAGCTTCCAGGGATGAAGACGCAGCTGCACTGATGTAAAATCGTGTGAATGTATATGCAATGCAAAATTTAAAATTTATACCTGAGCTGCAATGCCGTTTGTTCACGTCGGGTTCACCAATGTCGGGTCGTGAGAGATGCTCGGATGGTGGATCAAGTCATCCGCCTAAATCGTTCGGCACACGCGGGGTGTCTGTAGCAAACTCAGGCTTATGAAAATAAGGGTTCTAATGATAAAATAATTTAAATTACCTATTTCTATGATTGAAAATAAGGTTATTCTCTACAATGTACATAGTTTAAATAGCTATGGTCCGTAAGGACGGGCAGCCTCGTACATAGCAACAGCTTCCTGATATGAGATTGAAACTTCCATAATGGGTTCTTCTACTAAACTTTCAGGTAAGCTAGAGAGTTCTGGTCTGTCTAGAGTTGGCGGAACATTTTCAATATTTTCAATAGTACTGTGCTCAGACTCATGAACTAACTTAGAAGACATCAAAGAAAGTAATGGAAAAACTAATGAAACAATATGATGCTAAACTGTTTGAATGAATTAATTGATATGCTAATGGTTCGAATCAATAAATCTAATACAACTGGAAGGCCTAAACAAATGGATAAATGTCTAGTCAATTGGATAGTTGACTAAATGAGAAATAAGATTTAAATGAATCTTTAGCTACCGCTTCACTTCAATTGTTTTCACTTCAATTAATTGTAATCTTCAATGTTTCTCAAAAAAAACATTAAGTTCACTGCACTTCATTTGCTCTTCAATTGCTCATTATTCTTCAATGCTGTAATGAAAACATTAGGTTCACTGCACTTCATTTCTCTGTCATCTGAAAAAAAACATTAGCAATTCATGATCAAAACATACATATATATACTCAGAGAAGTTATGAGCTTACCACTCTTTTGAATTCCTGCTTTCTTTCTCATCCATTCTTTAACCCACACTTATCACCACTCTTTCATTTGACTTTTCTCCACTTTAATTACACACTCTACTTATACCATTCTTTTCATCAAATACTTTTTGCACTTTAAATGCATACTTAATTTAGACCACTCTTTGATTTTGCCCACATAATTACCACACTTTTAACCACTCACTTTATCCACTTTAATTACACACTTATTTCACACCATTCTTTAAACAGCACTCACATACACCGCTCATTAATTATCCACTTCATTTTCATTTAAATTCTATTACCTTAATTTTCTTAATTAAATAAATCATTTAAATTAACCTTAGTTTAAGTTTTAATTAAATCAAACCTTAGGATTTAATTGCACATACATGATTAAATAATTAATTGAACCATATTTTAATTTTTATTATTGAACCAATGTTTAGATATAGATTAATTTCATTAAATATTAATTGTTTGAACCTTTAAAACATTCTAAAACCCTAGAAAACCTACTTAAACCCATCAGAAACTCATGAAAACCCTTTAAAACCCTATCTCTAACCCATGATAAATCATCTAAACCCTTAACAATTACCCAATGGAATCATTTAAGATCCTTTGGATTAATCCTACTGACTTAACTTATATAAACTTATGAAACCCTAGGGGTATATACTCATATGTCTTATATGTATCAATTTAAAACACTCATTAAATGAGTAATTAGGGTAACCCTAATATGAACACATATTCTTCATCATTTCTTGTACCTGCAAACACTTCAAAAGTAGTTAATTCAATCCAGAATAGCTGATCAACAGTGAAAAAGAGGTTTAGAATTCACCAATAAATATTTTAATTTTTTGGCCATCAATTGGAAGATGCAAATCTTCCCGACATCGTGGCCATAGTGATATCGCCCAGTGCAATATCACCTAGAAGTGGTATCAGCCAGAGTGTTTGAAGCACTTTGTCAGGTAACTAGAGGCATTGGAAGAGCTACACAAGGAGAGTCTCTGAGACTTAGAGAGACTTAGGAGGGTGAATGAACTTGAGGTCAAGGAGAGTGCTAAGTAGCCGAAGCAGCGTCGTATCCTCAGTGGGAAGTGCTACCCAGGTCAGTCACCACTCCGTCTACTCAGAGACCTAGTGATTCCGAGGAGGAAATACCCATGGCTTCGGAAGACATGCAGGGTCGAACACCAACTAGGAATTTCATGTTTACTGTTGAGGGAGATTACCGTACTTCCTTACAGTATGTGTTCCCGACCTGCTGTCAAGTACGAGGGAGGAGCGTATGTAGACAAAATTGGCCATATCTATATTGTGACTGAACTTCCTGAGATGATCAATGAAAGGGGAGAGCTAGTGGAACCAGACAACTCCGAAAGAACACACCCTGAAGATCTAGTGACTACCCCTAGGGGCAGGTCCCAAGTATCACGAGTCTTGAAAGGAGATTTGATACCTCAAGACGACTACTTGTTGGAAGTCTATATGATTCATGGATCAGACTTATTGCTTCAAATAGACTTACCTGCTCCAGGGAGAGAAGAAAGCCCCATGACATTTTATGAGCTACAAGACCCAGATGATGAAACTAGACTCACATACTTGGACAAAGATCAAAGGAGATATTGGCCCGTGAGTGTCTTAGACAGGGCTCGGCTGAGATACATGGGTGCGCCTGTATTTCCTCAGAGAGATCAGGCAACCACCTCACAAAATCCTTTTGGAAATCAACAAGAGACGGAACATACCACATCAGGACAGACCAGCCAACGAAGTGTGCCCAACCGTACTCATGTACAATTTGCAACTCCAGGAGTGCAAACGCACAATCAGACCCACGCAGGGGTAGGTAATCAGTACAGACCACTAGTAAGACCACGACCACTGGTAGGAGGACAGCCTGGGATACCTCCAATAAGACCGGCTATCCCAGTCTTCCCTGTAATGCCCAGACCGCCTGAACCAATGAGAAGACTGAGATCTATCCAAGTGGAAAAGTGTGTAAGAAATCACTACGATGGATTGGGGGAACCCTGTGATCACATTGCAGAATTTAAACAAGTTCTAAGGGCAGAGCAAGTAGATGACTTCTTTGTGCAGCATGAGTCTTTTGGACTCACCCTCATAGGGACGGCTCTAACTTGGTTCCAACCCTTGGATCCCAATCAATTTGGAGACATGGAACAATTTTTTTCAAGAATTCATTGGGGAATTCATGAAGAGAGGAATTAAACACAATTCTGCGTCTTTAATCCACAGCTTTAAACAAAACCCCAATGAAACTGTGAAGACCGCGGCCAGAAGATTCAATCAGTATGTGGATAGATGCCCAATTGCCGAGAGACCCACGCAACAAAAAATGATTTCATTGTTTTTGGATGGACTTACAAACGGAACTTTAAGAACGCTAGTGTACGTGAAGAGGTTACAAACTTTGAGTGAGTGCCTTCAAGAGTGCATTGATTTGGAGGATAACCTAGCCGAGGATCTCAAAAGTACACCCAGCCTCACTAAATCAGAAGATTCAAGGAGCACCATCACATCCAACTCCAGTAACATGGAAGAATTAGCGGAGCTGTTAGCAAAGAAACTAGGTGTTCAGGGGCAAAGAGCTTACCAACACCCAGCTCAAAGAGTGCCTATGCTACGAAGATGTAACTTATGTGGAGGAGATCACCCCTCACACTTGTGTGTAAGAGGAGGGGCTGGTGCACAACCTATGTATCCATACAACAGGCAGCGACAACAAGGGACTTCTTTGTACTGCCACATAGAACAAAAATACACCAACCACGCTACTAAGAACTCTCCTTTCAATAGGCAAGCACGCCCTTTCCAACCACCGCAGTATCGACCATATGGATATCCACCTAGGGAGCCGGGCAAAGAGATACCAAGATACAACCCGTATCCAACACTAGCAAGAGCATCAAGGCCATATGAACAGGCACCATATCCACCACCACAACCAGTGCTAGGACCCCAACTATCGCAACCTCAACAAGTAGTACCGGTGAAGTATGCTCAACCAGAAGAAAACTTGGAGAGAGCCATAGTACCAGCATCGACAATGACCAACGTAGAATCAACAAACCCTGGATATGAACCGTCACCAGGAGATTACCACCCATACGAAGCCAACATGTTAGAATATGAATCTGCATATGATGCGGCTTATTATGGATATGAAGGTGATGATCAGACTTATGGAGCAGAGACAGCCACCTTAATGTATACGGCTCCTAAAGCACAACCAACCATGAGACCACCCATTAGACCACCTATACAGAGAGGACCATGCTATAGATGCAGAGGAGACCATTTCATTAGAGAATGCCCTCGACCTTACAACCCTCCACCACCTAGGATTTGGGAAGGATATTGTAGTGAGTGCAGAAAGGAACATCTTTTCAGAGACTGCCCCAAAAATCCGACCAAAACCCAAGATACTGCACCAATCAACGTGATTAAGGTCATAGAAGGATCTGGAAGTGATAAGGAGTACGCTGTGCCGCTAAAGGCCATTACTAGAGCCTAAACGAAGCAACAAAAAGAAAAACAGCCAGAAGAGAAACAAGAGAGCAATAAAACTGTAAGCCCTAAAATTCAGGTAGTCGAGGATTCTGAGGACCCACGTGAGAATTCCCAGAACACAAAAGTACAAAAATGGAAGGCAAGACGAGAAAAACTCAAAGATAAATGGGCAAGAAATAAAAGTCAAGACAGTAAGAAACAAACCAAAGACTTGAATGAGCATAAAGAACAAAGGAATCAGAAGGAGATCCCTGAGCCACCACGTACTCAAGAGGTAGAGAAGCCAGGATCAATTCTAGCTGACCCAAAGCCAGACGACTTAGACATGTGTTTGAAAGCTTACCAAGCTAGAATTAAAATGGGCCCAAATATAGAGCAACATGAAAAACTCTACCCTCAAGGGGAATTAGAAAAAGAAAGATTGGCGATATGCAGGAAGCTTATAGAGGTAGCACAAGCAACCCTAGAAAAGACTATCCCAATTCTACCAGAGACAAGGATTGCACATAGTCTATACGAAGAATGCATCAAATCCAAGGATAAGGAACCTAGAAAGGAAGATGATCAAGGTGAACGAATAAAAGCACAAGATGAACCTGTGTCAATGATACCAGACCTAGAGGCAGATTGGCCCAAAGACTTATGGAATAGAATCCGAGAAGAGCAATGGAAGAAGAATGGAGTCAGTCCGCCTCCTTTTGATGAAATAGATGTGGAAGATTGTCAACCCCATCCCAACCTGGAGGAAGTATATGAGGAAGTATCAAGACTCGATAGAGGTAGAGAGGAAACCCTGAGCATTTCAACATTGCCTAATTACATGGGAGAATACGAAAGGGAGTCTATAATAATACGAGCACCCACAGTACATGGGAAGGGAAAAGGAAACTCAGAAGAGAGTTCACACAATCTAACAGAACTAAAGAAAACAAAAGTGCAATGCAAATTGACGGTAGAAGAGTTGCTTCAACTTAAACAACAATTATGGAGGCAGTTAGCAAACCAATTATAACCACAGCCAGAGAAAGGAGAAATGAAAGGAAAGGAAAAAGAAAACAACTCTACAATACAAATCCCAGTTGATAAAGTGGGAGAATTTAGTGAAGGAGACAAAGGTAATACGTGTCTACCTGTCACCCACAATGGTTACATGACCAAGGCTATCCTAGATACGGGAGCCGGGGTAGGAATTGCCACCAAGGAGATTTGGGAAAAATGGGGAAAACCTGCCTTACGACCCACACGCATGAAGCTCCAATTAGCAGACGGTCATGTGGAAAAACCCTTTGGAATATTGGAAAGAATCAAATTAACCACCTGTGGAGTAGAATTTGAACACACATTAGCCATTTGTAAGTTCGAGAAAGCGAACAACTATGAAATGATATTAGGACGACCCTTCATGAGACAAATGCGGGTAGTACAAGATTGGGGAAGAGATTCGTTATACCTGCAGCATCAAGGAAACACCACCAAGATAAATCTGCACACGTTTGCCTATCGAGATGTCCCTCCACTACAATGGAATCTAGTACATAGGGAAGAAGATGACCTATCCATTCACAGTGCTGGATCAAGTGATCAATCTTGGATACATGAAGATGCCCAGTTATGGATGTGTAAAGAAGCGAAGAGAGAGGAGAGTAAAAAACAACTGTGGCCGATAGGACATCCTAACTATCGATCAATAGAAGACCCAGATTACATGCCTCAAATCTTTTCTGATGAGATCTTCGAGCTGCATGGATGGATGGAAATTTTAGCAACCTTAGATGTGTGCGTAAATGAAGAAGTTTTGACGATGAACGAGTGCATAGATGAGGAAGGCTATGATGTAAATCTCTATATGGTTGTCCTTCAGGAAGTAGAAGAAGGAGAAGTCTTGGAAAAAGAATGGAAAGAGGAATATGAAAGCATAGAAATGGAACAAGAATTCGACTCCGAAGAAAGCTACCTAAACACTATTCAGAACAAGAAGGAACAGGAACCAACAAAAATCTTAGCAATTGAAGCTGCCTCGGCAATACACAAGTAGAGGGAAGACATGAGTAAGGTAGAGCCAGACCCAGATCTTTTTGAAGTTCCTGAACATTTTAAAAAATACAAAGTAGAAGAGAGAAAAGTAGCCATTCAAATGCCTAGATGAGAGGCACGAGACGGAGAAGCGTACGACAACAAAGAACAAACAAAAAAAATTGTTGTAACAGTAGAAGACGGAGAAGAGCGATGCACATATATTGGAAAAGATGTATCCGAAGAGGAGGAAGCGGAACTCATACACCTTATCCGAGAGTACCGAGACGTATTCGCATGGACCTACAAGGATCTCAAAGGCATAGAACCCACTATTTGTTCCCATCGAATACCAATGACGGCAGACGCAAAACCATCCAAACAACACCCTTATACGTATAATGAGGTTTATGCAGCAAAAATTAAGGAAGAAATAGACAAACTACTAGCGGTAGGATTCATATATGAGATAGAACATACCGAATGGGTATCGCCATTAGTAGTGGTGCCTAAGAAAAATGGAAAGCTGAGGGTGTGCATCAACTTGAAAAAGGTGAATGCAGCCACCATACGTGATAGCTACCCATTACCCATCACGGACCATCTATTGGAGAGGGTAGCCGGAAAGGAGGTCTATAGCTTCTTGGATGGATTCTCGGGATACAATCAAGTAACTATTGCAACTGAGGATCAACATAAGACCGCATTCGCAACCGAATGGGGAGTTTATGCTTTCCGAGTGATGCCTTTTGGACTCACTAATGCACCTACTACTTTCCAACGATTGATGTGTCATGGTTTCAAGGAATTTCTGAAAAAAAGCATGGAGGTATATGTAGATGACCTTTGCACGTACTCCAATCAAAGATGCGATCACATCCCCGAGTTGAGGAAGATATTCAATAAATGTAGACAGTATAGAGTCTGTTTAAACCTAGAGAAATGTGTCTTCATGGTGAGGCAAGGAAAGATCTTAGGACACATAGTTTCAAGAAATGGAATATCTATGGATGAGGACAAAATCAAGGTCATCATAGAACTACCGAGACCTAAAAATGCGAAGTAGGTGCAAGCCTTTATGGGACAGAAGAGTGCGAGAAGGCATTCACCGAGTTGAAAAAGAGGCTTAGCACAGCCCCAATTCTAAAATCACCCAACTGGAACAAGCCTTTTCATATTCATGTTGATTCTTCTAACTATGCCATTGGATGTATCCTAGCCCAATCAGCTGATGAAGGGAAGCTTGATCATCCAATTGCCTATGCTAGTAGACAACTGAATCAAGCTTGACTCAATTTACTTGGACAGAAGAGTGCGAGAAGGCATTCACCGAGTTGAAAAAGAGGCTTAGCATAACCCCAATTCTGAAATCACCCAACTGGAACAAGACTTTTCATATTCATGTTGATGCTTCTAAATATGCCATTGGATGTATCCTAGCCCAACCAGCTGATGAAGGGAAGCTTGATCATCCAATTGCCTATGCTAGTAGACAACTGAATCAAGCGGAACGAAATTATACCACTACTGAACGAGAAGGGTTAGGAATGGTATATGCAGTGAAGAAATTCAGACACTACCTCTTAGCCAACAAGTTCAAGTTCTTCATAGACCATCAGGCTTTACTGTACTTAGTCAATAAGCCTTGTAACACGGGAAGGTTAGTGCGATGGTTCTTACTACTCATGGAGTTTGACTTTGAAGTGGTAGTAAAGAAGGGAAACACTCATGTAAGAGCAGACCACCTTTCTAGGTTAACACAAGGAGAACCACCAAGTGGAGTGCCCGATGATCTGCCAGATACTTATTTATTTAACCTAGAAGTATGTCCAAAGTGGGCAGAGAGACTAATTCCTATACTCACCCATGGCCCACAACACTCAATCAATAAGAATAGCAAAAAGGAAATTCTCCAATCAAGGAATTTACACATTATTGTTGGAAGCGTGTACTATAAGGAACCCAATGGAGTATTATTAAGATGTGTCGAGGAGGACGAACAAAAACAACTAATTGAGCAAGCACATGTTAACAAATGGAGAACACACCAAGGGACTCATGGAACCATTCGAGAACTAAAAAGGTTGGGAGTGTACTGACTTGACATGCCCAAGAATGTTCATGACTACGTAAGTAATTGTGCAGAATGTCAGGAGACAATCCCAGAAGATCATATGTCTCTACCTTTTTCAACCATAACACCCAAATGGAGTAAGACAATGGTTAAATTCTTAAAAACAAAAGAGCATGAGGCAGGAGCTAGTTTGGCAAGAAAATGAGCCCTAGAAGAAATGAGCAAGGATTATATACTCATGGGGAAGCAATTGTTAACCAACTTCGATTATGTGTGCATGAGGGAGAATATCTACCCATATTAGAGATGGCACATGCGGGTGCTATAGGAGGTCATTTCTCAGCCGAGAGAACTGTCAAAATGATTCTCTTTGTAGGTTTGTGGTGGCCAACCCTACATATGGATGCTGAAACGTATGTACGAAGCTGCGAGACATGCCAGAGAGCTAAATACCCAATTCGGAGAGATGACATGCCTTTAAGACCCATGGTCTGTGCAAGAGCATTCTCAAAATGGGGTATTGACGTCATAGGACCTATCAATCCACCAACCAAAGGATCACATGCGGAGTACATCATAGTGGCCACTGATTACTTGAACAAATGGGTAGAAGCAAAAGCCACTAGAAAGAATGATGCTCAAACTACCGCCAAGTTTCTCCTTGAGCATATTTTCACCCGTTTTGGATTACCAATCGAGATTGTGAGTGATCGGGGAACGCACTTCCTCAATGAAGTAATTGAGTCGCTAATGAATGAGTTTTTAGTGATTCATAAAAAATCAGCCCCATACCATCCCCAAGCCAATGGACAAGCTGAAAGTTCCAACAAGGTACTGTGTATAGTATTGAAAAAGATTGTCAATAATGGAAGGTCTGATTGGGACAAACAATTGCATCACGCAATTTGGGCCTTCCAGGTTGCATATAAAACGGCTATTGGAACTACCCCATTCTACTTGGTGTATGGGCAGAATGCAATCTTGCCAATTGATTTTTTAGTGCCGACATTGAAAGTGGCCCAACAGTATGAGTGGAACGGACATGAATTATCCCAACAACTGGACCAAATCGAAAAGCTACATGAAACTAGGTTACAAGCAGTAGCAGGAATCTATGCAGCTAAAAGGAGACAAAAGGCATATTATGATGCACATATAAAAGACAAGGGACTTAAAGAGGGAGACTTAGTCTTGGTGTACACCTTAAAACAACATGCCAAGAAGTTACAATAACGTGGATATGGACCTTTGATCATAAATCGAATCTCGACAGGTGGTGCAATTAATCTAGCCACCCTAGATGGAGATATCCTTCCTAACTACATCAGCGGATGTAGAGTGAGATGATTCACTGAGCCTTTGACTGATCAAATGCTAGCACGTCTAGTAGGAGCCCAAAATAGGAAGAGAGAGGAGGAGCGAATTAGAGAGGAAGCTCGGCAAGAAGCACTGGAACGCATTAGGAAACGGAAAGAATGGATTAGGCAACGAGATGAACGCTATCTCCACGGAGAGGAGCCTATCCCTATGGCTAATTACCAAGTCCATAATCCTGATACAACGGGTGTGTGCAAGACACAACATTACCTAAACCTAGGGATTGGCCAGACAGAGTACAAGTTGATAGACTCTTTGATAGACTCAGGAGCAGGACTTAGTTGCATACGAAATAGGGTCGTAAAAGATCTTCAACTGAGTATGAATTCCACAAAAGCCCGATTGATAGGAATTGGAGGTCAAACCCTAGATTACATTGGAACAACAAATGTACCCCTCCACCTAGGAAATTCCTCTATGGAACAAAGAGTCTTAGTGTGCAAAGATGAGGATTTAATAGAAGACTTAATTCTAGGACAAGACTGGATCATTGAGCATGAGGTGTGCATCCATCTAGCTCAAGGCTATATTTCGGCAAAGATAGGGCATAAAGAGATTTTCAGTTTATTAGAAGAGAAGCCTTTAATCCAACCCAAATTAGTTGAGAGTTTTGAGAGCTTCCAAGAAAAGACACCGAAGAATGATCCCAATGCGAATATCTCCGAAACCAATCTCGAAAAAGCAGAAACTTCAAGCCCAATGATGACCGCAGTAGAGTCGAAATCATCACATTCAGTTGAGGAAAAGCCAGCCATTGAGGAAACCCACTCTCCTGGACCTCCTCAACCAGCCAAGAGATCACCAACTGGAAAACAACAAGCAGATACTCATATCAAGAGCAACACAAATACAAATGGGTACGGAAGGATCGGGTGTAGAACCAGGAAAAATCAACACCCACTCTTAAAAAGGAAGCAGAAATCAAAAAGTCAGCTACACCAAATTCCACACCAATAGGACTATTGCAGGTATGGATCCCCAAGTCTTTGATTGAAGCTCAGAGAGCACGACAACAGATATGGATTCCCAAGAAGGTCACACAAGCAGCTAAGCAAGCAATAAGCACTCAGGCAGATGCAATACATCAGAAAAAGCGAATGACACAACCACATCAGAGTCGTCCCAGAAACCAGAAAAGAACCGTCTGTACTAATAGAACGCTAAGGGAAACAAAGAGAACACATGAAGGCCGAAGAATCAAAGAAACAAAACGACCTCTCTCAATGTTCATGAAATGGATTTGGAAACCCAAGCAACTGCAAGGAGTGGACAATTTAAGCAACAGAGATCCCCAATGCACTCATGAAGCTTCTGGTGCACCTCAAGTATGCATAATAGGGCCACCATACGAGGCCAAGCATTCGGCACATGATGTACATTCTAAAACTAGTGGTGCACATTCTCCAAGTGAGATTAGGTCGTAGCTTCAACTCTCTTAGGAATGAACATATTGTGGACTTAAATAAATGCTTGGCTATACTAACGCTTGTTTTCTTTCAGGATAAAAAATAAAAAATGTGGTAAGAGATCTCACCTATGGAATCATGGGAAACGGAGTGATGCGAGACAACAATACACTGCATTGCACTACACTACTTTCTATACTTCCTTTCAAGCTAATGCACTTTTCATTACAAGTGCAGATGGCTTCTGAAGACTCGGAGGCTACGATCCAAGAGGAGGTGCAGGAATTCCCTCCCCAAAGTCTCACAAAAGCCAAGGGGCATTGGTTTAGAGATGAGCAACCAGTAGGAGAGTACCTCTTCTTGGCGAACATAAAGATCATGGACACAGAGCATCACTTTCCGATTATGTCCCAGGACTTCAGAGTATTACATGAACTACCCTCCACAATCGACATAATGAAGAAAGCAGGAATTCACAAGTATTTTGAATTGCCCATATATAAACCTGACTTCCAAAGATGCACGCAAGTCATGAACACCTTACAGCGAGCACTGCATGATCCATTGGTGCCCGAAGCCAGAGTCATGGATAAAGGAGGTGAATGGGTTGTCATCCAATTTACACACGACTTAATTAAGGAAGCATTCAGATGGGAGAAGGATGGTGTCACTATGATAAAGGAAGAGAGTCGTGGAGCAAAGACACGAACTTTTATCGACATTAATAGAGTCGATATAGAAGAGGAAGTCAGACTGATTCACCAACACTTCTGCTTCCCAAACATGAATCGATGTACTCCCTAAAACAACCATTGAAGGGCAAAGAACAATCACAGAGGAAGAATTGACTAAAGCGTTGGAAGAGATACATCAATATACAGAAGGACAAGTAAACTTACCTGTACAAGGTCATCACTATCAGCAGACCCAACAAGGATAGGAAGCAAAGACAAAACTCACAAAAGTACATCGGTACAGGGAAATAGGATTGGATAATTCTAGTTCATCATCAGAGGCCCAAGAAGAACCAGACACTTCATTATTAAATGTCGATATTCAAAGCGAATCGAAGGATGATGGACAATGGGCGGAGTTAAATGAAGTTGACTACGGTGAAGAACCAGAAGGCCTCAAGCCGGATGACCACGCCATACATATTGATCAAAGTATCATAAGTGAGAATGTAGAACAGGAAGGTACGCATACTATAAAACTTAATGAAACTTCCAACATTCAAATCAAGGAGGCCACACCACCTTGTAAGAAGTCTATAAAGATACCAAAGAAGGAGACTCAGAAAGAAAAAATAGAAGATGAAGAACCTTTCACGCCTATCAGAGTCGTGGCAGAACCCTCCCCCATGGATGTCACATTTCAAGGGAGTGCCACAAAAGCTATTGAAGTGGATAAAGAAGACGAAGAACCACAAGTGCAGCTACAAATTAGACAACCACACAACGAAACAATCCAGGTGGAGCAGGGAAGAGATGTGTGAACAGGCGAAGCTCCAAGCATACCAAGAACTTGGTTGAATGTAGACATTGCTAAACTCAAGCCTGTGGTACAAGACATGATTAGAACCGCTCTAGATACGCAACAACTCATGCTTGAAGTTGATGAAGACTACGACCAAGCAATGAACGACAAACATGAGCTTCAGGAAACGAATAAGAATCTTTCGGCCGAATTGACCTTAGAAAGAGAGCACATCAAAAACACAGAAAAAGAGGTCCAAGAAGCGAAAAAGCAATGTAGTGTGTTGATGACGGAGAACGCAAGCTTAAAAGCACAACTGCAAGAAGTCCAAAGAAAATATGAAGCTAGTGAAACTGACAAGGCAAGAATGATTGCTCGAAGCAAAATCTTGGAATCCCAGCTTAAAGTCTGTATGGAGGAAGCAGAAAACCTAAGGAACCGCAACAAGGAGCTCGTGACAGCTCTCCTCAGTGATCAAGCCAATAGTGGCTACGGACAACTCAAAAGGGAATGTCAAGGAATTGCAAGAAAAGATAAATAAAATGGAAGATCAGCTCAGACAGGAGCAAGAAGTCATTGCAGATTGGGAAAAAAGATACATGGAGGACATAGCTGCCCTAAGAACTAAATGGAAAAAAGCAGAGAATCGTTATCTACTGCAATGTAAAGAAGACACCGATCAGATGGATATTGTGGCACAAGAAATTCTTAAACATAAAGACACAATTGCAAAGGCTACTGAAGAATTAAGCAGAAAGAAGATTTCATTAAATAGCTTCAAGAGCAGTTAGAGCAAAAAGCAAAGCAGGGGACACCAGTAGTTCCACAAGCTACGGAGGCTACTGTGGAGATTGAGGTATGTCCTCTCTCTCCCCCCTCATATCATTCACCGATAAGGGAGGCTCAGAAGGTCCACATTGATCATGATAATCGGGACATTGCAGAATTGAGCCGACCAGAAAGGGCACTACTGGTGTCCCAGCTCACTATTGATTTTGAAGACCAAATAATACAGATCATGAAGGAAGCTCACATAGAAAACAAACAACTAAAGCAAATTTTGAAGCCCTTCAATGTACCATATGGTCTTCTAAAGGAACAAACACGGCATTATATACGAACCGCCACTAATAAAGAACCTGATAGCAACCTCCAGTTCCACAAAAATACTTTCAATTACACTCAAGAGGAGTTCAAGCAGGCGGATCCCATCTGGAGGCGGAAAATTTTGGAAAAGAATCCTACATTGCGGGTACAGTGGGAAGCATCACCATATGTGCTTCAAGTCAATCCATCTTTTTGTTATGTACCCTACAGACGCTCCTGGATGCAATTTTGGGAAGGACAGCGCCAGGGCAACATAAATAATCAGTGGCTAAACTACCCATTGTTACCTAGCCCTCCACACAATTACCTACCAACAAAGGAGTATATGGTAAAAACAATGGAATTTTGGATTGCGAGATATGCTACAGTTCTGGATTTAGCTGTAAAAATGACTAATAAAATATTTAGTATGCTACTAACAGTCATTAGAGTTTTCCAGCATGCCAAATATACTTTTTTGAATTTCATTGGCATTACGCAAGGATCCGAAGCTCTCATTTTTTATTAATCTACTATACCCAGCCGCTTAACTCTTATGGCATATTATTCTCGACTCATGTTTTTGCCGTCAACGTATATGCAAACTTTCGAGGAAGCATTTTTCACCGATTTCTTTGAAATCGATTCAGAAATTTTTGTAAAAATGACTTCAAACCTGAACGCACGCCTGGTGGCTTATGAAACGAGTTTCTTTGCGGATCATCGACAAGCCCTAGAATATGGAGTCAAGTCCCAGTAGTGGAAAGAATTCATGATTTGTCACGCTAATCTGCTGAATCAACGAGAGCAAACGGCCATCCAGACATACACACGTCACCACAAAAAGCCTGTCGGGGACGACAGAGTTCAGGAGGAGGGACGTGTAGAGGGACAATCAAGCAAAAAGAAAAGAAGAAGGAAATCAAAGTCCAAAACTGCTCAATAAAGATCAAGAGAACCACTTTCTGCAAGAAGCCCCGCAGGGGCGCAACACCCATCTCTGCACAGAGCCCCGCAGGGGCACACACACCAAGGAAAAGCACGCAGCTGGAAAGAGGAACCAAGGCCAACAAGTATCCATGAAGAAGTGCAGAAGATATCAGGAGGTTCCATAGCCACATGAGGGTGCTTCAACCTCTTGAGCAACAGAAGGTTCAGATCAAGGCTTAAGAGCTACATCCTCATATGTCTACTAATGGCGTGCGTGGCAACCCGATCTAACAAGCAAACCAAATTCATCAAGCCTAGAGGATGTCAACACAAATATCGAACAGGGCCTTTAAAACGTAATGCCAGTCTAACTAGTAGGCAGAACTGACCAAGGGTTGCGTGCAGGAAAAAGAAAGTGAACAGGCTTAAGTAATACAGCAGGGTCCGATGTGTGCAACCAGGACAAATCAGAGGACCACTAAAACGTAATGCAAGACTGATGAACTGGCAAAACTGACCAAGGGATGCGTGCGATGACAGAGACAAACAAGAAGTAGAGCCTGTCAAGGGGCGACAGAGACAAAGAGGGGGAGAGTGTTGCAGAGCAAAGGAGCACATGAGAAGAGCCCCAAAATTTTCAAATTAATAGGCATAATTTTTCTTCTTCGAGGTCTTAGAGAATTCCATGAAAACCATGTAAATGCACTAGAGGAGTCCTCTAGTTGCATAACCCCAACTTGTTGTAAAATACCCTTTGTAAATTAGTAGGAAATTTACTTTTTTGGAATAAAGTGCCGGTCTCTTGTGTGAAAGGACCAAACTTAGGGCACATGTATATAAGTCACTTTGTGACTCTTTGTAGAGACTTTTTGCCATTGTGAAGAAGGAGCTCTCAAAAATTTCGAATTTGCCTCTTTCTTGCAGATTTCGATCTTCTCTTTGATCTTGTATGTGTGTGTAATGCTTGGAATGTGTGTGTAGGACTGTTGTCTACCCCTTCCCATTGTTTTTGAGCTACTATAGTGTGTGTGCGAACTTGTAGGAGTTGTGGCGTGAGTATGGGTGCTTTCTGCCATTCACCATTTTTGCCATAACTTGAAGCAGAGCTGTCAGAATCAAGTGAAACCACTTTCAATAGATGCGTCTCGTCAAGAGCTTCGAAAGAAGTACCGTATTGACTATATTCAGAGTTCGAAGCTAGGAGAAATCCTTGATTTTCTGAAAACTACTGTAAGAGGTATCGCGGCAGACACTTTCAGCATTTCAGTGAGTGTGAGAGGTGGATTAGTCTTTTCTCATGCATGCAAGCTTAACCACTTCATTTTCCATCATGTGTGCACATGTCCTCATACACTTTGTTAGGTCGTTCGATCGGATTGAAATTTAAATGTGTGTTAATTTCCCACTATATGCACTTGTGCTGCAATTGAGGTACAGTCTCATTGGCACGAGTCCTTGAGTCTTCTTAACTCAAGTACACACATCATAAGGAAGAAAAAGAAGCTTGAAGCACAACACACAATACTGAATGTATTACCACTAGAATGTACAAAGATAAGTAACCTGTTAGGGTAGTAGGCATTTTTGGTGCAAATTCCAAGCCCACACATTTGCCTTGAGGTTCATAAACACATGAAGCTCCATGGAAAACATTGCTAGTAGAAATTTATCCTTTTACATTTGCAAAAGTCATTTATTTGATTTGAGAGAATATTTTTAATCACCTACCAAACACTCGTGGACTTGTTAGTTAGAAAAGCATCTACTTCATTGAGAGAATATTTCCTAGATTGAAGGATTACTTTTAGAGAGAGCCAAAAGATGAATTCAAATTCAAATTTGAATGTAACACCTATATAAAA
This sequence comes from Ceratopteris richardii, assembly GCA_020310875.1. Lineage (NCBI taxonomy): Eukaryota > Viridiplantae > Streptophyta > Polypodiopsida > Polypodiales > Pteridaceae > Ceratopteris > Ceratopteris richardii. The sequence continues at coordinate 22,980,715 of CM035429.1, forward strand.
TGACTTGAAAAAAGTCACGATCAAACCTCTCCATTCCCGAGCTCTCTATTGCCATTGTGTAAGAGTGTGAGGTCTACATTGTAGCCTACACTACTCTCCATCATTAGGCTATGATTATCAAGCCTATGATCTTGTACAACATTGTTCATTAATACAATACATCTACATTGTTCATCTATGGTCTCTCTGTCATAGTCATTCATAACTGTCAAATTGTGCTGCTCATATCTCAGTCAATTTTCCATGAAATTCAATGATCTATAGCATATTGGAATCAAGTCTAAGTTATCTACATGTTGAAAAATTTAAAAGGGCATCCATTCAGCCAATTTGGAGAAAAATGCATCGAAGCACTCACTGGGGCAACTCTCTAGAGGTCCTAAAAAATCGGGGGTAATGATTTATTTGTTAAATTGATTGCTCTGTGTATAGTGCATCATTTCAAGTGATTTCACTTGGAATCACTAGCGTACTAAGCTAACTAGATACCTCTAAAAGGAATTTTTCCAATTCCTATTGTATTGGTAGCGCTTAGCATAACAAGCATTAGGTGTATGATAAAAAATAGAAGGTTTTCATCAATCCTTCTATTTGGAAGTAGTCTATTTTGATTCAATCTTTTCATACATCATTTCCAAAGTACATAGGCACTCATATAGTGTCATTGAAAAGCTAAGAGGGCCCACATATCATCTCTGAACCTTGAAGGGGCTGGTAGTAAGTAGGATATGGCAGTACCTACTCATTTCTTGGAGTGTCCATCCATCTTTCCCAACAGTGGTATCAGAGCAAAGCTAAGGTAAAATGGGAGATGGTTTTCCTTCTTTCATTGATAAATTGGACAGGAACAACTATCAGGCATGGTCTCTAAGGATGGAGACATACTTACAAGGAAGGAGCCTCTATGGATACATCTCAGGAGATGAGGAGATGTGTTGGAGATAGATGTCTGCGGAAGCACGCGAACAACACAAGGAAGAAGAAGAAGCTTGGAGCACAAACAACCAATCTTGAATGTATTACTAGAGAATGTACAAAGATAAGTAGCCCATTAGGGCAATAGGCGTATCTACAAGCCGGGGGGAAAAAACCTCCTAAAGAGGGAAAAAAGTGCCCCGGCGGTCCTAGTGTGTTCACAGACATCACTACCTAAATATGTCAACAAATCCCCCCTAGGAGTGATGCGGTGAGCAAGGAGCTGGCACTCATGTATAAGGAAGTGTAAAGCTATGTGGAAATCACTCCACAAAAGGAAGTAAGCCCAAAGCTTTGCGGAAAGCTTCAAACTTCTCCCTAGGCAGAGCCTTCGTGAAAAGGTCTGCAATGTTCTCCTGCGTGCGCACATATGCCAAGCTGATCTCCCCAACAGAGAACCTCTCCCTGACATAGTGATAATGCACCTCAATGTGCTTAGTGCGAGCATGGAACACAGGGTTCCTCGCAACTGCCAATGCACTCTGACTGTTAGTGAAGATGGTGGTGGCAGAAGACTGGCCAACACCCAAATCAGCCATAAGGCATCTGAGCCACACACACTCAACAGTCCCTGTGAAAGCTACCCTATACTCAGCCTCACAACTGGAAGTGGCCACAGTAGGCTGCTTCTTGCTCAACCAAGATATACATGAGCTACCAAGCATGAAGCAAAAACCACTGGTGGACACACAAGTGTCATAGCAACCAGCCCAATCTGAGTAAAAAAAAGCATGCAAATCTGGCGGTAGTGATCCCCCCTTGGGATAAAACAACCCAAATAGCCTAGTACCACTCAAGTAGCGAAAGATGCGCTTAACCGCCTTCCAATGCGTGCCTCCTGGGCAATGCATAAACCTGCTCATCTGTGAGACAGCAAATTGAATATCTGGCCGAGTAATGCATAAGTAAATCAAGCATCCAACAGCCTACTAATAGAGAACAGCATCAAATGCATCTCCAGCATCATGAAGACTCAATCGTAAACATGTCTCCATATGAGTGGCAATAGGCTTACAGTCTTCAAGGCCAAAGCACTGCAATAATGTGTCAATATATTTCGTTTGACACAAAGCCATTCCACCATCAACTTGCATAAACTGAATGCCCAAATAGTGATGCAAATGCCAAAAATCAGACATCTCAAATGACGCATGCAAATCAGCCTTGAAATCAGCAATATGCTTCTCAATAGGACCAGTGAGCAGCATGTCTTCAACATAGACAACAATGATCAGAAGCACATCATTAGCACGCTTAACATATAAGGTGCTTTTAGTTGGACTATTCTCAAAACCATGTGCAACCAAATAGGCATGTATCTTCTCATACCAAGCACGTGGTGCTTGCTTTAAACCATATAATACCTTCTTTAACCTACACACCTGGTTTTCATGCCCTTTCTGCACAAAGCCACGGGGCTGAAAAACATACACTTCTTCATGCAAGTCACCATTCAGAAATGTTGTTTTAAAATCCAACTGATGTACATTCCAACCATGATGGGCTGCAAGTGCACAAATGCTCCGAACAGTAGTCATACGGCATGTAGGTGCAAAGGTCTCATCAAAATCAATGCCTCTTTCCTGCGCATAACCCTTTGCAACAAGCCTAGCCTTATACATGTCAACTGTTCCATCATGTTTACGCTTCAGCTTGTATACCCACTTAGTGCCAATGGCCTTCTTGCCAGGAGGCAAGTCACATAAAGACCATGTACAATTCCTCATTATAGCATCATATACAGATTGCATAGCAGCCATCGAATTTTCTGAATTCTGTGCTTCATCAAAAGAAACAGGCTCATTTTCATCACAAAGACTAGACACAGCCATAGCATAGAAATCTGATGCAAAGGAGGCACTATGAGAGCCTGAACGAGTACGATATGACAAAGGTGCATGTAATTTGTTGTCACGCAAAGTCTACACCAGCCATTTTGGCATAGTTTTTGCCTGCTCAATATCAACTCTCTCATCGACAAGTGCATCATGTAAATCTGCATCAGAAACGGAATGATCTGCATCATCATGTGAAACCTGCAAAGGCTGAGAAGTTGCCTCATTAGGACCAACACTAGACTGTCCACCTATAAAAAGAGGCATCAAAGTATCATACATGTGTTTGGAGCTAATAGATGTCTCCTTAGTACATGAAAGCAATGGCTGAATAGCATCTTCCGCAAAGACAACATCACGGCTAACCAGAATGTGTTTAGTCTGTGGATGATACAAACGATAGCCTTTACTTTCAGAACTGTACCCAACAAAAATACATTTTACTGCCTTATCATCCAATTTTTTGCAATGTTGTTCAGCCACTAGTGCATATGCCAAACAACCAAAAACATGCAGATGAGCAACAGATGGCTTGCGGTCATGCCAAGCCTCATATGGAGTGACAGACTGCAGCACTTTAGTGGGACACCTGTTCAGTACATACGTTGCACACATGACAGCCTCAAGCCAGAAACTATGTGGTAAAGCCTGACTCTTCACCATGCACCTCGCCATCTCCATGAGTGACATTTTCTTTCGTTCAGCAACTCCATTCTATTGAGGTGTATACGACACTGTACACTAGTGTTTTATCCCTTGTTCAGCCAGAAATGCATTAAAATCAGAAGACATATATTCCCCCCCTCGATCAGAATGGAGGGTGCCCATTTTACATGCTGATAGATTTTCAGCCAAAACCAAAATTTGTTTAAATCACATGAACACTTCGGACTTTACTTTGGGTGGATATACCCATGCATGCCTGGAAAAATCATCAATGAAAGTCACGAAGTAAAGGTAATTTCCAAAAGAGGGTGTCTGCATAGGACCACAGACATCACTATGTACAAGCTACAATTTTTGTGTAGCCCGAACTAAACCATCTTTTGGAAAGGAGGAACGCTGCATTTTGCCCAAAATACAGCCTTCACAAACATGTTTTCCAGGTGCCTCAAGTTTGGGCAAAGAGGACACCATTTCAAATTTCTGTAGGCATAGCAAACTAGAAAAATTCAGATGACCAAAGCGTGCATGCCAAAGCTTTGCATCTGACATAGCCTGAGAATCATTTACTGCACATGCCAAATTATTTTCAGACCTTTCATAGTCTATGAGCTTATACAGCCCACGACATAAAATGCCAGAAGCAATAATAACATCGCCATTTGACAGATCATGAACTGTACATCTGTCATCAACAAATTTCACAACCAAGCCAATCTTGGCTAATGCAGAAACTGATAACAGATTCTTCTTGATCCCTGGCACAAATAAAGCATCTGACAAAGTGAAAGAACTACCATCAGTAGTAGTCAAAATGATCTTACCAACTCCCATAACAGGATAAGAGGAGTTGTTGGCGCATGTAACAGTATTCCCTATAGGGGAAGGCTTGAGTGAAGAGAAGAAACTGTGGTGCGAGGTAATATGTTTGGTCGCCCCACTGTCAAAGTACCAAACATCTGAGTCTATTTCAGACATGCATTGATCATGAGAAGATGGGTAAAACTACAGATAGTAGTAAATGCCCATTCTTCTTCCTGCACAAGATTTGCAAACTCTGTTGTTGGTGTAGAGGCCTCTGCAACAACCATTCCAACCTCTTTCTTCTTTGCCTCTTTAGCAGCCAGTTTTGGACCGTTCTTTATGATATCATCATTCCCTTTACAGTACTTACAAAACAATTTCTGCTTTTCTGATTTCTTCTCATCTTTATCCTCCTTCTTCGAATATGTAGAATTAGCAGATTTCTGCTTACTAGTTGAAGAGCTCCATTTTCCTTTGCTCTTCTGACTAGCCAGGAAAGCTTGATCTGCAACTCGCATAATGGACCTGTTTTGCGTGGACTGATCTTCCTGCAATTGAACATAGACTAACTCCTCAAATGACAAGGCATTTGGATTGCCTTTCATCATCAACCGAAGAGTAGAAGCAAAACTCTGATATGAATCAGGAAGACCATTCAGAACGGTCTGCACAAGTGAGCTATTTGGTATAACCTCATCAGTAGAAATCAACTGTTCCTTCAAGTCTTTGATCTTTGTTAGGAAATTGTCCATAGAATCACCTTCATTCATGTGCTCACTCTCCAACTGTTTTCAAGGTAAGCAACACGAGCCTCATTCCTAGCTTGGTACAATGTGGTAAGTGTATCCCAAGCATCCTTAGTTGTTCTACAAGAGCGAATATGAGGAATAATGGCACATTTGACAAACAAAGCTATCAATGCATGTGCCTGGGCATCTTTGCCATCCCAACGAATCTGCTCTGCAGTAGGTGCAGCAAAAACAGCAGCACGAACAGGAATCTGCCGAATATCATCTTTGACACCATCTTCATCAGCTCCAGCACCTGTATTTGCAGTACCTATAGTCAGAGGTGTAACAGAACGTCTTTCAACACCATGCACAATGTTCCACAATCCTTTTGCAACCAATACATGTCGCATCATATAAGCCCATAATGGGTAGTTGGTACCATCCAACTTATCCTCAACAGCCAACATACGGAATACATCACTGCTTTCAGCCATGGTCGGTGACTAAAATATCTTGATTCAAAAAATTGGCTGTATCTCAAAAAGTTGAACAGAATTGCCCCAATGAATTCTACTAGACCTGTAGCAAACTTCGAGATGCTTATATTGGCGAACAGAAATTGGTATATACCTTTGGCACAAAAAGACAAAATAGCCTGCACAAGCACTGTGATAATGCGTTCGAAGGCTGAAACGAGCTTAGATCACAATCTCTGAAACACCCTGAGTATGCTCACCAAATTTCGTACGAATCTGGGATTGTAAATGGAGGATTGTCGACGGCGCCCTAGATGAAGCGGTGACCTGCTCTGATACCAATTGTTGGAGATAGATGTCTGCGGAAGCACGCGAACAGCACAAGGAAGAAGAAGAAGCTTGGAGCACAAACACACAATATTGAATGTATTACTAGAGAATGTACAAAGATAAGTAGCCCATTAGGGCAATAGACGTATCTACAAGCCGGGGGAAAAAAACCTCCTAAAGAGGGAAAAAAGTGCCCCGACAGTCCTAGTGTGTTCACACACATCACTACCTAAATATGTCGACAAGATGCCCATATTCAAAAGCAAACAACAACCTACAAGAGAGGAGCATGAAAGACTCAACACATGGTGTGCCAAGGATGCATTAGCAAGGTCCTACTTACTTAACTCAATCTCTGATTTTCTTCTTCCACATATTAGGAACTGTAAGACATCCCAAGAGACTTGGGAAACATTGTCTTCTTATTTCTCTTCCAACAAAAGGGCTAGGAAGAACCAATCGTGGATTGAGTTTACAACTCAAAGAAAGCAACCTAAGCAAGCTATCTCAGAGTATGTGACCAAAGTCAAAGATGTAGCAGATCAATTGGCAAGGATAGGAGAAGAAATTGAAAAGGAGCAGATTGTAAGACAAGTAATCAATGGTATTAAAGCTAATGACAAATGGGAGAGCTTCACAACTGCCATGGACTTGTACATGGACATGCAAATTCCAAACCTTACCACACTCATGGGGTAGCTATTTACCCATGAAGCCAAGCTCCAAAAGAATGGAGACTCATCAAGAGGTAATAGCTCTTCTTCCCTATACACTGATAAAAGTAAGTCCAAAGAGAAAGGGAAGAACAAGAAGGTTGAAGATGAAGGAACTACCTCTCAAGCCAACTATGCAGGGAGAGGTAGAACCTCAAGAGGAAGGGGCAGAGGAGGTAAGCAAGGTAGGGGGAGATCTTATAACTCCTCACCATGCAATATTTATGGATTATCAAATCATACTACAGATAAGTGTTTCAGGAACTTCAAGAATCAGAGAGGTAGAGGATATCAAAGAGGTGGATATACACAATCAAGAGGAAGATTCAATCATCACCAAGGATACAACAAAAACTACAATAGCAACTACCAAGGGGGTACAAATCCAGAAAAGATTACAACTACATAGAGGAGCAAGAAGATTCTTTTCTGATTATGAACATGACATCAAAATGAGGTATAAGTGATGACCATGTCTTCTAGATTGACTCAGGATGCTCGAATCATGTGGCAGGCAATGTAGCTCTTCTCTCTGATCTTGAGGAACCAAAAGGTAAGCATCAACTTCAAATAGGTGATGACACCAAGCACTCAGTGATTAAAGTAGGGAAAGTTAAGACTTTTGATGGAACCAAGAATCTGTTGAGTAGGGTTCTATATGTACCAACAATTACCAAGAATTTGATGAGTGTTGGACAGATTGTGGAAAAGGGTTTGTTGGTTAGATTCAACCAATATGGAGCATTTGTGGAGGATCCCCAACATGGGTTCAAAAGGATATCCAAAGGAGAAAAGATAGGTAGATTATTCACTTTTGAAGTTGAGGATACAAGGAACATTGCACTTTATAGTTATAAAGATCAAACATTATCAAAGCTTGAAATTTGGCATAAAAGATTAGGGCATGTTGGTGAAAGAACCTTGAATCAAATATGTAGAGACCAATGTGTGCTTGGGATACCTAATGTATCCAAGCAACACATGATTTATAAATGTGGAGCTTGTCAATTTGGAAAATCTCAGAGGTTACCCTTCTCAAGGAAAGGCTACATGCATGAGGACTACCTAGAGCTTGTCCATACAGATGTATAGGGACCAAGTAAGGATCCCTCAATCTCTGGATCAAGGTATTATGTATCTTTCATTGATGATTACAGTAGGTGGACTGTATTGTACTTTATGAAGCACAAAGATGAAGTATTCCATTGCTTTAAAAAGTATCTTGCATTTTTGAGAACCAAACAAGGAGAAACCTAAAAAGGCTAAGGTCAAATGGAGGAGGTGATTACTTCTCAAATGAGTTTGATATGTTCTTGCAGGACAGAGGAATCAAAAGAAAAATCACAAGGTATACCCCTGAGCAAAATAGGGTGGCAGAGAGGAGAAATAGATTAATTATTGAAACAACTAGGTCAATGTTAAATGAGAAAAAATTACCTAACTACTTATGGGCAGAGAGTGTATCTACTGCCACTTATCTTGTAAACAGGTTGCCATCCAAATCTCTTGATGGGATGACCCCATATAAAGCATGGCATGGTAGAAGACATTCACTTGATCATTGCAAGATCTTTGGATGTGTAGCTTATGTGCATATCCCTTCTCAGATAAGAGGTAAGCTAGACCCTAAGGCAGAGAAGTGCATCTTCATAGGGTATGATCTAAATCAGAAAGGATACGGGTTCTACAATCCTTCAAACAAGGGATTCATGGTCATTGGAGATGTTGTCTTTGATGAAAATGACTCTTGGTTTGATAGTGAAAGCGGAAAAGTAAAACTACCTTATGACTTGGAAGAGGAGTTTCCAAGCCTCACTAAGAAGGAGTCTACTCAGAGTGGAGACATCAACTCAGATGATGAGGACATCATCAATCTTGAAGAGTTCAAAGCATGGAAGTCCAAAGACAAAGTCAAGATGAAGAAATTGGAGGATATACCTGAATCATCTAGTAACCAAGCAATCAGAAGATCACAAAGGGAGAGCAGGAAGCCAATTAGATATGGGTATGACACTTCCCTAGTTACTAAGCACTCTATTTATCTTGCAAAAGATTTGTCAATTGAAGAACCAGCATCATATGAAGAGGCAAAGACCAAGGTAGAATGGAAGGAAGCTATGGATGAGGAAATTGAAGCACTCAAGGAGAGTGAAACTTGGGAACTAGTACCAAAGAAGGAGTCTATGAAGATAATTGGTTCTAGATGGATCTATAAGAGCAAAAGGAATTTTGATGGATCAATAAGCAGGTATAATTCTAGACTTGTGGCTAAGGGTTTTGCACAAACCTAAGGAATTCATTATGAAGAAACCTTCTCACCTGTAGAAAAAAAATGCCAACCATGAGGGTATTGGTAAGTGTAGCTGCATCAAAGAATTGGAACATGTATCAGTTGGATGTAAAAAATGCATTTCTAAATGGCTGGATTTCAGAGGAGGTGTAGATGTCTCAACCTCTTGGGTATGAGGAACCAAAAAAGGTAACATATGTATGTAAATTGAACAAAGCTCTTTACGGATTGAAGCAAGCACCTAGGGCATGGAACCATAGGTTGATTACATACCTTTAGGATCAAGGTTTTGTCATGAGTAAAGCAGATACATCTCTGTTCATCAAGAGAAGTAATTCAGAGGTAATATACCTATGTGTATATGTTGATGATATCATACTCATAGGTAATGATGCTAATGGCATCAAACAGATCAAGAACCAAATGATGAAGGAGTTCAAAATTAGTGAACTTGGATCACTAAAATATTTTCTTGGACTTGAGTTAGTCTATACTAACTCTGGAATTTACATTACTCAAAGAAAGTATATAGAGGATATGTTAAAGAAGTTTCACTTACAGGATGCCAAAGTTGCAAGTACTCCAATGGAGGTAAACCTAAAATTAAGTGCTCATGAAGGTGATGTACTTGAGAACATTGCAGGCTACCAAAGCATAGTGGGAAGCTTGAACTATGCCACTTTGACAAGGATTGATATTGCTTATGGAGTAAGTGTTCTAAGTTAGTTTATGCACAAGCCTAGGGCACCTCACTTGGAGGCTGCCAAAAGGATCTTGAAGTACCTTAAGGGTACTCAATATCATGGATTGTATTTCCCTTATACATCAGACTTGGACATCAAGATATATTCAGATGCAGATTGGGCAGGATGCAAAGATGATAGGAGGAGTACCTCAGGATACTTATCCTTTACAGGTGATAAGCCAATATCATGGTCTTCAAAGGATCAACCTATTGTTGCTTTATCTTCTACAGAGGTAGAGTATAGAGGATTGGCCAATGCTACTCAAGAGGCCATATGGATCAGATTTTTGTATACAGAATTAGGTTTGCATACTACATCAATGATTTTTGGAGATAATACAAGTTCATTACACCTTGCAACAAATCCTATTTATCTTGCTAGGACGAAGCATATAGAGGTCCTCTATCATTATGTGTGAGAGAGAGAGAAGCTATTGAGCAACGATATTCAGTTGGCATATGTATCAACTAATATGCAATGTGCAGACTTGTTGACTAAAGCTTTAGATGGTACAAAACTTTGCAGGTTCAAATCAATGATTGGATTGCAAGATATTCATGAAGATTGAAGATGAAGACCAAGCCAAAATGTTTGGCTTGAGGGGGAGCTGTTGGTGCAAAGTCCAAGCCCACACATTTGGCTTGAGGTTCATAAACGCATGAAGCTCCATGGAAACCATTGCTAGTAGAAATTTATCCTTTTACATTTGTAAAATTCATTTATTTGACTTGAGAGAATATTTGTAATCACCTACCAAAAACTCGTGGACTTGTTAGTTAGAAAAGCATCTACTTCATTGAGAGAATATTTCCTAGATTGAAGGATTACTTTTAGAGAGAGCCAAAAGATGAATTCAAATTCAAATTTGAATGTAAAATCTATATAAAATGACTTGAAAAAGGTCGCGGTCAGACCTCTCCATTCCCGAGCTCTCTATTGCCATTGTGTAAGAGTATGAGGTCTACATTGTAGCCTACACTACTCTCCATCATTAGGCTATGATTATCAAGCCTAAGTTCTTGTACAACATTTTTCATTAATACAATACATCTACATTGTTCATCTATGGTCTCTGTGTCATATTCATCCATAACTATCAACTTGTGATGCTCATATCTCAGTCAATTCTCCACCAAATTCAATGATCTATAGCTTTTTGGAATCACCTCTAAGTTATCTACATGCTGACAAATTTTGAAGGGAATCCATTTAGAAAATTGGGAAGAAAAAGCATCGAAGCACTCACTAGCCAAACTCTATAGAGGTCCTAAAAAATGGGGGGTAATGATTTATTTGTTAAATTGATTGCTCTGTGTATAGTGCATCATTTAAAGTGATTTCAATTGGAATCACTAGATTACTAAGCTAATACCTCTAAAAGGAATTTTTCCAATTCCTATTGTACTGGTAGCACTGAGCATAACAAGCAGTAGGTGTATGATAAAAAATAGAAGGTTTTCATTAATCCTTCTATTTGGAAGTAGTGTCTTTTGATTCAATCTCTTCATACATCATTTCCAAAGTACATAGACACTCATATAGTGTCATTGAAAAGCTAAGAGGGCCCACATATCATCTCTGAACCTTGAAGGGGCTGGTACTAAGCAGGATTTGGCACTACTTACGCATTTCTTGGAGTGTCCATCCATCTTTCCCAACAGGCATATATACCAGCTGAGGGAAAAAACCTTTGGAAGAGGGAAAGGGTGCCCCCATAGTCCTAGAGTGTTCACACACACCAGTACCTAAATATAGCAACATCTTCTACTATTTCCTCTGCGTGGGTGATCTTGTAATCAAAGTATGTTTCCAAAATCTTTTCCAAACTATTCAGAGGGCATAATCTAGTGCTCTCCTGATATATTGGCAAGACTAGCTTCTATCCAAGATCCAACATCATAGAGAACACAATTGAACATATTGTTGCATCATTTCAAAGCCTCGAGCAACAAGTTTAAGCCTACCTCGTTGACAAAAACAAGTCGAGATGGGACAATTGTGCATGTAGGCACATTAATCCAAGATCTAAAAGAACAACTTTGGAATCTTCAAGAAAATCAGGGAAAAATTCAAGCCAACATGCTATTTCATCCTTCATGAAGGAACTCACAATTTGCATGCTCAAAAATTTCGATGGTTATTGCTGATATATTTAGGTTGATGTGTGTGAACACACTAAGACCGCCAAGGAACTTTTTCCCTCTTTAGGAGGTTTTTTTCCCCCGAGCTTGTATATACGCCTATTGACCTAATGGGTTACTTATGTTTGTACATTCTAGTGGTAATACATTCATTATTGTGTGTTGCGCTCCATGCTTCTTCTTCTTCCTTGTGTTGTTCACGTGCTTCCGTAGATGTTTAACTCCAACAATTGGTATTAGAGCAGGTCGCCGCTTCAACTAGGGTGTCATTGACACCCCTCTGGTCACAGTCTCAAAATTGCACAAAATTTGGTGAGCATACTGAGGGTGATTAGGAGATCAAAGCCACTTCGCTCTATCATGTCGAAATCGTGATCTGAGATCATTTCGGCCTCCGAACACACTATTGTAGCACTTGTGAAGGAAATTTTGTCTTTTTGTGCCAAATGTATATACTGGTTTCGATTCATCAATATAAGTGTCTCGAAGTTTGCTACAGGTTTAGTAGAACTTGACAAGGTAGTTCTGCTCAAATTTTTGAGATACATTCATTTTTCTACATCAAGGTATTTTAATTAGTGGCCATGGATGAAAGTAGTGATGTATTTAGTATGTTGGTTGTTGAGGGTAAGTTGGATGGTTCCAATTACCCATTATGGGCTTACATGATGTGTCATGTATTGGTCACAAAAGACTGTGGAACATTGTGCAGGGTGTTGAAAAGCGTCCTATTTCACCTGCAAATACAGGTATTGAAGTTGATGCAGATGGTGTCGAAGATGGTGATATTCTGCAGATTCCTATTCATGCTGCGGTTTCTACTGCACCTACTGTAAATCAAATTTCTTGGGATGGCAGAGATGCTTAGGCACATGCACTGATAGCCTTGTCTATTAAACATGCCATAATTCCTCACATTCACTCTTGCACAATAGCTAGGGACGCTTGGGATACACTTACCACATTGTACCAAGCTAGGAATGAGGCTTGTGTTGCTTACCTCCAAAAATAGTTGGAGACTGAGCATATGAATGAAGGTGATTCTATGGACAATTTTCTAAAAAAGATCAAAGATTTGAAGGAACAATTGATTTCTCTAATAAAGATATACTAGATAGCTCACTTGTGTAGACCATTCTGAATGGTCTTCCTGATTCATATCAAAGTTTTTCTTCTAATCTTTGTTTGATGATGAAAGGCAATCCAAATGCCTTGACATTTGAGGAGTTAGTCTCTGTTCTGTTGCAAGAGATCAATCTAGGCAGAATAGGTCCATTATGTGTGTTGCAGATCAAGCTTTCCTAGTTAGTCAAAAGAGCAAAGCAAAAATATGCAAATGCTGCAGATTTGAAGAACGAAGACAAAGATGAGAAGAAATCAGAAAAGTATAAATTATTTTTTAAATATTTTAAAGGAAATGATCATATCATAAATAACTATCCCAAACTAGCTACAAAAGAGGCAAAGAAAAAAGAGATTGGAATGGTTGTTGTAGAGGCCTCTACATCGAAAACAATTGAAAACGAAGTCTGCAAATCTTGTGCAGAATGAAGAATGGGCATTTGCTACTATTTGCAGTTTTGATCCATCTTCTCATGAGTAGTGTATGTCTGCAGTAGACTTAGATGTTTGGTATTTTGATGATGGGGCAACCAAACATATTACCTCGTAGTGCAATTTCTTCACTTCACTTGAGCCTGCCCCTACAGGGAATACTATAACATATGCCAACAACTCCTCTTATCCTATCATGGGAGTTGGTAGGATCATTCTGACTACCACTGATGGTAACTCTTTCACTTTGTCAGATGCTTTATTTGTGCCAAGTAATGCATAAGTAAATCAAGCATCCAACAACTTGTTGATACAGAACAACAAGTTCCAGATTTTGCAAGTTCTAGGTGATCCACAAATCTTCAGTTGTGCTGATGATAGGCCTCGAGCCTTGATATATTGACCAGTGGTAGGACCTCTCCTTTTAGAGTCTCTAACTTCACTTCACCCCAACTCAACATTGTCTTAATTCGATAAGGTCATTCCTAGTGTGGAATCCATTTTCCCCTTATTTGTGTGTGGATTTGAGGTCTCTAGAGAAGAACTAACATGCCTATTTGTAAGTTATTGTTCCAAAGATTTCGATTATGTGCTTCCTTCCTCTTCATTTGAGTCTCTTTCAATCGTTTTGCAGCATGTAGACGTATCTCTTCCACTTTGTACAGTGCTCCAAGCCTCTGAGAGACACCACAATCTTTCTTTCCCTGCATGAATGCTAGTTTTGGTGACCCATGTAGAAATTCAAAGGGTTTAATAGGAAATATACCATAAACCAATCGGAATGGAGAATATCCAGTAGCTTCTTTGTAAGCTAATATGTATGCCCATAGAGTACCTTGATAAGCTATGCCCCATGAGGTGGCCTGTAACATACATTCCTTCCTTAACATGGTAATTAATACCTTATTGGTGGAATCTGCCTGTCCATTAGCTCTTGGATAATAGGCACAAGAGGTCTTATGAAGAATTCTGTACCTGTTGAAAATTTCATGTAGGACCTTGTTCACAAAATGAGTACCTTGGTCTATACAAATTTCAAGGGGGCATCCAAATCTGCAAATGATGTTACTGTATATGAAATCAGCAACATTTTGAGCAGTGCAATCAGGGGAGGCAATAGCTTCAACCCACTTTGTTGCATAGTGAGTGGCAATCAATAGATACTTTTCTCTCTTTGGAACCGACGCAGCGTAAATGGGCCCTATGAAATCGAGCCCCACTTCTCAAATGGTTGCCAAGAAGTGGAGTTAATGAGACGTTCTGCCTCTGCTTTGTTGTCTTGGGTCCACACCTCTAACAGACATCACATGCTTTTCTCATTCCTCTGCATCTTTGAATAATGTAGGCCACCATAAGCTAGCATCAAGGATTCTTTGGCTCATGATATGTCCTGGAAGGTTCCCACCACCTCTTCCTTCATGTGCGGATTTAAGGAATTCCCTCACTTCTTCTTCTTCCATGCACTTTCTAAACCTGTTATCTTTTCCCTGTCTATATAATTTTCCCTAAATAAAGGTAAAGGTTCTGCTCTTGATGAGCAGCCTCTTTCTTTGCACAGTACTTGCCTTCTCTGGATATAATCCAATTTTAATAAAACTCTTGATGTCATCATACCAACCTTGAGCTTGTATAGCAAACATATTAGCATCTGGAAAATCATCATTTACTCCAATTACTTGATCCATCATGTTGATCGTGGATAGGTGGTCTACCATGACATTTTCTTTACCTGGTCTATGGACTATAGAAAAATCAAATTCTTGGAACAAAAGTAGCCACCTCCATATCCTCCCAGTTCTCTTGTGGCTTGTTCAATAAGTACTTGAGTGGTTGATGATCAGTGATGGCAACAAATTTCACACCTAGAAAATAATGATGAAACTTTTCTACATCGAAAACCATTGCTAGAGTCTCCCTTTGTGTGATGCTATAATTTTTTTCAGCCTTAGTCAAAATTTGACTAAAATACTGAATAGGTCTATCAATTTTATATTCTTCACCATGTTGGGCCAAAACAGCACCCACTGCATATGCACTGGCATCTACATGTACATGAAAAAGTTTCAGCCAATCTGGTGTGATAAGAATTGGTACAGCCACCAATTTGGACCTTAATGTCTGATAAGAATTCTCTTCTTCTTCTTCCCATTTAAAGGGTATTTCTTTACCTGTAAGTCTAGCCACTGGCCTGGGTATCTCTGCATACATTTTGATAAATCTTCTGTGGTACGCAGTATGCCCCAGGAAGCTTTGAATCTCTTTAGGAGATTTGCGTTTAGGTAACTTTAGTATAGAAACAATTTTATTAGGATCCGGAGCCATAACTTTAGCCGATTCCACATGTCCCAAGAGGGTTCCTTCTGTCACGAGGAAATGACATTACTTGGGTTTAGCTTTAGTTTAGTCTCCTTGCATCTTTTAAAAACATTCGGCAGCGGTCTCAATTGATGGTCCAAGCAATCCAAAGGGGTCTCTTTATGAGACCCTGAAAATGAAGAAAAGTCATCCATGAAAATTCTGAGTGTTTCTAGCAATAAGGGTCCAAAAATGAGGTTGACAATCCTATTAAAGGTGGCTGGAGCATTTCTGAGTCCAAATGGTCTTTTTACATACATATATGTGCCCCAAGGTGTGATAAAAGTAGTCTTTTCACTATCATCTGGGTGGATGGATATTTGGTTATAGCCACTAAAGCCATCCATAAAGCTATATAATGTGTGTTGAGCCACTTCTTCAATGACCTGCCCTACAAAAGGCATGGGGAATCCATCTGGAATGGTCATCTTGTTGAGTGCTCTAAAGTCAACACAAATCTTGATTTTGTTGGTGTTCTTCTTTGGTACTTTAACCATTGGTGAAAGCCATTCTGAGTGTTCCACCGGAATGATGATTCCTGCATCCAGCATCTTCTGTATTTCCACATAAACAGCTTCAGTATATTTTGGATTAAGTCTATAACTCTTTCCTCTTATTGGTTTGGCTCCATCAACAAGAGGGATACTGTGTTCTCCATAATTGGCATGCACTCCTTCTAAGTCTTTATAATGCCATGCAAAAACATCTGCATAGTGTGTCAAGAAAGATTTTGCCTTTTCAAGGAGCTCTGGGTGGCTCCACAACCAAGTGGCCACCAAAATTGGACGATTATTTTCCTAAGTGCCTGATTCTACTTCTTTGACAGGGTTTCTCTCTACCATGTTATCTACATTCTCATCTCCAAACTTGTTTTCTTCCAATAGCTTTTCTTGCATTGTTGCATAAGCACGAGTGTTCTGGATTTCAATGTGTTCCTCTTTGTCCTGCATCCATCCTACAGGGATTTCTTGAATTGGCAAAGAACATTCCTCACTAGTATGTTTTACTTGTCTTTAAATTTAGTAACTTCCTTTTGTGTTGTTGTTGCATCCTCCTCCAAGTTGTACTTGAGGCATATCTTCCTCCCCCTTCTGTAGTCTGTGATGGATTCTCCTAACCCATCAACCTGAACTTTATCCTCATTTTCATCATAGCATTCATATGTGCAAGAATTATTTAGAAAAACTCCAAAACAAGAGGAAGAGTTGCGTGCTTGCAGCCAATTCAGAATGTCTTCTTCCTCCTCAAACTCTGATTGTGGTTGGTCCTCCATTTCTTGTTCCATGCAAATGCCAACTGATTGCATCATGCTTGTGTTCTTTTGATGATACGGACCCTCCTCTTAATATATCTGTGTAAGTTCTTGCCCTTTCTTTTGTACCCACATAGTGTCTTTACCCCTGTCATGAATGACACTTGCATGCCTCAGCCATGCTCTTCCAATCAAGAGGGGAAATCCCCCCTCTACCTGGGGCAGTCTTAATACCACAAAATCCAAAATGAAAAGATTACCTTGTACTTCCAAAGGAACTTTTGGGATCACCCCCATTGGTCTTACTTTGCTTTGATCTGCCAAAGTAACGGTGAAGTGGGCTGGTCTGGATGGATGTAGGCCAAGCCTCTCCATGGTATGCTCAGGCATCAAATTTATGCTAAACCCGCCATCCACAATGACTCCTTGTACCTTTAATCCTTTAATTGTTACTGTCACTCTATGACTCTTATAGTCGGTGAGAGATGCTTCTTCTACACCCTTCCCTTGGCCTAAGGCAATAGTCTTGGCAACCAAGGTGGATGAGGAAGCATCATCAATAATTTGTAGTACTTCAGACCTGAATTTTGCGTCCATGTTATCAACTCAAGAATACTAACCTCTATTTTAATTGACTTGAATAATCTTGAAGCTCTAGATTCCCTAAGTTCAATTTTGATGTTTGATTTCTCAACTTCCTTGTGGGCCCGGCTATATGCATTCCCAATGAAATCCTTAGTTTCTAAAAAATCTTCTTTTCGTGTTACCTCTTCACCTTTTGTTGAACTTTCTTTCTCTTGTTTTGCATCTTCACATATATCTGACTTGCTCTGGTGTACCCTCTGATCCTCCTCACTTCCACAAGAATTTGATCCTTGGTTTGGTTCTTCTAGAATTTTTCCTTTGCTTCTTGGCTGCATTACCATGGAGTCGATTTCTTCTAATTGTACAACTCTAGTGGATGGTGATTGTACAACAGTGGCTCATTCTGTTGCTCCATGATTATTTATTGAGATCATTTGGTGATGGGGCCTAGATCTAGATGCTTCGTTTTGTGGGCAACAATTTGTATAATGATCCCTAGCAACTGGGCAATTCCTGCAAGGTGGAGCATTTTCTGGAAAGGTGCATTTACTTTGATAATGACCACACTCTCCACACCAAAAACAGATAAATGGCCTTCTAGGCCCATTTCCATAATTACCTCTGGGTCTTTGATTGTAGTTGTTACCTTGGCTGGGAGCTTCCGCCATTACATTGGTTGAGAATTGAGCACCTCCTTATTCCCAATAGGGTTGTGCAGGCATCCCTCTTGATTGACATTCATGGGCCTCATGACCAGCTTTCCTGCATAGCTGGCAAGTTACACTTAACAATGGACATTCACTTACCACATGAACCTGCCTGCTACACATGGTACACCATAGCCCACTTTTGATGCCACCCCCTTTGAGTGCCTACAACTCCTGTCGAAGCTGAGCTAGTTCTTCTGCTTGGGCTTCCTCATCCTTTTGTAGCTTCAATGCTTCAATTTCCCTCCTCAACTGAGTCACATCACTCTCCTCTTCTTTATGGGGCTTATTCCTTTTTAAGCTCTCAAGCTCTTTCCTTAGCTGAATTACTGGGCCTTCAAGTTCTACATGATATGACAAATTGGAAGAGCTTGCCCCATACTGCTATCTAATTTGTTCTAATCTTGTAGATGTATTGATAAATTCTTCCATTGTTGTTGTCGGTAAAACCAACTCCTTTATTTTGCATTGTGTTGGTATGGGAAGTGGTTTAGCCAACCAATTCTTGATAAAAAAATCATGGGGAGGGTCTGGTAGTTTGGCCATCATGGCTTTAGCTCTCGTCACAAATTTTGGGAAGGTCTCCCCAGGACCTAGTCTTAAATTTTCTAATTCTTCAATAATGTTTTTAGTTGTGTTCCCTTGTTGGAACTGTGTTCTAAATGCTTCCTTCATCAAATCCCATGTTGTGAAATGGTTGTCAGCAAACTGACTAAACCATTTGTCTACTAGCCCTTCTAAGGTTGCAACGAAAAGAATAAAAAATGTGTCATTTCTTCCCATCAGACCCCTTGTTTTACATAAGGCTAAGAATCTTCTAATGTGCTCATCTGGGTCTTCCTATGCTAGCCCTCTGAATGATGTAAATTTGATATTCAATCTAGAAAGTAAAGTTTCCAAATCTACCTGGGCTACCATATTCTTTACTGATGATGTCGATGACAATGGGCTAGTTGATCTTCCAATAACCTTCCTTCTTGTTGCTTTCCAAGTGACCTTCAAGCTTTGAGACCGGGTTGCGGTCATGAGCTGTTCATACTCCTCTTAGTTTAAGAGAATTCCAATTGAAAAAAGATTACCTCTTGAGTCATTACAGTACTCTCGATACCCTTGAACTCTTCTACACTTTGCAAGTTGCTTCTCCTATGCTCAAATCTCCTTGTGGTCCCACCAGGCGTACCAAATTTTGTTGGGGGATTCTTGTGCAGAAAGGGATTTGAGTGTTTGTAGGAGAAGGAAGAAAGATAAGAAGAAAGATACAGACACTGGAAGCTTCTGTAGCTTGATTATAAGGAGAAAAGTACAATGGTGATGTACGATACAATCCAAATGCTTTTTGTGCAAAATCCCAAAGAGTTCACAATCACAAAGTACAAAATACCCAAGGTTCTTGTTGTTGCTGACCTTCTCTGCACCAGACCTCCACCTTCTCCAAGCTTGCACTTGTGCACACCTTGCACTCAAGCTTCCAATAGGGGGAGGGATGGACACCTTCTGTCGGCATGCGCAGAGCTTCAATGGGACCTTGGGACCTTTAGGTTGTATGGCTTAGCACTTCTCTGCACACTTCTAAGTCACTCTTCATGGACACCTTGCACTTCACTTCTCTGCGTCGCACACACACTGAATGTCTCTTACTCCTCTCTTAGTCTAAACTATGCTCACCTTGCTTAGTCCTCCAAGAATAATGCATTGCCTTGATTTGAGTGTTTGTTCACATACGATCCTAACTGCTAGAATATATTGGTGCTCACTTTGATGTCCCAAGATTGTCTCCAAAAGTGAGCAGCCAACGAATCCTTGTTTTGTCCTGTAGTGACTTTGGACTAAAACAAAAAAATTAATTGGGGGGCCATACTTTCACTTTTGCATACACTGCCGCTTCACATACCTTCACATTTTGCCTTTTAATTCTTCAAATGTGCACCTAAGAGAGGGTTCACCTGAACCTTCCAAAACACTATAAAACACTTTGAACCTTAGAGAATTATAGAAATACCCTCTGCAACCTGCAATCAACTTTCTGCAATTATACCCTTTGTGAACAATTAATTGTGCACTACTTGTGCACCTTGACACCCAAACTTTGAACTCTTTGACTTTGCCCATGTTGATTGACCTTGAACATGTTGACTTTGATCAGTTTTAATTTGACCTTTTGACTTTGATTCTGGTTTACTTTGACCAATATGACTTTTATGGGATCAACAAGAGGCAAAAGGTAAGGAAAATTGGGAGAAAGCTATGCAGGATGAGTATGATGCATTGATGGAGAATGAGACATGGGATTTCGTTCCTAAACCAAATAGTCAGAAGATCATTGGATGCAAATGGGTCTACAAGACAAAGAGGTATGCAGATGGAAGTGTGTCTAGGTATAAAGCTAGAATTGTTGTGAAAGTTTATGCTCATACATATGGTATAGATTATGATGAGACTTATAGTCATATGGCAAAGATGACAACCATAAGGAGCTCATGCTTGGTAGCTCATGCATATCTCGGTTGAGCAAGAAGTGGCCTACTATGGCCACTTCTAGTTGTGAGGTTAAGTATAGCGCACCTTTCACAATGACTGTTGAGTGTGTGTGGTTCAGAAGCCTTATGGCTGATTTGGGTGTTGGTCAGTCTTTTGCCACCACCATCTTGATTGAGAGTTAGAGCACATTGGTAGTTGTGAGGAACCCTATGTTCCATGCTCGCACTAAACACATTGAGGTGAATTATCATAACGTCAGGGAGAGGTTCTCTTCCAGAGAGATCAGCTTGGCATATGTGCACATGCATGAGAACATTGGAGACCTTTTCATGAAGGCTCTACCTAGGGAGAAGTTTGAAGCTTTCTGCAAAGCTTTGGGCTTACTTCCTTTTGTGGATTGATTCCACATAGCTCCCGGCTTGTATATACGCCTATTTCCCTAATGGGTTACTTATCTTTGTACGATACAGTGGTAATACATTTAGTATTGTGTGTTGTGCTCCAAACTTCTTCTTCTTCCTTGTGCTATTCACATGCTTCCGCAGACGTCTAACTCCAACAGTGATCGTATGAAGTTTAGAGGATTCTTCCAACAAGTTAAAATTTATATCCGCATGCAGCTTGGTAGATGCCTAGATAAGGCATCCAAGATCAAATTTTTTAGAACCTACTATGTGGTCAAGCATGCTCATGGTTCACCCCAATCTTGGAAAAGAATATGGCAGTACTTCATGACTATGAGGAGTTTCTTCGAGATCTCACTACCACATTTGAAGACTCACAAGTCAAGTGGAAAAAAAAATCTGGAAGTTACATCAAGGTAATCGTCTTATGTCTACATATGTATGAAAATTTACGCAGTTGACATGTGATCTCACTTAGCATGAGGATTATTTCATAAGCCAATTAGATGGGGCTTGATGATATGAAGCGCCTTCTACTCACAATGCTAGATGTCAAGACATTGAATGAATACATCACCCAAGCCATTCAATGTGGTAACAGCCTTTTTGAAAGAAAACAAGAAAAAAAAGTAGAAGGAAGACCTTGCCAATGGAAGCCATCCATCCCACTCCTAAAGAGGAGCCTATAAACTTATGTAGATAGAGGTAACTAGGTTCCAAACTCTAACCCCACAAAAGAAATAGAGAAGGAGAGTTAACAGGCTATGCCCTTTTTGCAAGAACCTCATACATATTGCCATAAACTATGTAAACAAGAGAACAAACTCTAGAGTTGTAGTAACCCTTGTAGAATAGGGAGACAAGGAAGTCCAATTGTAAAGGAAATCATACAACCAAACCATGATATAAGAAAGTATCTCATAAATTCAAGGACTTCCATAAAATTATGCCTTGCCTCTCAAGTTGAACATGCCTTAGAAGATCCTTTCCCTCGAAGCCTTAGTTGATTCCAGGGCCTCCTCATGTTTCATTGATGAAGGATTGGTTAGTAGACATAAAATTCCAATAATTCAAAAGACCAAACTAGTAGCAACAAAATAGTAGATGGAAAAATTTAGCATTTGGGGAGACCATTGAGGAAAGAGGACCATTAAATGTAAGGCTTGATGACCATGATTCCTGTATATGTTTCAATGTTAAGATAAGTATAACAAATCCTATTATTATCGAAATGTTCGGGCTCAAGAAACATCATCCCAAAAATGATGATATACAATACAATCCAAATGCTTTCTGTGCAAAAGTACAATGGTGATATACAATACAATCCAAATGCTTTCTCTGCAAAATCCCAAAGAGTGCACAATCACAAAGTACAAAATACCCAAGGTTCTTGTTGTTGCCGACCTTCTCTGCACCAGACCTCCACCTTCTCCAAGCTTGCACTTGTGCACACCTTGCACTCAAGCTTCCAATAGGGGGAGGGATGGACACCTTCTGTCGGCGTGTGCACGGCATCAATGGGACCTTGGGATCTTTGGGTTGTATGGCTTAGCACTTCTTTGCACACTTCTAAGTCACTCTTCATGCACACCTTGCACTTCACTTCTCTACGTTGCACACACACTGTATGTCTCTTACTCCTCTCTTAGTCTAAACTATGCTCACCTTGCTTAGTCCTCCAAGAATAATGCATTTCCTTGATTTGAGTGTCGGTTCACATATGCTCCTAACTGCTAGAATATCTTGGTGCTCACTTTGATGTCCCAAGATTGTCTCCAAAAGTGGGCAGCCAACGAATCCCTGTTTTGTCTTGTAGTGACTTTGGACTAAAACAAAAAATTTAATTGGGGGGCCATACTTTCACTTTTGCGTACACTGACGCTTCACATACCTTCACATTTTGCCTTTTAATTCATCAAATGTGCACCTAAGAGAGGGTTCACCCGAACCTTCCAAAACACTTTAAAACACTTAGAGAATTATAGAAATACCCTCTGCAACCTGCAACCAACTTTTTGCAATTATACCCTTTGTGAACAATTAATTGTGCACTACCTGTGCATCTTGACACCCGAAATTTGAACTCTTTGACTTTGCCCATGTTGACTGACCTTGAACATGTTGACTTTGTTCGATTTTACTTTGATGTTTTGACTTTGATTGTGGTTGACTTTGACCAATATGACTTTTATGGGCTAAACAAGAGGCAAAAGGGTAAGAAAAATTGGGAGAAAGCTATGGAGGATGAGTATGATGCATTGATGGAGAATGAGACATGGGATTTGGTTCCTAAACCAAATAGTCAAAAGATGATTGGATGCAAATGGGTCTACAAGACAAAGAGGTATGCAGATGGAAGTGTGTCTAGATATAAAGCTAGAATTGTTGTGACAGGTTATCCTCATACATATGGTATAGTTTATGATGAGACTTATAGTCATGTGGCAAAGATGACAACCATAAGGACTCTCATAGCTATTGTTGCATGCAAAGGTTGAAAACTATGTAAATTAGATGTGAAGAATGCCTTTCTAAATGGTTACATTTCAAATGATGTTTTCATGGAGCAACCAAAAGGTTTCAAGAATAAAAGGTATCTAGAGTATGAACTCTTGTGAGTACTGTGGAATTGAAAGAGGTGTTTTGTCATCGATGGAATCAGGAACATAACCTTCTATTGGTGGTGAGCTTCCTCTTTCAACATCTAGTTGAGCCTGTGGAGGTAGAGAAGCCTGCGGCTTGTTTACTAACTGCTCTAATCTTTCTAGTAAACCCTGGAAGTGCAAACCCGATTTAATAGATTTTGTCTTATTGAACAATTGATTGGCCTTGAGCATAGCCTGAGTTATTTCTACCATTTTCATGCACATTTTTGTCCGTTCAATCTCTAAATCTACTCTAGGGTAACTCTTGTCTAGGTTTGCAGTTGTTGGCCCTTTTTGAAGACGAGCCTGGTAGGCCTTGAACATCATGTCCAAGCCTTCTGGGGTTGAACCTGCAAGAACAGACCCTGGTTGTGGTCTATTTACAATGGGTGGTGGGGTGGGATGAAGTGGAGTGGATGGAGTTTCAACATGCGAGGGATTTTGAGAGGCAATGTCTGCCATCTTTATTTATGCGTTTCTCAGGCTTTCTTCTAGTTCTAATAACTTTCTTGCCCACTTACGATTGGCCTTCTCTCTGGTGTCCTTCCATTTTCTTGTTTTTCTCTTAATAGGCTCTCCTGGTTCACTTGACTCCAATTGTTCAGCTGGCTTATCTTGTTTTAAGGCTTGTGCCCTAGTAACTACTTGTATAGGAGCCATGTTAACACTACTTGAACTTGAACCCACCACTAAGCCTACCACATTGATGGGTGTAACCTTGGATGCACTAGAGGGTTTCCTAGGACAATCTCTTGGGATATGTTCTTTGCCACACTCAGGACAAAAGCCTTGTATTGTGATGTTTTGTTCTTGTCCCAGAGTCAGTGAGTGGGGACATTCACTAATGAAATGGTCTCCCTGACATCTAAAACATGTTTCTCTATGGGCTTGTGGTCTTACTTGTCTCAACTGTGGCCTAGGGTTAGGATTCGCATACATGACATTGGAGTATTCTGGCTCCCAATTTTGTTCCATAGGTGGTGCCTCATATTGATAAGGATAATTCTTACTATGTTCAAGTGATTCTGTGTAATAAGCTTGTGGACTATCTTCATAGGAGTAGTCAGAATCCTAAGCATGATGGTCATTCTCTGAGACCAATGGGGTTATTGGCACCAATGCTCTATTAGGGTTCTCCTCTACCACTGCATACTTAACTGGAATCACATTAGCAGGAGGTGGTGGTTGGTTTCTTAGGACCGTTTGTGGCCTATATGGTGCCTGATATTGCTATTGGTATTGAGGTTGATATTGTTGGTGTGGCCTATAATATGGTTGTTGTTATTGGTTCTGATACCTGCCTTGTTGGTAAGGTTGCTGATAATTTTGTTTGACAACCTGCCTATTGTATGGACAATCTTGAGCCGTGTGGTTTGTGTATTCCTCTCAATAGTGCAATATGGAGCATTAGGGTTTCCTTGGGGTTGAGCCATCATAGGGAAAACATTAGCCATATGGTCTCCTCCACAGCTGTAACATCGCTTCACCACGGTGAACCTTGCTGTTTGTCTATTTTGAACTCCTAGCTTCTTGGCAACCTGCTCAGCTATTTCATCTATCTTAGTGGAGGTTCTGGAAGTATGAATAGTAGAACTACCATAATCCTTGTAGAGTTTGGACAATTCTAGCTCTTCACCCAAGTTGTCTTCTATGTCAATGCACATCCATACACACTCATCTATGGATTTAGGCTCTTTCAAGTACACATATGACCTTAACTTGGTGCTTAGTAAGCCATCTAAAAACAAGGCCACTTGTTTGGCCGGTGTGGGTAGCTTTGGCATAGGGCATCTTTCTAAGTACTATCTAAACCATCTTCCTACGAGTCACATTGTTTCTTGGGGTGTCTGCTTGAAGTTGTGGATCAACGATGATGTATCATGCCTGATGCCACTCTTGGAAAATTCTACAATGAATTCTTCTAGCAGTTGACCTATATCTCGATAGTTACAACTATTTAGGGGTTGAAACCAAGCTAAGGCGGTACCCTTAAGAGTCAAACCAAATGCCTCGAACTGAGTGAACAAGTCCTCTACTTGTTCAGCTCTTAATACTTGTTTGAACTCAGCCACATGATCATAATGATCTCCTGAACTGTCAAAGTATTTCTTCATTGCCTTAACCACTTGAGAGGGTCTAAGGGTTCTTGGATGCTCTCAGGGTCTAGGTAATGGAAAATCATGTTCATCTCTTTGATGCCTATGTGCTTGATGTCTCTATCTTTTAGGTCTTTCACCCTCATGTCCTGATCTCCCTCTACCCACCGTGTGTGCAAAACTTACCTCGGCCCTCTCTTTGGTTATTCCCCTCTGGGTTTCATGATCCTGGGATGATCCTTCTCCTCGGAGGCCATGGGAGACATTAGATCTTGGTGGAGGGAAAATCAATTGTCCTTGTTAAGTGTATGCATGCCTGTCATGCTCTGTTATCGAGAACATTCTTTTCGATGTGTTATCTAGATATACAACCTTGCCTGGTGTCTCAGGGTCTTTGAATTCGTAGATGGTGATTATTAGGTTAGGTTGATCTAGCTTGAATCTCCAAAAGACTTCCTCCATTTCTCTATTCAAGAATAGATCTATACTTTTATTGTCTTGAGGGATCCAATGTGGAGTGATCACAATGGTCAGGACTGACTTACCTCTAGGAGTCTTGCGTTCTTGTCCTACATCTCCTTGCTCTAGGTCTCCTTTCTCATTCTCAGGCATCACATTTCCAAACTCATTTGTCCTATCTCATAAGCTGGTAACCACATACATGGTTCCTTGCTTATCAATATAAGAACCCTCTTCAAACTTGACCACTGGATGTTCAAGTCCAAAGGGTTGATCTAGATTTTTGAGTTGGACCATTGATCGCCTCAGGCCATCTTCATAGATGCGTGCACCTAATCGCTTGGTCCTAATATACTCCAACTGTGTCTTATAGGGACCTTCTGGTGTCTGTAAATAGGCAGTACTTGAGCTACCTGCAGGTCTTTCCATGCTAAAGGAAATTTCTGAAACACTTGTGTCCGAACTTAGCACATAGGGATAACCACTAAGTTGTTGTGCCCAAGACTTAGTTGTATGGTTGAAACTAGCCTCAAAAGATCTAAGGCTTTGTCTATCCTTGCCTAGGTGTCTACCAGATCTCAAGTTCATAAGCTTTGTCTTCTGATCCCAAAATCTCCCTTTGTATTGATAAAAATCCTTTGGAGTCCCCTTGGTTTCCTAGTCCCACCTGAGAGTCTTCCTTTAGTACTCGAAATGAGCTTTCCAACAAGCCCAAACTCACAAAAAATGGATTTCGTATGAGAAAGTTATGTCCAATCAAGCTTCTGGGGATCAAAATAGGCAAACAGGAACTCTCAGAGAATTGCGATTTTTGCAAATCAAGTAGCCGGAAAGTCATGTTTTTTTATCAAAGAATCAAGATTCCCTCAAAATCCACTCCAAAGAATCACGACTTTCTCAAACTCACTAAGTCTAGGGAATCGCACATTTCTAGCAGAGAATTGCGAATTTCTTCCAGAGAATTGCGACTTTCTGAAATTTTCTAAGTCCAGAGAATCACGAATTTCTAGCAGAGAATCGCGAATTTCTAGCAGAGAATCACGGATTTCTTCTAAAGAATCGTGACTTTCTCAAATTTACTAAGTCCAAAGAATCGCGAATTTCTAGCAAAGAATCACGAATTTCTTCCAGAGAATCTCGACTTTCTCAAATTTTCTAGCTCTAGAGAATCACGAATTTCTAGCAGAGAATCACGAATTTCTTCCAGAGAACTGCCAATTTCTAAAAATGCCCAAATCCAAAGAATCACGAATTTCTCCCAAAGAATCGTGAATTTCTCAAATCTTCAAGCCAAGAGAATCGCAATTTTCTCAAATTTTCTAAGTCGAAAGAATCGCGAATTTCTTCCAAAGAATCGCAAATTTCTCAAACCTTTAATTCAAGAGAATCGGGATTTTCTCAAATTTCCCAAGTTGAGAGAATCACAATTTTCTCAAAATGCACAATTCTAGAGCATAGCGAATTTCTCACTTTTAGAGAATCGCGATTTTCTCCAAAATTTTTAGGTGGAAAAAATTTTTGAATTTTCCAGAGATCGTGATTTTCTAAGAAAGTCACGATTTTCTGAGTTTTTAGGCGGGAATTTTGAATTTTTGCATTGAGCCCCAAATGTGCAGAAAATCGTGAAAAACACAAGCGCATGCACTCCCAAGCTTTCCTAGCTCTTTCTTGCACTCCCACACATGAGAAATGATGTGAAAATAGTAAAAATGCACTAAAAAACAAAAAAAATTCTATGAAGATGAAGATATTGATGATGAAGATGGAGAAGAAAAATCAGAAAATGGACAGAAAATGATTGTCCAACATCGCAAATCCTCGATCTTACTGTCACAATGCTCATCCTCGAAGCTCTCTCCCTGGCAATGGCATCAAAATTTGGTGTAGCTCAAGCGTAAGCACCACCTCATTTACTTTTCAATCCGCGGAGACATGAGGACTGGTATGAAGACCACGAGCGAGTGAAGGAACAAGTGTGTGAGTGAAAGCACACAAGCATGCACACACATATACACACATGCGCATACGGTAAGAGCAAAGAGAGGAACAATGGAAAGCTTCTATTACAAAAGAACTATCTTACAAAGCTTCAAACTCTAACTAGCCAACCTCAAAAATGAGCTCTCTAGCTCTTTTTATAGTCTTTTTGAGTAGTTTTGACCCTATCCAGACCTAGTGTCCAGCTTAGTTAAAAATTAGGTTCCAAGGCCTATTTGAGGGCTCAAATGAACTCAAATGGAATCTAAAAATTATGAAAATTGGTAGGATGATACTTCTAATACTCTTGAAGCTCAAGGACTCCTCATCTTGAACAAAATGGAAATGAAAAATATGAAATGGTATTTATAATGGCTTTTAGTGATGAAAATCACTATTTTTATAGGGATTCCTTCTGAAAATTTGACATGTACTTCTTGAGCTCCCTATATGCTCCTTCTTGTGTGTCCACTTCTTTGACATGTTCTTTGTGACTTGTTCCTGACCTTGAGTGCTAACAGCTTGGTATACATGATTGAGAATGAATTGTGGTGGTGATCAATGAGGATCTTCATGCTAGTCTACCCACAGTTGATTTTGGACCTTGGCATGGTGAAACAAGCATCAAAAGCCTCCCAAGATTCCCTTGGACATGTTTTTATGTTTTGAACAAAGGCATTAGTGTCTCTACAAACAATCTGAGAAAAAGTTGACTCTTTGGTAAATCCCATACCATTCGAAATACCTATTATAGCTTCCAAAATAAATCTACCCTAATAAAGCATGTTTGGTCTTTATGAATCCATTATTGAGTATAGTGATTTTCTTGGCCAAGGATTCAACTATGACCATCTAGAGCATAGTAAACTCTCTACTTTCTAATAATTTTATTATTATTTTGTTATATATCAACTCAATAAGCCCCTCATTGAGACACTTTTGAGAGTGTGCTAAATCTTAAAGAATCCTACCATAGTCAGAAGCAAGCCCCATCATCACATCTTTGAAAATGATGAAGAATACATTGTTGAGGCTTTTGTGGCTTCCTGACTTCTAAGTTCGATGAGGTCTATGTGTGAACATGGATGGTTGTAGATGATCTTTGTGAGCCTAACCATTAGGTTAGGTAGGGCTAATATTCAAATCTACTAGCTAGTCATTTGAGGTGAAAACAAAGGTCGTGTGGCATTGCACAATATCCCCCAAAAAAAACTTGATGGAGTGAGTGCAAAGGGGAACTTGACACCTTCTTTGAGGCCCAAAGGGTTGATGCTTCAATCTAAAAGGCTAATATGGAAAGACCTTCATCTGTGGACCAACCATCACAGCAATATATATATATATATATATATGTGTGTGTGTGTGTGTGTGTGTGTGTGTGTGTGTGTGTGTGTGTGTGTGCATGGCCATCATGCAACTTTATATTGATTAATTCATCACTAATCCATTTGTCTAGATTTTTCCTAGATCTCCATCTAAGCATCACTTTGCGAGTCTATGGGTGGAGAGTGTCATGTTTCCAACCACATTTTTGGCAATTTGAGAATTCAAGTTCTTTATCTCTAGTTTGCATTATTCTCATCTCTCTCTACTAATCTATTCTATTTCGTTTATTTTTTCTTACATTAGATACCTACTCAATTGATCTAGATCCCTTTGACCTCTTTTTTGAGTTCTTGTTACCTCTTCATTCCTTTGAAGAATGGTGATGTTTATTATGGACTCTCATGTGGGATACATGGGGAGAATGTCTCCCATCTCCATGTGAAGGGTCTCAAAAAGTGGCGTATCATCCATCCCATTATTTTCCAACAATGATGCCTAGAATTTGTAATCTCTTTTTCTTTGCCTTTTCGGAATTTTTTTCCTAGGGTACTTTCCCTATTGATTTGATCTTTGATGCCACAAAAGAAACATTCATTTGATAGGTCTTTGAAATTTAGTTCTTGCTCCAATATTTCATTTAAATCAAATTCAGTACTAATAAGTTTTGGAAACCTACATTCCCATTTTGAACACCTAAAAGGTCATGTTTCCATCTTCAAAACCAACAAAAAATAGCTTGTTAAGAGGAATCGTAACTTTTTTTATTGTAATGTTCCTTGGGAACCTTCCTTTTTTGAACAACGACTCCATCATGGGGTTTCATGGCCAAAAGAATTTTTTGATGAGACAAGAGCACCTCTTGTATCATTTTGACCTATTCCCCTATAGAAGGGAAATTGTTAGAGGGAAACCACAAATAGCAAGAACAAATGCACATTGCCAATACCATCTCCCGTAACCCCCCCAAAGGTTAGATTGCTCATCTTCATTGAAAGATTCACCAAGACGGACACCAAGATGTGTGCTAGGTGGCTACATGGCAAAGTGATCTAGTGAACTTGAGGACCCTTAAACCCACCAAGGGGGGAGAAACCTTGAGACACATTCAAAAATCACCTTCCAAGAAACAAAACCAAAATATCTAACTTAGTATTAATTTCGTTATGAATAAGGACCTTAGGGAGAGATTGGCTTATTTCATGTTGGGGTTTTTAGGGCCAATCTTCATAATTATCCACTATCTCCACCTCTTTAGATCCTTCATGAGAAATCTCAAATCCTATTTTTTTAGGTTCATCTTGAGTACCTTTAAGTGATCCAAAGTTTCAATCTCACGTGACTTCATAAAAGGATGTGATGTAATTGATTAGGATCTCTTCTATTGTGTTCTAGTGATTAATTTTCTAAAATATTTTTCTTAGATGATAATGTATTATTCTTATCCCATCAAAAATTATTAATAAGAAATTGAGATAATGTTTCCAATAGTCCTCAACCATTGTTGAAGGAGTGGTATTTTTTTATGGTCTCTTATGGAGTACAATGGATACTTAGCTTTGTATTATAGATATGAATTTATGGATACAATGAATACTTAGTTTTGCTTTATATAATGCAATCAATCTAGTCTTAACCATTGATCCATTATTCAAAGAAAAGCTCTCCAATATGGTTAGTTGTTTTCAATGATGGGTTGGTGAAATCAAGTCATTTGATGGGTCAAATAATCATGCTCTAGTGGATATCTATATTGTGCTTGGTATTATATTCTATGCTATTAGATTTATTTAGACCTTCATAGTCTAACATTTGGTCTACTTGCATTTGTTCAAGGACCCTAGTCGGGTCAAGGACCAGAGCTTCGGGGAGCCAAGGATCTAGCACGGATCTTCGAGGTTATTCCATCTCCTCATAGTGGCCATATGAGGAGTCTTTGGACCTTAGAGAAGATTCTAGATGTGCCAAGGGCAAGGGCTATTTAAGGTTGGGAGTATAGTGGAAGGTAGCTACTTGGGAACTTTCATTTAGTATCAAGAGCTTGAGGAAGAGAAGGGAAAGTGTCGGGAAAAAAGGCCACTTCACCATCTGCTTCAGGAATTTTTGTAAGAAAGAAGGAGAAGCTCACGTGGGCTTTCATTTTGGAGGAGAACCTCAAAATTTGTGCAAGCTGGAGCATAGAGCTTTGAAAGAGATTCCAAAAGAAGGGTTTCTTTCTCATCTACGTGTGCACACAGCCCGTCCATCATAATGAATTTAGAAAAGACTATAACTCATGGATGAGGTCGAGCTTGAGCAACCTTACACTACGGAGATTACGACTCTTAATGCCAAGGTTAGAGGCACGGAGGATACTCTTCAGATGATCCTCGAAGCAATTAAGAAACGAGAGGTGCCGCTAGTGGCTACACCAATGCATATGGAAGTTCCATCTGCTAAACCCTCTAGTTCACAGATACCACTTGTAGATGTGGGGGCGTCCGTTAGTAGAGAGGTCAAGTGGCAAGTAAAGGAATTGAATCCACCAAAATACCACAGACAGGTTAGTGCCAGAATGGCAGATGTGGTAGAGCAGTGGATAAGTAAGTGGAAGCAATGCTTCTAGCTTTGCAATATTGAGGATGAGAAGCAAAAGATCTAGCATGCCACCTACAGTTTGATGGATGTTGATCATCAGTGGTGGAGGAAAATAGACCAAGATAAGATAGAACCGATTACTTGGGCAGATTTCAAGATCATATTTTACAATAACTTTGTTCCTCCAGATGAGGGTACCAGGGCTATATGATGCATGGTTTTTCCTACAACAGAGACAACTTTCAGTGCAGGAATATGCAGACAAATATAGGTAAATCTTATTGAAGATTCCAGATCAGGTGCCTGATTTTCTCCAGGTGCATAAATTTGTGCTTGGGCTAAGGGAGACGTTGCGTCCACTTGTGTGCAAGGAGCGCTGCAACACCTTAAATGAGGCAGTAGAACTTGCCTTGGTATTGGAGGATGGGCGATGCTCTTGACTGCAACCTTCTGGACAAAAGAACACTTGGATAAGATTCAAGAAGCCCATAGCTTAGTTCTAGCATCTAACAGATAGATGAATGTCACTCAGACTTCTAGCCATGGGAAGAGAAAAGTAAGTGCTTCCATGGTAGATAGAGCTTTTCAGAGATCTAGTCTAACACGGCAACAGAAAGAAAAGGCTTGCCATGAGGGCCTCTGTTATGAATACCTAGGCTGGCATACTTATAGGATGTGTCCTAAAAAGAAGAAGAAGATATATGCAACGATGGTGGTGGAGAGGCAGTAGTCCTCGCTATCCACTCCATCATCTCCTTCAGATTTTGATCTTCTAGCTACAGATACTCAGATGGATCCTCCATCTAAAAATAAACAACCCATCTTAAATATAACAGTCACTAAGAAGGTTAAGAATGTTCCAGATGTGGTGTCATCCCCAGTTTCTCAGAAAGAGTATCAGTTTCCAGACACCGAGTTGGTTGTCATGAGTGGGGAAATTCATGGACATCTCGTTAAAGTTCTATTGATACAGGATCATTTATAATGTTATTAACTCTTCTTTAGTGAAGAAACTAAAGTTGAAGACTACTCCATCTGAATACACCTACAGAGTAGAGCTGGCAGATGGGAAGGCATCTGAGACCTGGGATCGACGAGTTGTCAGATTACCAGTGTAGATACGGACTTATAGAGATGAGCTAGATTTTGAGATCGCCAGGTTGGCTAGATTTGATCTCATCCTCAGTAAACAGTGGCATGCAAGTCAGACTCACATATATCAATTTAATCATAATGGTCGTTGCATCATCATCCGTGGAGAGCCCGACGTTAAGGTGTACAGACAAGCATCTACCTCTGCAATGATAAAAGCAGAGTGTAAGTATTTGTATTTCTTATATTTTGATCATAAGGAGTTGTTAAGTTTACAGATTCAAACTAGTTTGGAAGCTCAACTAGCTTCTAGAATGAAAACTAAATTCCAACACTTGTTTCTTTCAGAGTTACCTTTAGGTCTTCTGCCTCGCTGAATAGTGGAGCATAGGATTGAGCAGTACTAGGAGCTCATCCACGAGCTAGACAGCCATATTGAATGAGTCTGCAAGAGGAGGCAAAAGTACGTCATACAGTCGAGGAGTATCTTGACAAAGGACTCATCAGATCCAATTATTCACCTTTTGCAGCCCCAATGCTTTTGGTTCACAAAAGGCATGGATCTTTCAGAATGTGTATAGACTTTAGAGCATTAAATAAAGTTACAATAAAGCACACACATTTGATGTCTCGCATTGATGATATTCTGGATGCACTAGGAGGTGCTATTGAATATAGTAAAAAAGACTTAAAAAGTGGTTATCATCAAATAAGAGTCAAGGACGATGATGTACATAAAACAGCTTTTCGTACTAGATTTGGTCAGTATGAGTATCTTGTAATGGCTTTTGGTTAAACTAATGCTCCAACTACTTTTGTGATGCTCATGAATGATATTTTTTGTCCTTTTATTGGTCAGTTTGTGGTTGATTTTGTAGATGATCTGTTGGTTTATAGTAAGAGTTTTGAAGAACATGAATGTCATTTGCGTATAGTTTAATGTTGGATGACAATACTTTGTACGTCAACCCAGAGAACACACAGCTATGTTTATCTGAGGTTGAGTACTTAGGACATATAATTTCTACAGACGGAATTAGAATGGATCCACGGAAAGTTTCTATAATCCTTGATTGGCCGATTCCTCTTAGTTGCTTTAGAAAATAGACCATCTCAACCAGATGTTCCATTTCAGGTTCTTGATAAGAGGGAGCGGAAGTTACGAAAACGCTCCATACTAGAGAATCTAGTAGCATGGACTAGCCGTCCACTCACAGATGCTACTTGGGAATCAAAAGCCCTAATTCACAAACACTTTCCTTCCTTGATTACTGAGGATAGCGATCTCTAGAAGGGGGAGAGTGTTAAATTTATTTGGACCTTCATGGTCTACCATTGGTCTACCTGCATTTGGTCAAGGACCCTAGTCGGATCAAGGACTAGAGCTTGGGGGATCCAAGGCTCTAGCACGGATCTTCGAGGTTACTCCATCTCCTCAAAGTGGCCATATGAGGAGTGTTTGGACCTTAGAGAAGATTCTAGATGTGTCAAGGGCAAGGGCTATTTAAGGTTGGGAGGAGAGTGGTGGGTAGCTAATTGGGATCTTTCATATGCTAACCTCCTCTATAGCGGACAATGTTCAATCTTTATTGTGCTTATCTCTAGCATGTAGCAAGATATTATTTACTCATCCATAACATTAGATCACTTGTTTTTCATTCTCCAACAATTTAAAAAAAATAGGGCACAAGGTATAAGACATATAAAGCATCAAATTACAAATGATCATCCATATAATCAGATCACTTATTCTTAATGCTCTACCAATTACAAAAATTGAGGACATAACAAGATATGTAGCTTGAAATGGCATTTGTGCAATTCAATGTGCAATTGAGATAAATGACCAATCATTTCACTTATAAATTGATTCAAAATGTCGAATAATAAATTATGCTTATCATTTGATCATGCTTTTGAGCATCTAATGACTATTCCTTCTTTGCGGCAATGTATCACATGTTTAGTCAAACAATCCTAATAAATCTATAATGATCACTCAATTGCTAGAATGATCATGGTCATAGAATCAAAAGATGATCACGTGCATTAAAAGATAACAAGACCCTCAATGTAGAAAATATTTGTTGCTTCTTTTTAGAACTCGAAATGAATTCTCAATATAATAGAAAAGTGATAATTCTGAGTTCAAGCCTTTTTAATAGAACCTTGTGTAGCATTTTTCCTTAATCTCCTTCCTACATCTCCACTTCTAACTCTACTCCCATTACAAGAAAACTGTTCTGAAGAGGCATAGACTCAATGCTTACAACAAAATGGAGTGAAATTTTGTAGCCTCTTTTGATTCGGAATAGTGAACCCCCATGTTCCTCAAAGACAAAAATTCACACAACCCTGTTAAGAGCATCACTCTCCCACAATGAATGCAAACACGTTTTTGACTCACACTTATCAAGAGAATCCTTCCCAAGCAACATTCACATGTGAAATGCTCTTAAATAAAAAAGTTTAATCCTTAATCAACGATCTAAGGAGTTTGTTTAAGTGGACCCCACACCAAATGTCTTCATTCTTGCTTACTAATGATCTCATTTTCATGCAACTTGAGCCTTTTTTTATTCTCCTTTCTTGTTTGCTTATCTACCATGTTTCCTACCAAGCCAAAGCTATAGGAGATCTCTCCATCACCAAGAAACTATTGGATTAAAATAAGTCAATTCAAAAACAGAAAAATATTCATAATATGCAATGTGCTTATAAAGTCTATAATTTTTTGCTAGAGTAAGAAGTGGACTTTGTAGTTTATATACATTATTGTTGTATAATATCAATAACTTCTATCATCCTTTGATACTCATCTCCCACAATACTACAAACCTATAAACCTTCAGCCTGTGGACAAAGATAACATGGTGTGAGGGAGAAACTGAGGTACACAACATCGTAAAGTTTACAATGTTGAATGTTGTCATCAATCTTGAAGTTTGAAGTTTCATCGACCCACTCAAATATTTGGATCTCTTGTCCTGCAGTCCAAATTTATGTTAACATTCTCATAATATAGCTTTTAGCCAATTTTTAAGGAATGCTTTTCATTATTAATTTGGACTCCTGATTTTCTCCTAAAACTTCTGCAATAATCCCTACGAAAAGAGTCTGATAATAAATTTAATGCGAGGCATACATACAAAGCTATCACTCATGATTCCCAATTCTAATCTATTTACACCAAACGTAAGCTGCAGATCATCCAGCAGGTGCTCAGATAGGTACACTGATCAAAAAAGCAGTTGAGATCGAAGTGATACACTTTGAGTAATACATCTCTCAGCATAAGCTTTTCCTCGGAAAAGAACACCAAAAAGATTTTATGGTCCAACTGGACCTGACATCTCATACAAATCTTAAAAATCTGATGAACCAGGCTGAACAAAATACCAAGTACCAATCGCACACCATGTGATGACATTTCATGATGAAACAAATGGACTAATGATACGTACAGGATATTTTTTTCATCTGAAGGACCTCTACAGCATAAAGAACAATATGTATGTAGTATAACATAATTTTCTACATGTTTATCCCTATATCATATTACTAACATCCATCTTTTACTCTCCATTATCCACAGTACTGTCCTCCTGTAGAACTTCAAAGATGGCCAATCCCTTGAAATCTCACAGATACATTCCCCCAACGAAAATGTCCTTGTAGCTTTAACCCGGAAGCCCAGATAAACATGACCTGGTTTACATGTGCAAAAAAACACAATTTCAGACGTTCTTGTACAGGATATAGAATCTCAAATGCCATGAAGCTAGTGTGTTAGTGTGTGTGTGTGTGTGTGTGTGTGTGTGTGTGTGTGTGTGTGAGAGAGAGAGTGAGAGAGAGAGAGAGAGAGAGAGAGAGGGAGAGAGAGAGAGAGAGAGAGAGAGAGAGAGAGAGAGAGTTGCACAAATCAAATGTGGAAACAGACCATAAAAAGTAAAGTTCTAGCCAAAATGACAGTATTTAACATGCACATGACACAGTCTATGAACTAATGGGATGATTATCATCCATAGACAGCCTAAGATCGAAGCTATCAATAAATACCACTTCATGTATAGACTTCTCTCATTTGAAATCCATAGAATTTCAATAGACGTTATCATATAACTCGTATAGCTTTCAAAACGTTGTTAGGAGAGAAGATCTATGAGAATAAAAATACACTTCCAATAAAGTCTACAACTTGCGATTGGTTGGAAAAATTCGCTCAGAGTCAAATGTCCTAATGAAAAGTGTGATAACAAAACCCCTCCATGGATTTCCCACATCATCCGCACCATGTACAATATCGTTAATTATTGTACACAAGCATCTTGGCAAAAGGCACAGGGAATGCGATTGCCTCAAAAGACTCAAGTTTCTTTGGGAGGTTTATCTGGTTCTTCCTCTGGGTTCTCCTCTTCTTCCTTTTTCTCTTCCTCCTCTTCATCTTCCTCTGGAGGATCAGTGGGAGGAGGCTGTGGAAGTGGAGTCTTCATTGGACTAAACTGAGGAAATATATCAGGCCGCCTTCCAGGACGCGGTCTCTCCCACTCCTGATACAGTACACAGATCAGTAGATTGAGTACTGATTCTTATTCAAATGAACATTGAAAAAAAATCAATACAAAAATTATACAGCTAATAAACAGAATTCCCAACACACAATTTAGACCAAGAAGAGACTAAACCAACCAACATGAGATGAAACGTCAAACAAGTAAATATTTGATAGTCCATCTGAGCTTCAATTACACATGTTTTATGCTTTTGACAAGGAACAAACTTGGGATTAATCTAAACAACAAAATAATCTGATTATCATAGATTGAACTTCAATGATGGATTCACAATGTAGCACTTAACAAATGGCACACTTAACAGACGAAATACTGCTAAATTAAAACTTTCTAGCATGCAAGATAAAAAAGAAAAGAATGCTGAGGAATGAGATGTTTTAATCATGGCCAAAAAAACACTTATTTTTAAAACTACTTTGACAACTCGGTAGGACACATATATATTTCCCTATTCACATTTCTCAAATAAGTACAAACTGAATCTCACATTTTCACTACTACTACGTATACTTTAAGAAAGCAAATGACTCACTTGATAATGATAATTCCCACCCCATACCACCACACCCACACCACAAGTGTGTGGATGACTCACCAAGCGCCACAAGTCCAAGTGTGGTGCACACATGGAAATAACAACAAATGAGCATTGAGTCCTACGGATAGAACTCACTTCAGAACTAGCTGTACACTTACATAATGCACACTGCCAAACATAAAAGCATACACCCATCAAAATGTCCTATGGACAAGTGCTCTGCAGCGCTCTTGGACTCGTCCACCTACATGCCAACTAATTTCCTCATCAGATGTACCTCATTAACACGTGTGGTGTTCTCATAAGTGGCCTTAACCTTAGAGCACAAAATTAGAATCTGAAATTTTCCAGCAAGCAAATTTGTGCTAAAAATCAACAATTTTGATTTCTTTTGACCTCAATGTGCATACATAAGGCTATAATGCAGCCTTTAGAACCAAATAGGAGCAAAAGCTCCAAATTTTGCTTCAGAAATTTCTGAAATTCTCAGAAAAATACCACAATTTGCCCTACATAAGCAATTTCTTTTGCCACAATTCAATACATAATGTGCTACACCTGTGTATTGCTGTTATGACCCGTGAAACACTTGTTTAGACCTGTAAGACACCTGAAAACAACCTGTTATGAGCTGTTGAGATGCCCAAAGTGTTCCTCTTGGCCTGGAGCAAAGTTCTTTGCGATGAAATCGAAGATTGTTGCGAAAAGTGGGGTTTTCTTTGTTGTACAGCACCTACACAACAGCTTTGAAACCCTAATTCTGCTCTGACACCAGTTGAAAGGGTTGGAATATGGTGCTGGAGGGGTAGAGGACGTGTGTATGTACCTCAGAAGTAAAGGCGCTAGGCTGAAATGGAGGGGGCAGCTGATGGAGAGAGAGATAGTCGACCAGCTTTGGAGGGGCTTCCCTAAAAGTGAGAGAGCGCCAAAGTGTTATTAAGTTATGTTATATGGAACCCTTTTAGGGTTGGCCAAGTTCACATTGAACTTGGCCCAAAAATAAAGAATAAGTGACATAGCCTTTATAAATAGGCCTATACACATGTATACACTATAAAGGGGTCATTTAGGACTTTACCCCAACACACAACGTGAAGCATCAGCTATGTATACATACAAATGGTGGGAGTTACTTAGCTTGAAGAAGCCTACTTGGTCCTTTAACTTGGAGGTGGTTCGGGATAAAGGCCCCAAGGACTCTCCTTTTGTATGTTCTAACCCTTCCAATGATAGCTCTCTCGAGGAGCTTTCTAGAAATATTTTTGTTATACTTTTTGGACCCCCAAATTGGGGAGTTATCTACATTATTTTCATGATTTTTGGCATTGGCCATGTGTGAACAAGCCCAAGTGACCTAAAAGTCACTTATCAAAAAAACTTGGTCCCAAGCTCTCATAACTTGAATGGAACTTCTTCAACTTAAACTTCTCCATCTTCTTCTCCAAATTTATGTGCAAGTTTCTCTCTCCTCAAGCAACAATTCGCTCCCTGGTGTTTAATGGAACCAAGCCTACCATCGCATAGCTCTTCATGGCCTCTTTCATGGAAACTTTCCTCCTATCTTTCCCTTGGTAGCCAAATGTCAGTTTGAATGCCCACCATAGTTATCTGGACCACCTGAACTTGATTGAGCTTGTTGCCAAACCAACCAAAGTGGAGGTCATTGCATAAACGCCCCTTTGAGAAAAAGATAGAAATCAATCCCTATGTTCATAAAAAAGATAGCATTCACCTTAGGGATCCTACTCAAGGCATCAACCACTACATTGATGGAAGCTAGATGGTACCTAATCTCAAAATCTAAGCCTTGCGTGAGTTTCGCAAGACACCCACCTTGCCTTATGGCTTTGGAGGTTAGACTAATCCCAAAGATATTTCAGTGAATGGAGATCGATCCATACGATGAAGGGCAATTGATACGAGTAATGTCTCCGAGCCTTATAGCATGGATGACCGCTAACAATTCCTTCTCTCGTGTGGTGTAACACATGGGAACGTCAAAGAGCTTGCGACTCTCAAATGTTACAGGTTGATCGTCCTACAATAAAGCGACACCTATAGTCACATCGCTAGCAGCCTAGCATATATCTCAACCACGAAGGGCCTAGCTAGATCCTCAATCTCGATGATGTTGAGATCACTAGTCATTTCTTTATCAAAAAAACAATGACCAACCACTACATTGATGGAAGTTAGATGGTACTTAATCTCAAAGTCTTAAGTCTTGCATGAGTTTCACACGACACCCACCTTGCCTTATGGCTTTGGAGGTAAGACTAATCCCACAGATATTTCAGTGAATGGAGATCGATCCATACGATGAAGGGAAATTTGATACAAGTAATGTCTCCGAGTCTTATAGCATGGATGATCGCTAACAATTCCTTCTCTCATGTGGTGTAACACATGTGAATGTCAAAGAGCATGCGAACAGGTTGATCGTCCTACAATAGAGTGGCACCTATAGTCACATCACTAGCATATGTCTTGACCGCGAAGGGCCTAGCTAGATCCACAATCTCGATGATGTTGAGATCACTAGTCATTTCTTTATCAAAAAAACGATGACCAAACTCTTGAGTTCACTCAATAGGCAAAATAGGACCTACTGCTACAAATACTCTTCAACGACTTGCAAAAAAAAGCCGATGAATCACAAAAGGGCCTTCACGCTTCACGTAATGAATCATGTGAAGAATATAGCAATCCAACACAACCCTTCCTTTATCATGGTAACATCAATACCCTCAAGCGTGATGATATGGCCAAGAAATTAGTTCAGGGCAAAAAAAAAATTGCACTTAATCTGTTTTGCATAGAGCCACTCTCATCTTCGGATGCATAAGTCAAGACGCAGATGATGTTTATGATCCTCTTAAGGTCTTGCTATACATGAGGATATCATTGATGCACACCACTACCCACTCCCCTCGATATGGACGAAACAAATCATTCACCATGTGCAGAGAGGTGGAAGGTGCATTGGCAAAACTAAAAGGAAAGACCAAAACTAAGTATCCATATCATGCATGAAAGATGATCTTTGGGATGCCATTCAAGTGTATTTGTATATGATATAAGATAGGATGGCTATCAAGCACACTATCATATGTTCAAGAGAAGACTTGTGAGATGGTGAAGCCTATCCCGTAAACCTGGTGGAAGTACGTCCACAAACTCACATAATAATGAATCCAAAACCTCCTTGATCTCATTGTCATGCACATAAAGAACACTCCTCTCATGCATACTATACACTCCTGCATCATTGACAACATAGAGTGACATGAAAAAGAAATATCAAAGATAAAACAAAGTACATAGAGACCTCGAAATACGACAAGAATCTTTGAAGTTATTATGAGTGGTTAAGTTTACATCATATAGATCGGTGATGTTAGAGAAAATATAACCCTCAATAACATGATATCTACCATGAAAAACAAAAGAAATCCCATGCAAAATCTTCCAAAAAGAGACTAGGTCCCCACAACGACGGCCGGTCTAGTGGAAGTCGTAGCAATATCCTTTATTCTTATCCTCGAGCTTGAATACCCTAAAGTTTCTATCCTCACCCAGATCTCTCCATGGTCACCCCCTAGATTGAGTTGCTTCTGAAGATGGGGTGTTGAAATGCCTAACCCCCCCCTAAGTGACTAGGGATCGACAACTCCTTCCCTTTCAAGTTAGCTTGAGAGGATCGCCAAGGTATTATCTTAGTTCCTTGCACGTCAAGAGATGTCCTCAAAAAAGCTGATCGGGTTTTGCAATACCTTATTTTGGCATGATCAAAAAACCCAAATAGATAAAAAGCATTCGTAGCTACGTGCGGCTCCTCCAAAGCTCTAGTCCTCTGCACCTAGTCTCTAAAGTCATGTAAGTACGTCTTCAAGAACCATGTAATGAAATGTCATTGATCACTATCTCAATTATGGTGTAAATTGCAATGTGGATATGAAGTTCATGATCTACCATTCATTTAAGTTCTATAATGTACGGTATCATGTGTCACTACGATCGTGGCTCATCGATGTAATGGGGAGGTCATGAGTTGAATAGGGCTTGTGCATACCTTAAATACAAGAAAAAATAAAAATCTCCCTTGATGAATAAAACCCTCAATTTTTATTTTTATTATTTAAAACCTCTATGGTTTAATCGATTTAAATCCCGATTTGAATCTATGATTTAAATCTCTACTTTGTACTATGATTCATGTTGGTTTTAAACAAGCGTTACATAGACAAGTATTTTCTCAAGTTCTTTAATGCAGCAAATACTTTTCTATGCAATGCTTGTTTAAAACCAACATGAATGGAGATCATGTGTGCAACTATTAACATATAACCACACAATTCTTGTAACTATAAGGTAAACCATGTCCATAAACTGATAAATTGTGTACTAGGAACTATCATGCACTATTGGGAAACACGTTACTATCAAAGGATCATTGTAAAAGATGGATTGACATGTGACCTTTAAGTGTTACTTGCAAAGCAACAAAAGATCCGAACTGGATAAAAGCATTAATCAGTGCGAAAGTTGATACAAAGAGGTATGGTCCTTTATATTGTCCCTAATATGCAGAGCCCACCGCTATGAAGACATCTGGAGGCTGCTTCCCTACTATCCCAATGCTTCCTAAACATGCCCCTGCTGATTATTATATGTGCTCACAAGCCTGAAAATTTGAAACATCCTTTTCGGACTGTAAGGGCAAAAAACAACGGGAGCAATGAAAGGATTGGTACACATAACCCCTGGTCTCCCAAAATTTCGAAATAAAAAATCACTTTTGGCCTCTACTTCCACTGCGATGATTAAGCAATTTACAGAAACAGAACACGTAAGGTCTTTTACCCTCATACTGATCTGGCAATCCAAAATCATTCTTGGCCTCTTCTCTCTGTATGATAAACAAATATATTGGATTATGGAAACGGATTTTTTAACCACTGGATGATCTGGCACTCCAGATTCAGATGCTTTTTGAAAAATCAATGTAATACCCATCTGTTCTACTCCATAGGCTGCTGAAGGATTATATTCTACAAAATATTGAGCTTCTTAATCAGCACAGGATGGCCAACATAAGTACGTTGATGCAAAATAGCATGCAAGTTAAACTGCACTTGTTTCAACGGTTTTCCTGGGTGCAACTGCTCCTCTTTGGATATTTAGCCGTAAAAAGTTGTTAAGTTTCTCAACGCTACAGTTTCCTTTTTCTATTTCGGGAAGTTTTACTCTTTCTAAGTCTAAGTATCGTCAAAAGATAACCAAAAAATCGACTTAAATAATAAAATTAACTGCACACTGTTGATGCAATCTAAAGAAATTATATGAAAATTCATGTTACAAATCGTCTGATCTTCAAATGAACTTGGCTTACTCCAGATTATTCGACTTACGATGGGAAAATCAAGAGGCGATCTTCGAGTCATTTTCTCTTCATCAGGTGCCATAGAACGAGGGGAGCAATGAACACGCTGGAAACTTCCCGGGGGAGAACGCCGAGAAGCTGCATGTAACGCGGCATGAGGAGCGCTCACATGTCCAGCGCATTGACGTGGGCGAAGGCTGTGTGCACAGGCCATTGTGAATTTGGAAGAATTCGAAGAGCTAGAGGCTGAAGCCGATGTGCTCTGAAATGGAGGGCGACAAGCGGCCGGTGCTGATGAACAAGCATACGCAGTGGTGG
Organism: Ceratopteris richardii; assembly: GCA_020310875.1. Taxonomy (NCBI): domain Eukaryota; kingdom Viridiplantae; phylum Streptophyta; class Polypodiopsida; order Polypodiales; family Pteridaceae; genus Ceratopteris; species Ceratopteris richardii. The sequence continues at coordinate 23,024,739 of CM035429.1, forward strand.
CCATCGCCATGACTGCAGGAGAGACGAGCATAAAATGAAACACCAAATATATATGACGATAAGGTAAATTCTACCTCCCGAGAATATATTTAATTTAAGTTTTCCTCTCTTTAAAAAGAGAACGTCTTTGGGTCCGGAACGACGGTAGCCGTCGTCTGCAACCTCCACCACTTGGCGCATTTTAATTGGAAGAATCCCAAAAACCTTCGTTTAGGGTATACCAGTTCCGCGAGCATGAATAGCACAAATTTAAGTTCGTTAAGGTCGAATGTGGCATGTCTTTCTTCATCCTGTGGAAGTGTGTGGTCTAGTGGTAAACACATTGAACTTGGAAACTGAAGGTCTATGGTTCAATATCTATAAATCAATTCGACATTAACTTCGGAAAGTGGAGGATAAAGAGAATTCATAGTGTATCTGAGTTGTTCTTTCAAATTTCAAGCTTAACGGAAAAAATAGGTTGAAAATTGAATTTCTAGAAAAAAATGTTAGGACATTTTGGTAGTGATGTGTGTGAACATGCTTAAATCTATAGGGCTACATTTGTTTCTCTTTAGAGGTCCTTTTATCCAACTTGTATGTATATGTCGATGTGCAGTACATTGCACACACGTACACATTTACTTTGTCAAATCTATGAAGAGTAGACTTCATCCTACTTGCAGTCAATGGTATAAGTAAATGGGATGGACAGATGTCTTGCCAAACTCCTAGTATTTAACCGTCAACTTCCATGTCATTCAAATACGATACCCCAAACAAAGTGAAAAATCATTGATCCAATTGTGGCGATCGCCAAGCTACCTCTCCGATCACCATGATTGGCAACCCACCTCTCTGATCATGATGATTGGCGAACCATCAATCCAGTCGCAACAATTGGAAACCACCAATCTGATCATGGCAATTGGCAAAGCACCAATCTGGTCACAGTGATTAGCAAGAATTTCCCCTTCTCCATCATCATCTTCATTCTCAAGGTAGGGCTCACACACGCGAGTCAAAGAAGATAACTATTCGGAAAAATGGTCGTATCTTCCTTTCTACTTGTCCAAATTGAGCATCTCATGGCTTGCTTCCAAGCTAACAACAAGATCTACAAGTTGCACTATGTGAGATTTTAAAAGAAAAAACAAATCTAAAACTTTGTACAGAGCCAAAAACAATTACGGCCTATCAATGGATACACAAAAGTTAACACAAAACAACTTGTAATCACGAGATATACCAAAACACTTAGTCTAATGGTAGTAGACACATAAAGAAGCAAATAAAAAGTGTCACGCATTAGAAATCATGCAAGAGGAAGTCACCAAAAAGCCATGAAATCTTGTGCATAAACAATTTTTACAAGAAGAAGAGCTCTCTTACTCAAACTAGCAAAAAGACTTTTACAAGTGAGCTCTTAGTCTTTTTATAGAACTTTCTCAAGAGGATTTCTTTTTTATTTTTAAAAGTTTCTTAAAAATAAAATAATGTATTCTAAATTAAATCTTCTCTTGTAGATTTTTTAGGGAAGACTCTTCCCTCTTCCAAGAGATCTATTTTATACCTCTATACAACTCTTTTTCTCTACAAAAATGAACTAAAAATACTTGAAAAAAAATTGTGACTGTCACATTGTGTAACACTCCGCCCTCCTTTCCTGGTTCTTGTCATCCTCAACAAGAATTCCCAAGTCATCCTATCAAGTATTCAATCCAAAATTTTGGCATTGGCTTGTGAGTTGAGTTATATTGTTGGGACATTCCTTTGTCATGGCTTTGATTTGTGTGGTTCCCCCCTCTTACCATGTGTCAAAAAAGTTGATTTGTCTTCCAAGTTTGATAGGGTGGGGTTGTCTTATCATTCAATGTGTGAAAGCAAGCATGTGAGTTGGTCCTAGTTGATTGCACTAGTGCATTTGTTGTTGCTAAACTTTGTATGTGTTGATTATTTAGCCTCAAGCATCATGGTGTATTGTTGAGCATTAAATAGGTGCAAGTTGCTTTAAAAATTCTATCATTGTTGGTCTTGAAAACCTTATGTGTGTGATTTTCTTCATAGGGGCTGATGTTGTAATATGGGTGCTCCCTAGTTCTTTTGAAGATGAAATCCAAAAATAGCATGCCAATTTTTTGTAGACCATAGTGATTAGTGGACTAAATATATAGTGCATGGGTTTAATAAAATATGTGCCTTGTGTAGGGCCTTATAATGTAGCCCTATGCATGCATTCTTTAGAATGCATTGGAAGAATTATGGTGCAAATGTTGGGTCTTGAGCTAGATACTCAAGAGCATATTGATGGCGAGGTTTCCCAATTTAAAGATATGATGTGTTCACCTAAGGTTGATAATGCATCTATATTGTTGAAATGGACTTGAAATGTGTGGTGCTCACCATGTTGTGAATCTATTGCATGCCAATATTTAGTTTGAGCTTGGTAGTTGGATATTCATCCCTATGATTGACATTTGATCTTGCTTATGTGTGGATGACTTTCTTTGTTTGCGACTGAGTTTGAAGCTTTTTAGTGATACGGAACTTCAAGCACATAGAGACTTGTATTAGCATTGTGTTCTCTCTCTCTCTCTCTCTCTCTCTCTCTCTCTCTCTCTCTCTCTCTCTCTCTCTCTCTCTCTCTCTCTCTCTCTCTCTCTCTCTCTCTCTCTCTCTCTCTCTCTCTCTCTCTCTCTCTCTCTCTCTCTCTCTCTCTCTCTCTCTCTCTCTCTCTCTCTCTCTCTATATATATATATATATATATATATATATATATATATATATATATATATATATATATATATATATATATATATATATATATATATATATATGTGTGTGTGTGTGTGTGTGTGTGTGTGTGTGTGTGTATGTGTGTGTACACAACAAGAGAGGAGGTTAGTATACATGAAATATAATAGATTTGTGCAACAGTGCCTCAAGTGCATGGGATTCACAATTGTGTCTATGCATGGTTGTATAGTGGGCCCCAGTAATTTATGCATACTTTGGAAACACATGATCTAAATGGTGCAAAAAATAGGGTAGTGCGATTAGCACATGGTTGCTTGAAGAATTCATGGTAAGATCTCTTTGGGGGTATCTATTAGATGCTAAAATGACTCAATCACTCGATAATCAAGTGACAACTGATCAATCTTCTTCATAGGTATCCATTTTTTTATAGTATTCTACTTCTTATTAGTAGATGTTTTCTTCTCTGCCTCTCGGTGATGCTTTTTCTTGGGTATCCATCCTGGTTGGATCTTTGATTCTATGGGAGCCATTAATGTCTATGGCTTCCACACCCACTTTTTCATTGATTGTTTTGACTTGCTTGTTACTATAGGAGAAGTGATGTGATCTTCCTTTGAACTCTTTGCTTTGATCCTACCCTTACATTTCTTTGGCTTCTTTGCTTAGATTTTCTTTGTTGGAGGGATCAAAGCGTTTGATGTATAAAAAAATTATTTCGCACCCATTTTTGCAACCTTCCTTGTTGAGATACAATAGATTGCTTAAGCACCAAAACTTGATGCATTCATTGGGTTGGGCTCTTGCTTGATGATTGTTTGGGCTTCATGGTTCTCCTTGGCTTTGCCCTACCTTGTTTTTTAGGTACTCGCATTTGTGATTCCACTTTGTGATCTTGAAATGGAGCCTTGGGAACCTAGTCTTGCTTACCTTTGGTAGGTGGAGAATGATGATATAGATGAGCATTCCTTGCCTAAAGTATTGCATGTGGTGGAGGATTAGTAGTAGCTTTCTCTTATCCTTGAGTGTAGTGTCCAAGAACTCTGTTGAAAGTTCTCGCTCTTCGATTGACCTCTCCTCTCTAGATGATTGAGACTGATCCTCACATTCACTCTTGATTGAAAGATCATCACAAGATGTGTCCATTGGAAGCTCACAAGAATACAAACCATGTGGTGCAATCAAGCACTCAACTTTATGTCGAAGCAATGTGGATTAAAAAATGACAACATTCCATGCATATTTCCATTATGAACAAGTACGCATCCTAAAGGAGAATCTACTCTTGCAGAATGCTTGTTCAATCAGTCTTGTCATTGGTATTATTCGTGCTTCCATATGTGATTCATCATCAATTAAGAATTCTTCTAAGGAAATCAACCCTTCAATATTTATCAAAATTATAATTTCTCCTATGTAGGCTAGTTCTCTTCCTTTTATGTTGATTGTATCGATATTCAACTGATAAGTAGCTTCTTCCATAGCCCAAGGTAATTCCATGCAATTCACACTCTTAGATATTCTTCAATCTATGTGAGCCATTATTCTCACCTTGAACTCTAGTCCCAACATGGCATGTAGCCATGGTGTTGCTTCCCAATGGTTTTTTCATCTATATATCTTAATGTAATTACTTGAATGGGATTGGAAGCAAGAGGGTTAGAATGCCTCTACATCAATTGCTTACATCGAAGAATTCTCTGTCTAGCTTCTTCTCTAATCCTAGGCTCCTCAACCTTTATATCTCCAGCAACTTGGAGTCTTGCCAACATTTCATTGAGCAAGGGCTCAAGATATCTCTCAGCACGGCATCCGCTAATGTAATTGGGCAAGATATCACCCTCCAAGGTTGCTATTTGGATTGCATATCTTGTGGAGATTTTTTTAATCACAAATAGTCCATGACCTCTCTTTTAAAGCTTTTTGGCATGTTGTTTTAGTTTGTACACTAGAACGTAGTCTCTTTCTTGCAAACCTTTATCCTTAATGTGCATGTCATAATAGGCTTTTTGCCTTCTTTTAGGCGTATCAATGCATGCTGCAACTCTCAATCGTGTTTGTTGTAATTGCTCGAGCAACTCCAGATGGTTGGATAGCTCATGACCTTTCCACTCGTATGTTTCTACTACTCTCAGTGTAGGGATGATATAGCATTCTGTCCATACACCAAATCAAATGATGTTGTCCCTAACATTGTTTGGTATGAAACTTTTGTAGGCCCAAGTTGTGTGATGCAATTGTTTGTCCTAATCAAAGCACTTGTTAGTACTCTTGGCTTGGCCATTTGCTTGTTGATGAGGGGGATAACTTCTTGTACAGTATTAGAAACTCTTCTAATAGGCATTCAATAACATCATTTATAAAATGTGTTCCTCTATGAATGACTATATCAATGGGTAAGCCATACCTAGCGAAGACTTATTTGATTAGAAACTTAGTTGTGGTATGAGCATCGCAACATCTTATATCTCTAATCTTGATCCATTTTGTCAAATAGTATATTTGTCCCTATGATATAGTCTGCACGTGAGTCTTTTGTTGGGAGGATAATAGGTCTAAAAAAATCAGTTCCCCATTTAGCAAATCTATCGCTCATCATAGGTCTAAGTGGCATTTGATCTCTACGGAAAGGCTATTTGGTTCTCTGACATATACAGCACCTTTCAACATAGCTCCTTGCATCCATGTACAATGTAGCCCATAATAGGCCAGCAAAAAGAATGTGCTTGGTTGTTCTCTCACGAGAGAAATGTCCACATGAAGCACTTGAGTGGGGCATTTTGAGAATTGGAAAATACTCACTTTCATGTATGCACAAGTGCAAGAAGTTATATTTCCCTCTCTTGTACAGTTGATTCCTTTTGAGAGAGTATTCCTTGAATTTCTTCTTGAAGTGCTTTTTTTTCTAGCAAGAGTAATACCTTCTGGAAGTATTCCTTCACAAAGATAGTCAACAATTGTCTCACTCCATTTTGGTGCTACCATCACCTGATATAGAGTTTAGTTTTTTATGGTTGAGCTTTCAATGGAAAACTAGTAGTTAGAGCAATAATTGTGAACATCCTTCACCATGTGTGGCTAATAAGCTCCTAATTGCCTTAAGTTTTATGGAGCCTTAGTTTGGGGGAAATTCTAACCCAAACTAGAAATGTGGGCTTGTGTTATCAGATCCCATCTTTCATCTTCTTCTTTGCAATACAGAATACCTTGTTCGTCTTTTCTATAGATAATTCTAGAAATTATTTGAAGATATCTAACTTCTAGAATTTCTTTTTTGTATGTAGGAAGGTAGTGGTGATGTGGACCATATTTAAGCATAGGAACATACGGTTCTGCCCACTTTGGTTCTACCTCTAAGTTGAACAAATAGGTGTCAGGTAAGTAATATGGTAACCCATCGGGTGGCTTGCCATTTGCTAACCTAGAAACATGATATGCATGCATGTGGTATTACTTTTCTTTACGATGACTTCGAAGTCAAATTCCATTAACAAAAGAAACCATCTTACTAATCTTCCTATATTGCAAGGCTTATTAATTGAGTAGAGAAGGGCCTAATGCTTATTTTCTAGCAAATAATGCCTAAATTTATTTACCACATATATCATTTCTAAGCCCTCTCATTTGATCATGGTGTAGTTTTGCTCTACACTATTGATTTGTCGACTAGTGTTAGCAGTAGGGAAATCAAGCCTACGCTCCTTAGAAAGTACATTAATATACAACCTATTGCATAGTTTGAAGCATCAACATGCACATGGAAGATTTTATTATAGTTGGGCACATTCAATATGGAAGCTATGACAAGCTTATGTTTTAATTCTCCAAAGGATTTTCCACTCTTCAATCCATTTGAATTTATTGATCAAAGCATAAAGTGGCCTAGCTATAATAGCATACATTTGGATAAACCTATGGTAGTATCCACAATGGCCTATGAAAGCCTGGAATTCCTTGACATTCTGAGGCTTTGGCATATTAACCATGGCTTTGATCTTGTCTTCATTTGTAGAAATTTTTTTCTTTGAGATAATATATCCCAAAATCTTTTTTATCATCATGGAGACACATTTCTTGGAATTTTTAAGAGACTCTATATTGTGTGCATTCAATAAATAATTTCTCCAGCACAAGAATATGCTCAGGTCTTAGTGTAGAGTGTTATACCTCCAAAGATTTCTTAAATCACTCTTTGAAGACATGACACATTAGTATCTGGAAAGTTGTGGGGGCATTAGTTAGACCAAAAGGCATTACCTTTAATGCATATATACCCCACTATGTAGTGAAGGCAATCTTGTGTTGTTCTTCAAACACAACCACGACTTGATTATAACTTGAGAAACCATCTAGAAAACTATAGAACTCCTTGCCAACTACCCTCTCCAAGAGACTATTAGTGATTGTAAATGGGTACCTATCTCTAATGGTAGTATCATTAACCTTTTTCAAATTGATGCACACTTTTATCTTGTCGTTTTTCTTAGGCATAAAAACTATGGGGGACACCCATTCGGCGTGCTCAATCTCATAACTGAAGCCTACCTCTAAGAGTTTATCAGTTTCCTCTTTAATATTGGTTAAATATACATCATTGTAAGTGTAAGATATTTGTTTAAATGATTTTGCATCAGGTGCCATGGGTATTCTATGATCACAAATCTGAGGGTTAACACCCTTTAGGTCTCTGTACAACCAACTAAAAACATATCTATACTACCGGAACAACTCTTTCAATTGAGCCTCCTCCATTTTTGATACATCACACCCAATATACATACACTTTTCTTGTCCTTTTATAGTAAAAACCACCTTCTTCTTCATTTCTTGGTTGTCATAAGACTCTTCTATTTTAGTCTCTCTTAGGTTTGAAAGACATAATTTTTTGACTTTTTACCTCATATTTCTTAAAATGTTATAGAGGCTCAAAGTGATTTGACTTTCTTTCTATTGAGTTCCTAAAAGAAGTTCATGTTGATGATTGTATTAGGATCCCTAATATAATCATCACAATGAATTTCTTTTAGGAACTCCTTTTCATAATCAAATTAAGATTCCACATGTACAAAAAACTAAGTCCTTATCATCTCAAGTCTCAACTTAAACCAATAATGGATCTCTTTGCTCATTTCCTCAAGAACCATTAACATGAGCAATCCATTAAGATCATACCCTTTTGCATCATAATGCTCTATTAGAGTATTGTCATTAAGATAAATGTCTATGGCGGCTAAAATTTGTGTCCAACCATGAGGTTCAAATTCTTTGTCATTAAATTGTTGAGGAATATAAGTTGGATCTTCAAGTAATTTGTCTTGAATTACTAAATTTAGAGGATGCATTCGTGCTAAATGTTTCTTTTCTTTGTGAGCTTGCCTACAAACCCATAACTTCACATGCTCATTCATCCAACGCTCAGATTGCTATGATTTATCTGAGATGAAATCATCTTTGTTTTTATGTATGTTACTATGTTGGATGGGAGGGGTATCTCGGTGTTCAAATGCGTGGAGTTTGATTCTTGTTATAATCTCCAAGTGTTTCAAATATAGAGCATTTCTACCCCAATATTGCACCACTTTTTATTATGCATAAATCATCTACATAAAATCATATTATGGTTATTGGCTTGGATAAAGTTAGAGTGTGATCAAAATCTACTCCACAAGTATTCAATTTTAGATTCTTTGTGAAAGCTTCCCTATACCTATCATCACAACTAAAAGTGTCATACTAGGCTACTTCTTGTTCAAACAAGATTTTCATGAGCTACTAAGCCCTAAGCAAAAACCACTAGTGGATACACGAGTTTCATAGCAAGTAGCCCAATATGAGTTAGAAAAAAAATGTAAATTTAGCAATAATGATCCCCCCTTGGGATGAAAAAAATTAAGTAATCAGGTACAACTCAAGTAGCAAAATATGTGCTTAAGTGTCTGCTAATGCTTGACACCTGGAAAATGCATAAGCCTGCTCATATGAGAGACAACAAACTGAACATTAAGCCACATTATGCATAAGTAAATCAAGCATGAAACAACCTGCTAATAGATAACAACATCAAATGCATCTCCAACATCATGAAGAATCAATCATAAACTTGTTTCCATGGGAGTGGAAATAGGTTTGCAATCTTCAAGGCCAAAATGCTACGATAGTGTGTCAATATATTTTGTTTCACACAAACATATTCCTCCATCAGCTTGCATAAATTGAATGCCCAAATAATTATGCAAATGCTCCAAATCTAACAGCTCAAAAGAGGCATGCAAATTAGCATTGAACTCGGTAATATGCTTCTCATTAGGACTAGTGAGCAGCATGTCATCAACATATACAACAATGATCAAAAGTACACCATTTGCACACTTAACATATAAGGTGCTCTCAGTTAGATTGTTCTCAAAACCATGTGCAATCGAGTAGGCATATATCTTTTTATACCACGCATGTGCTACTTGCTTCAAACCATATAATTCATTTTTTCAACTTGGACACTTTGTTTTCGTGCCTGTTTTGCACAAAACCATGGGACTGAAACACATACACTTCTTCATGTACGGTGCCATTAAGAAGCAATTTCAATGTACAACTGATGTACATTCCAACCCATGATGAGCTCCAAGTTTTTAAATGCTATGAAAAATGGTCATTTAGCATGTGGGAGTAAATATCTCATCAAATGAATGCCTCTCTCTTGAGCATAACCTTTGGAAACAAGCCTCGCCTTATACCTATCAACTACTCCATTAATCTTACCTTTCAACTTGTATAACCATTTAGTGTCAATGGCTTTTTTGCTTGGAGGAAAATCACATAAAGTCCAAGTAACATCTTCATAATAGCATCATATTTTGATTGCATAGAATTCATCCAATTTTCTAAATGTTGTGCTTCCATAGGTTCATTCTCATCACAAAGAATAGAGACAGTTAGTGCATAGAAATCTAATGCAAAGGAAGCACCAAGAGAGCCTGAACGAGTACCATATGTCAATAGTGCATCTAATTTGCTATCCCTCAAGGTCTACACCAACCATTTAAGGATAATTTTTGCCTCCTCTATGTCATCCCTCTCATCAACAAGTGCACCATGTAAATCTACATCATGCGAGTACAATATGTCAACAATGCATCTCTCAAGGTCTGGGCCAACCATTTAGGGATATTTTTTGCCTCCTCTACATCATGCGAGTACAATATGTCTAATTTGCTATCTCTCAAGGTCTCGGCCAACCATTTAGGGATATTTTTTGCCTCCTCTATGTCATCTCTCTCATCAACAAATTTCACAACCAAGCCAATCTTGGCTAACGTTGAAAATGACAACATATTTTTCTTGAGTCTTGGTACATATAAGGCATCTGACAATGTGAAAGAATTGTCATCAATAGTAGTTAGAATGATCTTACCCACTCCCATTACAGGATGAGAATTTTTTTTAGCACATGTGACAATATTCCTTGTAGGGACAAGCTCAAGTGAACTGAAGAAAGTGTGCTACGATGTAATATGTTTGGTTTCCCCACTATCACATTACAAAACATCTTAGTCTATTGCAGACATACATTGCTCATAAGAAGATTGTTCATAGCTGCAACCAATAGTCAATGCCCATTCTACATTTTGAACAAGATTAGCTGAGTTTGTTTTAGGTGTAGAGGAATGTGCAACAACCATTCTAGCCTTTTTCTTCTTTACCCCTTTTGCAGCCAATTTAGGATAACTCTTTATGACATGATCATTTGCCTTATAGTATTTGTTTTTGGTTTTCTATTTTATTCTCATCTTTGTCTTCCTTCTTTGATTGTGTAGCATTAATAGATTTTTGCTTACTTGTAGATGAACTCCATTTACTTTTGCCCTTTTGACTAGCTAAGAAAGCTTGATCTGCAACATGCATAATTGACCTATTTTGCTTGGACTAATCTTCGTGCAACAAAACAGAGGCTTACTCCTCAAATGTTAAGGCATTTGGATTGCATTTCATCATCAATCAAAGAGTAGAAGAACAAAATCTGATATGAATCTGGAGCACCATTAAGAACACTCTACACAAGTGAATATCTAGCAAGACTTCTTCATCAGAAATCAACTGCTCCTTCAAATCTTTGATCTTTGTCAAATAAATATCCATAGAATCTCCTTCATTCAAATGCTCACTCTCCAATTTTTTTGGAGGTAAGCAACACAAACCTCATTTCTTTCCTAGTATAAAGTTGCAAATGTATCCCAAGGATCCTTTGCTATCTTGAAGGAGCAAATGTGAGGAATAATGGCATATTTGACAGACAAAGTTATCGATGCATGTGCCTGAGCATCTCTGCCATGCCAATGAAGTTTCTCTACAATATATTTGGCAAAGCAAAAAGAGCTAAGGAGAACATGTCTCATCATTCAATTGTTTGATCCTAAGTCCCCTCTGGAGTCCTTGCGACAATGGTTTTGTAAGGAGTGGTTCCCTTGCACCTTGATAGTCAACAAGTGCCAATTCTTGCCAGCTAATCATGTGCTCTTGGTTTTTGAAAATGAAAATATGGCCTTCCGAGATTTGCAAATTGGCACCTGGCAAGTATGGAGAGCTATATCATAAGTGGAGTCCCCCTTCCATCTCCCAATGTGTGGACCTTGTTATCTCTGAGCACTACTCAATGGTGCTTACCTTCAAGCCAATCATCAATCTCAAGAAAGCCCCGTGGTTTCATGCCAATCCGACATCCTTCTCATTCCCCTTGGTCCAACAGGAGATTATCATGGCCTAGAACTGTGGCTTTGCCACTCTCTTCTCACCAGCCAGGTGTTGAAGGATGTCAGTTATGAATACACAACACATCTTTGTCAGGACTTAGAAGAATCTTTAAAAATTTCATCAAGCTAGAAGGGAAAATTTTTATCAAAGGCTTAGATGTCTTTAGGAAGAAGTAAACATGGGCCACTCTCAATACCACGCACAACTTTGAAAAATTAGAGCATGCTGAGATACAAAGAAGAAATTCAAAGAAAGAATATATAGGTATACTTTAAATATTTGTGGGTGAGAAAGGCAAACAAACCTACTAGAGAGATGTGCGACTTCCTCGAGAAGAAGCAATCCCACTCATGATGGATATTGATGGGGTTGATTGCAAGATGGATGAAGAAAAAAGTACGTTGATTGTCAGCCACTTTACCCAGACTTTGGGGGTCTCCATGCCTCTTTCTCCTCATATATTGAGATTGCATGGCGATCATCTCTAGGGTCAGAACCAAAAGAATTCCACAAAATATGAAGCCTCTTCTTGAAGCTCCCATTTCGAATGATGGGATTCTTGAAGCTATTGATTCACTTCCTAATGGAAAAAGACCGGGGTTGGATGGCCTCACTAATGAGTTTTTCAAGACCTTCACGCACGTGGTGACTACTCCATTACGTCTATTGTGGCAAGAGGTCATCTCTTTGGGTGCACTTCCTGAATGTCTCAATGAAGGCATTATCAAGCTTATTCACAAAAAAGGCAGCAAAATCAAGATTTAAAATTGGCATCGAATTATGATGTTACAAATAGGTTACAAGATCCTTGCTAAGGTTATTACTAATTGAATTGCTTGTCACTTACAAAAATAGATCAATGAGGATAAAAAAGGGTTCATCAAGGGGAGGTCCATCCTCAATGCTATTGTTGATGTTTGGGAAGGTTTAGTTTTCCCCAAAGAGTCTACTCAATATGTCCTCTTCCTTAAGATCAAGATTGTCAAACCGCCAATCTAATCATGGTGATTGGAAAATCACCAATCCAATCATGGAGATGGGAAAACTATCATTATGATCACAAAAATCAACAAGAATTTCCCATTCTTCATCATCATCTTTATCCTCAAGGTTGGGCTCACATAGCCAAGCTAAAGAAGATAGCTAGTGAGAAAAATGGTCACATCCCCCTCATTACTTGTCCAAATTGAGCATGTTATAGTTTGTTTTGAAGCTTATGAGAAGAACACAACCCACATCATGTGAAATTAGCAAAAAAATATTATTTAAATCTAAAATTGAGCATGTGATAGCTTGTTTCAAAGCTAATGAGAAGAATACAACCTACATCATGTGAAATTAGCAAAGAAAAATATAACTAAATCTCTTCATAGAGTCAAAAACAACTACATCATGTCATTGGACACAAAAGGTTAGCACAAAACAACTTGTAATCGTGAAAATATACCCAAAACACTTAGCCTAATAATAGTAGACACATAAAAAGCAACTAGCAAACTGTCATACATAAGAAATAATGCAAGGAGAGTTCACCAACAAGCCATGAAAGCTTGTGCACAAATTATGTAAGAAAAAAAGCTCTCATACTCACATTAGTAGAAAGTCTTTTACAAATGAGTTCTTGGCCTTTTTATAGAACTTTATCAAAACAATTCCTTTTTTATTTCTAAAAGTTCCTCAAAAATAAAAGAATCTACTTGTCTACAAAAATGCTTTAGAAAAACTTGAAAAAGTTTTATGTGAATGTCACATTGTGTAACAATATGTCATAACCTTAATGGGATACTTCAAAATTAGCCATACAATCATGTGTTTTGCTTTTAATCTTTTCCACCTTGTTTGCGTGTGTTCTTGATCTTAAAACTCCAATAATTGGGATCAAAGCAAGTGGCCACTTCTTTCAATATTTCATTGGCACACTTTGTCTCATTTTTTTTTACAAAATTTGGTGAGCATTATCATGCTGAAAAATACACAATGTGGGATTGAAGAGCTTAATGTCATCAAAATTCACATTATGGATTATTTTATCCTTACTTTTCACTATCATAACTACCTCATAAGCATTTTTTTTTCTTTTGATTGTTTTTTCCAACTTTTTCCTTGCTAATATAAGCACAACAAAGTTTGATATATGGTAGAGTTCCACATGGTACTTAAAAAATAAAGCTAACTATTTGCAAGAAGGTAGAGTCACCAACCATGCCTAATAACAAGTGTATTATATATGTTTCCTATTGAGGATAAGTTGGATGGTCCCAAATACCTATTATGGGCATATGTGATTCATCGTGTATAGGTAGCAAAGTTCTTGTGAAACTTTTATGCAAGTTCTTGAAATATGGCCTATTTACATTATAAATATAACAGATGTAGCTAATGCAAGTAATGTAGCTAATACAAGCTCAACATTGCTAGCTCAATCAATTGAGTCATATCTCTCCCTTTAGGAGGGTGTGGGTTCAATCCCCATAGGCTACACTAACAAGAAACCCCTCATCTACCTATAATAGAGAGAAGAGGAAACCAATTTGTTTCAAGGATTAGTGGACCTTCAAGTTCTCTCATTGAAATGAATCTCTTTGTTTGGCCTTAGGGTTATCCCTACCCAATCTCTATCCTTAGCAAGCCTTTGAGCTTTGTTCATTACCAGTAGATGCTTGGTGTTCAACCCCTACTTTTGTGGGATTTTGGGGATCCCATGGGTGTTTTGCTCATCATTTTTGTACTTTTCAATTAATCCAAGTAGCTCCTTTCAGCCTCCAAATGCAAAAAAGTAGCACTTGTGTAGGAAATTTTTTCCTTTTGTGCCAAACAAGTATATAGTTTCCCCTCGCCAGTACAAGCATCTTGAAGTCTGTTATAGGTTTAGCAAAGCATGATAGGGTGGTTATGTTCAACTTTTCGAGATACAATCATTTTTTTTGCATCAGGGTATTTAGTTAGTGAAAACATCTAAAAACTTACAAAAGAAGATAGGCCAGAAGTATAGGTCTTCAAAAACACAAAATACAAAGGAATAGTGCTATAGTTGAAGATGAAAATGATAATAGATGGCTTTTTTGGTTGTATCTTGAGCTACACAGCTCCAATTGAGCTATTTTAAGTGCCATTGTGTAGCCAAGAAAGAGTTCTACAATTCGTCAAAGAGTAAAAGTTCAAATTTAGAGGTTATCAACCATGAAACTACAAAATATAGAGCAATAGATTTTCACCATAGAAACTCTTATCACTTTTGGAGGTTCATTTTGCTTTGGAACTTCTTCAAGAGAGATTTTTTATATGTGAGCTCTTAGTTTTAGAGCTTGAAGGCATTGGCCATGTATGATCATTGTGGTAGTTCCTCTAAATGAGACTAGAACATGTTCTTGTTAAGTGTTTGGCATGTGAGATGACATTGTGGTCTATATCTTGCTTATGCCACTTAGGTTATGAATTTACTTGCCAGTTCCACACAATTTATGAGAGTTGATTTTGGATCTTGGTTGGTAATTGTATTCTTGCTTTTCTTTGCAGATATGTGATCCAGGTTGCAACCTTAGTTGCACACTTGTTTGTCACCTTAATTGGATATTCCATTAGCATATGGTCATTGATTTGATATTTTTCTGCCAGTGTGATTCTTGGCATATGTGGATGGTGATTCTCACATGGCTATTTGCTTCTAGAGTGTATTTTTCAAGGGAGATGCTACCAAAATTTTGCTAGACCTTATGGTAGTCAAATAGACTAATAGATCCTTTATGCTTCTATGATAGCTTTGTATCGTTGTTTATCTCCATTTACTTGGACTTAGTCACAGATTATTCGTGATAAGTTGAACCATCTTGCAAGATTCATTCTTGAGTGGGAGGTGAATCACCATTGTATTGGAATGTATTGCCATGAGTTTTTGGCATGTGTATTTGCGATTATCTTTGGTTGGATCAGTGATAGGTGCTGATAGGTTACTCATTCTTCTTTTGCTAATGGTTATCTTGTTTTGATTGCTCAATTTACAAGGGTTACTCTATCAATTTTTCCCAAGATTTTTTCACATCTACTTGGTTAGGTTGAAGACTTAGTGAGTAGGTTTATGTGCATGCTAGAGCATGATTATATGACAGGTGATTCACATGGTTTTTGTTTCTAGATATTTTTTATGTGAGTTATGCATATGGATATGCAGGTGTGATCCTATTGGTGATAGAGTATTGTTTCTAGTCTCTTGTTACATTTCTATTCTCTTGGATTGCTAGCATGGTGTCTTCTCAGTTTGATGGCATTGAATTTTCGATATGGAAAGATCAAATGTGGCATACATTGGTTCGTGCAGGGTTACACATGTATGTGCATAAAGATGCACAAAAGCCTCATGGCATGCTAGACCACACATGGATGGATATGGATTCATTGGCCAACTCTACTATCCAATTCCAGCTTGTGGATTCTATATATGAGTATGTGATGTATGAGAGATGAGTAGTGCATTATGGTAGAGACTACATGATATGTATGCGAGTCCATTGACTATTGCGAGATGCAGATCACATCAACAACTTTGATGTTGGGACTATGTTCATGAGGGCCATACTTGACAATGTTGGTTCAAGCATATGCAATGGTGATGTCAGAGATAAGCACATGATGAAGGTCAGGTAGTGGATTTAGGAGAACTTATGGTGGTTGATTATGCAAGTGATGGTGATGTCACATTCTCCTATATGGATCATGTCAGGATTCCTCTTGTTCATTGGATAGAAAACATATGGCTTGGTCACTTGATGCATTAGCCACTTTTCATGTTACACCACATCGTGAATGGTTTTGTGAATTCACATATGAGAGTCGTGGATGTGTGCACATGCATGATGTTATGGCATATGACATTGAGGGTGCAGGACATGTACACCTTGTGATACCTAGTGGAGCATCACTTATACTCAGAAACGTATGTTATGTGCCATCATTCCCTATGAGCCTCATTTTGACTAGTCACTTACAAGAGAGTAGATGTTATGCATTCCTTGGTGAGCATCATTTTTGGTTGCAAGTAGGACATCTTATGCTTTTCAAAGGGGCTAGGATTGGGAACAAGTATCCAGTACAAGTACTCCATATGAGAAACAGTCTCATCCAATGGGATTCAAGCCTTGTGCAGTGTGAGACTCATCATGTCTCCTTTTGTCTACCTACATATAGGTCTATTGACATTCATGATGCACATGTATGGCAAGATTCAAATGCTCAAATGGATGCATATATAGAGCATGTTGTTTGGGATGCGCATGATGCTTATATAGAGCATGATTTGGATGATCATGTGGATGTTCATATAGAGCACACATTGGATGATCAGTTGGATGCTCATTTAGAGCACGATGTGGATGCTCATGTAGAGCATTATGATAACACTCGATTCGATCTTAGTCACGAAGTGTAGTTAACTCATGTGGAGCAGGATGATACACTTAATGTGGTAGAGAAAGATAGATATTATGATACATAGTGTGTGCTAGAGCATATTAGCTCTTAGAGTGCACAACTAGATACATCCTTGGATGATAGGTACTGATTTGGATGTTGAGGAATAAACAATTATGCATTCATTCTTGGATTCACTCATGCTATATGTTGACATGGATATGTCAGGACATGTTGGTCTTGATGATGGTGCATTGGATGCCTTGGATATGGGCATGGTTGACATGGTTGTTCGCACACATGTGTGCACATCTCTCTACTCTTCTCTTTTCCTCCATCTCCTCCTTGCTCTTCTTGTTCACCCCATCAAAAGCCCTTCAACAAGGCTCACGTAAAGGATATTTCGAATGTCAAAACACACCACATCATTGCTACCTTGATGCCCAACTAGAGAAAGAAGGATTAGCACATGCAAAAACTCATTGAGTTGTCATAGATGAGTATGGAAGAAGCTATCAAACTCAAGGAGAAGACACACACTATTGTAGTTCAAAAGCCCATCCTCACTACCAGCATATATCCTCAGTCTTACCAATGATAGTCTTGGGAGCTCAAGGAGTAGCAATATCCAATTAAGTACTTTCCAAGTTCTAATTTATGTTCTTATCTTTTTGCTTGTTGTAGTCCTATCTATTCTAGTTCTTGGACATCTAGCTTTGTCCTCTTGTAATCTCAAAGTAAGAGAACCTGTTATTTCTTGTATCTATAATTGAGATATGTTTTTTCATACTTACGATCCCAAGTTGTGGGATATCTTATATCCTATCTATTCTAGTTATCCATACCTATCATTTTTTTGGTTGTGGGACTTCTTGTAATAGTTCTATATTCTTGTGTTGGAGTTCGAGGTCTACACAAGCACATGAAGAACACAGGTAAGAAGAAGAAGAAGCTTGGAGCATAACACACAATACTAAATGTATTACCACTAGAATGTACAAAGATAAGTAACCCATTAGGGTAGTAGGCGCATATACAAGTCGGGTGAAAAAATCTCCTAAAGAGGGAAAAAAGTGCCCCGACGGTCCTAGAGTGTTCACACACATCACTACCTAAATATATGATCAAATCCCCTCGGGAGTGATGCAGTGAACAAGGAACTTGCATTCATGTATAAGGAAGTGCCAAGCTATGTGGAATCAATCCACAAAAGGAAGTAAGCCCAAAGCTTTGCACAAAGCTTCAAACTTCTCCCTAGGAAGAGCCTTCATGAAAAGGTATGCAATGTTCTCTTGTGTGGGCACATATTCCAAATTGATCTCTCCAACAGAGAACTTGTCCCTGACATAATGATAATGCACCTCAATGTGCTTAGTGTGGGCATGGAACATAGGGTTCCTCGCAACTGCCAATGGGCTATGACTATCAGTGAAGATGGTGGTGGTAGAAGACTAATCAACACCCAAATTAGCCATAAGGCGTCTGAGCCACACACACACTCAACAATCACTGGGAAAGCTGCCCTATACTCAGCCTCACAAATGGAAGTGGCCACAGTAGGCTGCTTCTTGCTCAACCAAGATATACATGAGCTACCAAGCATGAAGCAAAAGACACTAGTGGACACACAAGTGTCATAGCGGCCAACTTAGTCAGAGTCAGAAAAAGCATGTAAATATGGTGGTAGTGATCCCCTCCTTGGGATAAATCAATCCAAGTAGTCGGGTACCACTCAACTAGTGAAAGATGCACTTAAGTGCCTGCCAATGCTTGACACTTGGGCAATGCATAAACCTACTCATATATGAGACAACAAACTGAATATCTGGCCGAGTAATGCATAAGTAAATCAAGCATCCAACAACCTGCTGATAGAGAACAACATCAAATGCATCTCCAACATAATGAAGACTCAATCATAAACATGTCTCCATAGGACTGGCAATATGTTTACAGTCTTCAAGGCCAAAACACTGCAATAATGTGTTGATATATTTTGTTTTGCACAAAGCCATTCCAACATCAACTTGCATAAACTGAATGCCCAAATAATGATGCCAATGCCCCAAATTAGACATCTCAAATGAGGCATGTAAATCAGCCTTAAAATCAGCAATATGCTTGTCATGAGGACCACTGAGTAGCATGTCATCAACATACACAACAATGATCAGAAGCACATCATTAGCACACTTAACATATAAAGTGCTTTCAGTTGGACTTTTCTCAAAACCATGTGCAATTAGATATGCATGTATCTTTTCATACCAAGCACGTGGTGCTTGCTTTAAACCATATAGTGCCTTCTTCAACCTGCACACTTCATTGTCCTACCCTTTTTGCACAAAGACATGGGGCTGAAAAATATACACTTCTTCATGCAAGTCACCATTAAAAAATGCAAGTGCATAGATGTTATGAACAGTAGTCATTCGGCATGTAGGACCAAAGATTTCATCAAAATCAATGCCTCTTTCTTGTGCATAACCCTTTGCAATAAGCCTAACCTTATACTTGTCAACTTTTCATTAGGATTATGATTAATCTTGTATACCCACTTAGTGCCAATGGCCTTCTTGCCAGGAGGTAAGTCACATAAGGACTAGGTACCATTTTTCATGATAGCATCATATTTTGAATGCATAACAACCATCCAATTTTCAGAATTTTGTGCTTCATCAAACAAAACAGGCTCATTCTCATCATAGAGACTAGAGGCAGCCATAGCATAGCAATTTGATGCAAAAGAGGAACTATGAGAGCTTGAATGAGTACGGTATGATAGAGGTGCATCTAATTTGCTGTCATATAAAGTTTGCACCAACCATTTTGGCATTTTTTTTTGCCTCCTCAATATCAGCTCTCTCATCAACAAGTGTATCATGTGAATCTGCATCAGAAATGGAATGTTCTACATCATGAAACCTGCAAAGGCTGAGAAGTTGCCTCATTAGGACCAACACTAGACTCTCCACATGTAAAAAGAGGCAGCAAAGTATCATACATGTCTTTGGAGCTAACAGATGTCTCCTTCGTACATGAAAAACAATAACCTTTGCTTTCATAACTATACCCAACAAAAATACATTTTATTGCTTTATCATGCAATTCCCTGTGATGTTGTTCAGGCACTAATGCATATGCTAGATAACCAAAAACACATAGGTGAGCAAAAATTGGCTTACGACCATGCCAAGCCTCATATGGAGTGATAGACTACAATGCTTTAGTGGGACATCTCTTAAGTACATATGCTACACACATAATGGCCTCAAGCCACAAACTATGTGGTAAAGCTTGACTCTTGACCATACACCTCACCATCTCCATGAGTGACATGTTCTTCTATTTAGCAACTCCATTCTATGGAGGTGTATACGGCATTGTACACTGATGTTCTATCCCACGTTCAACCAAAAATGCATTAACGTCAGAAGACATATATTCCCCCCCTCTATCAGAACGGAGGGTGCCCATTTTACATGCTGACAGATTTTCACCCAAAACGAGAAAGTATTGAAGCACATAAACACTTCGGACTTTTCTTTCAATGGATATAGCCATGCATGCCTGGAAAAATCAACGAAAGTCAGGAAGTAAAGATGGTTTCCAAAAGAAGGTGTATGCATAGGACCATAGACATCATTATGTACAAGCTGCAATTTTTGAGTAGCTAAAACTGAACCATCTTTTGGGAAGGATGAATGTTGCATTTTGCCCAAAATACAAAGTTCACAAAGATATTTATCGCGTGCCTCAAGTTTGGGCAATGAGGATGCCATTTCAGATTTCTGCATGTGTAGCAAACTAGCAAAATTCAGATGACCAAAGCATGCATGCCAAAGCTTTGCATCTGACATAGCCTAAGAATCATGTACTACATATGCTGAATCATTCACAGATTTCTCATAGTCTATGAGCTTATACATCCCACGACATACATTGTTCAGGAGAAGATGGGTCAAAACTGCAAACAGTAGCAAACACCCATTCTTCACTCTGCACTAGATTAGCAGACTTTGTTTTCAGTGTAGAGGCCTCTGCAACAACCATTCCATCCTCTTTTTTCTTTGCCTCTTTTGCAACCAGTTTTGGACAATTCTTTATGACATGATCATTTGCTTTACAATACTTGCAAAACAATTTTTGCTTTTTTGTTTTCATCTCTTCTCTGTCTTCCTTCTTCGATTGTGCAGAATTAGCAGATTTTTGTTTACTAATTGAAGATCACCATTTACCTTTGCCCTTCTAAGTAGCCAGGAAAGGTTGATATGCAACACACATAATGGACCTGTCCTGCCTAGACTAATCTTCCTGCAACAAAAGAGAAACTAACTCCTCAAATGTTAAGGCATTTGGATTGCCTTTCATCATCAAACGAAGAGTAGAAGCAAAACTCTGGTATGAATCGAGAAGACCATTTAGAATAGTCTGCACAATTGAACTGTGAGGCAAGACTTCATCAGTAAACATTAATCGTTCCTTCAAATCTTTGATCTTTGTTAGAAGATTTTCCATAGAATCACCTTCATTCGTATACTCACTCTCCAATTGTTTTCGGAGCTAAGCAACATGAGCCTCATTCCTAGCTTGGTACAATGTGATAAGTGTATCCCAAGCATCCTTAGCTGTTGTGCAAGAGCAAATGTGAGGAATAATGGCACGTTTGACAGACAAGGCTATCGATGCATGTGCGTGAGCATCTCTACCATCCCAATGAATTTGCTCTACAGTAGGTGTAGCAAAAATTGTAGAACAAATAGGAACATGAAGAATATCATCATCTTCAACACCGTTTGCATCAACTTTAGTACCTATGTTTGCAAGTGTAATAGGATGTTTTTCAACACCCTGCACAATATTCAACAGTCCTTTTGTGACCAATACATGAGGCATCATATAAGCCCACAATGGGTAATTTTTACCATCCAACTTATCCTCAATAGCCAACATAAGAAATACATCATTGCTTTCAACCATGGCGACTGACTAAAATACCCTGATGCAAAAAAATGATTGTATCTAAAAAAGTTGAATAGAACTACCGTGACGAGATACTTATGTTGTAGCAGACTTAGAGATAATTATATAGCCGAACTAAAACTTGTATATATCTTTGGCACAAAAAGACAAAATAGCCTACACAAGCGCTATGATTGTGCGTTCGGAGGCCGAAACAAGCTCATATCGCAATTTTGACACTATAAAATGAAGCTGCTTTGATATCCTAATCATCTTGAGTATGCTCACCAAATTTCATGTTATTCTGAGGCTATGACTAGAGGGATGTCGATGATGACCTAGTTGAAGCGGCGACCTACTCTGATACCGATTGTTGGAGTTCGCCGTCTACGAAAGCACATGAACAACACAAGGAAGAAGAAGAAGCTTGGAGCAGAACACACAATACTGAATGTATTACCACTAGAATGTACAAAGATAATTAACCCATTAGGGAAGTAGGCGTATATACAAGCCGAGGGAAAAAAACCTCCTAAAGAGGGAAAAAAGTGCCCCGACGGTCCTAGAGTGTTCACACACATCACTACCTAAATATATCAATATCTTCTTCTATTTCCTCTATGTTGCTGATCTCGTAATCAAAAGTATGTTTCAAAAATCTTTTCCAAACTATTTAGAGGGCATAATCTAGTGCTCCCCTAACATTTTGGCAAGATTAGCTTCTATCCAAGATCGAGCATCATAGAGAACACCGTTGAACATATTTTTGCATCATTTTAGAACGAGTTGAGGGCCTAACTCATCGATAGAAACAAGTGGAGATGCAACAACTGTGCATGTAGGAACATTAATCCAAGATATAAAAGAACAAATTTGGAATCTTCAAGAAAATCAGGGAAACATTCAAGTAATCCAACATGCTATTTCATCCTTCATGAAGGAACTCGTGATTTTCATGCTCAAAAAGTTTGATGGTGATTGTTGATAAATTTAGGTAGTGATGTGTGTGAACACACTAGGACCACCGGGGCACTTTTTTCACTCTTTAGGAGGTTTTTTCCTCCTGGCTTGTATATATGCCTATTACCCTAATGGGTTACTTATCTTTGTACATTCTAGTGGTAATACATTCAGTATTGTGTGTTGTGCTCCAAGCTTCTTCTTCTTCCTTGTGCTATTGACGTGCTTCCGCAAATGTCTAACTCCAATAATTGGTATCAGAGTAGGTCGTCGCTTCATCTAGGGTGTCATCGACACCCCTTTGGTCACAATCTTAGAATCGCACAAAATTTGGTGAGCATACTCAAGGTGATTAGGAGATCAAAACTGCTTCACTGTATTGTGCTGAAATCACAATCTGAGCTCATTTCGGCCTCTAAACACACTATTGCAATGCTTATGCAGACAATTTTGTTTTTTTATGCCAAATATATATACAAGTTTTGATTCGCCAGTATAAGCATCTCAAATTCTACTACAGGTTTAGCAGAACTTGACAAGGTAGTTCTGTTCAACTTTTTGAGATACAATCATTTTTTTGCATCAGGGTATTTTAGTTAGTGGCCATGGCTGAAATCAATGATGTATTCTGTATGTTGGCTATTGAGGATAAGTTGGATGGTATGAACTACCCATTATGGGCTTATATGATGCATCATATATAGGTTGCAAAAAGACTGTGGAACATTGTGTAGGGTGTTGAAAAACATCCTATTTCACCTACAAATACATGTACTGAAGTTGATGCAAATGGCATCGAAGATGGTGATACTCTACAGATTTCTATTTGTGTTGCGGTTTCTGCTGCACCTACTGCAGAGAAAATTTGTTGGGATGGCAGAGATGCTCAAGCACATGCATTAATAGCCTTGTCTATCAAACGTGCCATTATTCCTCACAACATGCTCTTACACAACAATCGAGGATGCTTGGGATACACTTACCATATTATACCAGGCTAGGAATGAGGCTTGTGTTGCTTACCTCCAAAAATAGTTGGAGAGTGAGCATATGAATGAAGGTGATTCTATGGATAGTTTTCTGACAAAGATCAAAGACTTGAAAGAAACAATTGATTTTTGGTGATGAAGTTATACCATATAGCTCACTTGTGCATGCCGTTCTGAATGGTCTTATTGATTCATATCAGAGTTTTTCTTCTACTCTTTGTTTGATAATGAAAGGCAATCTAGATGCCTTGATATTTGAGGAGTTAGTCTTTGTTCTATTGTAGGAAGATCAGTCTAGGTAGAACATGTCCATTATGCATGTTGCAAATCATGCTTTCTTGGCTAGTCAAAAGGGCAAAGGTAAATGGAGCTCATGTACTAGTAAGCAGAAATCTACAAATGCAGCACATTTGAAGAAGGAAGACAAAGATGAGAAGAAATCAGAAAAGTAGTTCTTTTTTAAGTTTTGGATCATATCATAAAGAACTATCCAAAATTGGCTACAAAAGAGGCAAAGAAAAAAGAGGTTGGAATGGTTGTTGCAAAGGCCTCACATCGAAAAAAGAGTCTACAAATCTTGTGCAGAATGAAGAATGGGCATTTACTAATGTTTGCAATTTTGACCCATCTTCTCATGAGGAGTGTATGTCTACAATAGACTCAGATGTTTGGTATCTTGATAGTGGGTCAACCAAACATATTATCCCACAGCGTAGTTTCTTCACTTCACTTGAGCTTTCCCCTACAAGGAATACTGTCACATGCACCAACAACTCCTCTTATCCTGTCATGGAAGTTGGTAAGATCATTCTGACTACCACTGATGGTAGTTCTTTCACTTTGTCGGATGCTTTATTTGTGCCAGGGATCAAGAAAAATCTGTTATCCATTTAAGCTTTATCCAAGATTGGCCTGGTTGTGAAATTTGTTGATGACAGATGTACAGTTCATGATCTGTCAAACGGCAACATGATTATTGCTTCTGGGATTTTATGTCATGGGCTATATAAGCTCATAGACTATGAAAAATCTGTGAATGATTTGGCATGTGCATTACATGATTCTCAGGCTATGTCAAATGCAAAGCTTTAACATGCACGCTTCAGTCATCTAAATTTTGCTAGTTTGCTACGCTTGTGGAAATCTGAAATGGTGTCCTCTCTGCCCAAACTTGAGGCACCTGGTAAACATGTATGTGAAGGCTGTATTTTTGGCAAAATGCAGTGTTCCTCATTCCCAAAAGATGGCTCAGGTCACACTACTCAGAAATTGCAGCTTGTTCATAGTGATATCTATGGTCTTATGCAGATACCCTCTTTTGGGAACTATCTTTACTTTGTGACTTTCATTGATGATTTTTCTAGGCATGCATGGGTATATCCATTGAAACCAAAGTCTGAAGTGTTTATGTGCTTCAAACAGCTTTTGGTTTTGGGTAGAAATCTGTCAACATGTAAAATGGGCAACCTCGGTTCTGATCGAGGGGGGAATATACGTCTTCTAAGTTTAATGCATTTTTGGCTGAACGTGGGATAAAACATCAGTGTACAATGTCGTATACACCTCAACAAAATGGAGTTGCTGAATGGAAGAACAGGTCACTCATGGAGATGATGAGGTGTACGGTCAAGAGTCTTGGTTTACCACATAGTTTCTGTCTTGAGGCTATCATGTGTCCGGCATATGTACTTAACATGTGTCCCACTAAGGCATTGCAGTCTATTACTCCATATGAGGCTTGGCATGGCTATAAGCCATGTGTTGCTCGCTTGCGTGTTTTTGGTTGTTTGGCATATGCATTAGTGCCTCAACAACAACATAGGAGATTGGATGATAAAGTAGTGAAATGTATTTTTGTTGGGTAGAGTTCTGAAAGCAAAGGCTATCATCTGTATCATCCATAGACTAAACACATTTTGGTTAGCCGTGATGTTGTTTTTATGGAAGATGTTATTCAACCTTTACTTTCATGTACAAAGGAGACATCTGTTAGCTCCAAAGACATGTATGATACTTTATTGCCTCTTTTTACAAGTGAACAATCTAGTATTGGTCCTAATGAGGCAATTTCTCCACCTTTACACATTTCATGTGATGATGCAGATCATTCCATTTCTAATGCAGATTTACATGAAGCACTTATTCATGAGAGAGCTGAGATTGAGGAGGCATAAACTATGCCAAAATTTGCTTGTGCAGACTTTCCATGATAACAAATTAGATGCACCTCTATCATATTGTACTCGTTCAGGCTCTCATAGTGCCTCTTTTGCATGAGATTGCTATGCAATGGCTACCTCTAGTCTGTGTGATGAGAATGAGCCTATTTCATTTGATGAACCAAAAATGTCAGAAAATTGGATCGATGCTATGCAATTTGAATATGATGCTATAATGAAGAATGGTACCTACTCTTTGTGTGACTTGCCTCCTGGAAAGAAGGCCATTGGCACTAAGTCGATATACAATCTGAAGCGTAAGGCTAGGCTTGTTGCAAAGGGT
Source organism: Ceratopteris richardii (assembly GCA_020310875.1). Classification (NCBI taxonomy): domain Eukaryota; kingdom Viridiplantae; phylum Streptophyta; class Polypodiopsida; order Polypodiales; family Pteridaceae; genus Ceratopteris; species Ceratopteris richardii. The sequence continues at coordinate 23,051,039 of CM035429.1, forward strand.
TATGCTCAGGAAAGAGGAATTCATTTTGATGAGACCTTTGCTCCTACTTGTTGAATGACTACTCTTCATAGCATCTGTGCACTTGCAGCTCATCATAGTTGGAATGTACATCAGTTGGAAATTAAAACTACATTTTTTTATGGTGATTTTCATGAAGAAGTGTATGTTTTTCAGCCTTGTGGCTTTGTGCAGAAAGGGCATGAAAACTAGGTGTGTAGGTTAAAGAAGGCATCATATGGTTTAAAGCAAGCACCACGTGCTTGGTATGAAAAGATACATGCCTATCTAATTGCACATGGTTTTGAGAATAGTCCAACTAAAAGCACCTTATATGTTAAGCATGCTACTGATGTGCTTATAATCATTGTTGTGCATGTTGATGACATGCTACTCAATGGTCCTCATGGGAAGCATATTGCTAATTTCAAGGCTGATCTGCATACCTCATTTGAGATGTCTAACTTAGGGCATTTGCATCATTATTTGGGCATTCAATTTATGCAAGTTGATGGCAGAATGGCTGTGTCAAACAAAATGTATTGACACATTATTGAAGCGTTTTGGCCTTGAAGACTATAAACCTATTGCCACTCCTATGGAGATAGGCTAATGATTAAGTCTTCATGATGCTAGAGATGCATTTGATGTTTTTCTCTATCAGCAAGCTGTCAGATGCTTCATTTACTTATGCATTAGTCAACCAGATATTCAATTTGTTGTCTCACAAATGAATAGATTTATGCATTGCCCAGGTGTCAAGCATTGGTAGGCCGTTAAACGCATCTTTTGCTACTTGAGTGCTACCCGACTACTTGGATTGTTTTATCCCAAGGGGGGATAACTACCGCCAGATTTGCATGCTTTTTCTAACTTTGATTGGGCTGGTTGCTATGACACTTGTGTGTCCACTAGTGGCTTTTGCTTTATGCTTGAAAGCTCATGCATATCTTGGTTGAGCAAGAAGTAGCCTATTGTGGCAACTTCTAGTTGTGAGGCTGAGTATAGGGCAGCTTTCACAAGGATTGTTGAGTGTGTGTGGCTCAAACGCCTTATGGCTTATTTGGGTGTTAGTCAAGGCTTCTACCACCACCATCTTCATTGATAGTCAGAGTGCATTGACAATTGCGAGGAACCCTGTGTTCCATGCTTGCACTACGCACATTGAGGTACATTATCATTATGTCCGGGACAGGTTCTCTGTTGGAGAGGTCAGCTTGGCATATGTGCCCACAACCGAATAGGTAAACGTAAACTAACGCTCCATACCCGATTAGGCTTAAGCGGTTAGGCGCTATGCGTTTTCTTTAGCGACAGGAGAACATTGCAGACCTTTTCATGAAGGCTCTACCTAGGGAAAAGTTTGAAGCTTTCTGCAAAGCTTTGGGCTTACTTCCTTTTTTGGATTGACATACCTTGGCACTTCTTTATACATGAGTGCCAGCTCCTTGTTCACCGCATCACTCCCAAAGGATTTGTTGATATATTTAGGTAGTGATGTGTGTGAACACACTAGGACCACCGAGGCACTTTTTTCCCTCTTTAGGAGGTTTTTTTCCCCGGATTGTATATACACCTATTGCCCTAATGGGTTACTTATCTTTGCACATTCTAATGGTAATGCATTCAGTATTGTGTGTTGTGTGTGCTCCAAGCTTCTTCTTCTTCCTTGTGTTGTTCGTGTGCTTCAACAAACGTCTAACTCCAACAGTGATCATATGAAGTTTAGAGGATTCTTCCAACAAGTTAAATCGTATATTCGCATGTGGCTTGGTAGATGCCTAGATAAGGCATCCAAGGTCAATTGTTTTAGAACCTACTATGTGGTCAAGCATGATCATGGTTCACCCCAATCTTGGAGAAGAACATTGCAATACTTCATGACTATGAGGAGTTTCTTCGAGATCTCACTTCCACGTTTGGAGACTCACAAGTCAAGTGGGAAAAAAAAGGAAGTTACATCAAGGTAATCGTCCTACCTCTACATATGTATGAAAATTTAGGCAATTGATATGTGATCTCACTTGGCATGAGGATTATTTAATAAGCCAATTAGATGGGGCTTAAGAGATGATATGAAGGGCCTTCTACTCACAATGCTAGATGTCAAGACATTGAATGAATACATCACCCAATCGTTCAATGTGATAACTGCCTTTTTGAAAGGAAACAAGAAAAACAAGTAGAAGGAAGAACTTGCCAATGGAAACCCATCCATCCCACTCCTAAAGAGGAGCCTATGCCCAAACTTATGTAGATAGAGGTAACTAGGTTCCAACCTCTAAACCCCACAAAAGAAATAGAGAAGGAGAGTTAAAAGGCTATGCTCTTTTTTTTGGGAACCTCCTACATATTGCAATAAATTGTGTAAACAAGAGAACAAACTCTAGAGTTGCATTAACCCTTGTACAATAGGGAGACAAGGGAGTCCAATTGTAAAGGAGATCATACAACCAAACCATGATATAAGAAAGGATCTCATAAATTCAATAACATCCATAAAATTATGCCTTACCTCTCAAGTTGAACATGCCTAAGAATATCCTTTTCCTCGAATCCTTAGTCAATTCCAGAGCCTCCTCATGTTTCATTGATGAAGGATTGGTTCAAAAACATAAAATTCCAATAATTCAAAAGACCAAACTAGTAGAAACAAAGTAGTAGATGGATAACTTTAGCATTTGGGGAGACCACTGAGGAAAGAGGACCATTAAATGTAAGGGTTGATGACCATGATTCCTATATATGTGTCAATGTAATTTTAAGTACAACAAATCCTCTTATTATTGGAATGTCCGGGCTCAAGAAACATAATCCCAAAAATGATTGGGAAAGGAATAAGATCACTCAATGAGACACCTAGAATAACCCACCATATGTAGGAGTCAAAGTTGTTATACATGCACTAAAGAAGGAACCAACATATATTATCTATACCACACCAACTCAAGGATCCAATAGAATCCAATATAAGTATCTAGTGAGCACCAAAATTTCCAAGATGTTTTTGAAAAGAAGAAGGCAGATATCCTACTTGAGCACAAACCTTATGATTGTGCCATAGCATTTCAAGTGGGAACACAATCACCCTTTGGACCAATCTATAGGTTAGCTCAAGAGGAGCTTCCAGAATTTCATAATAACATTGATGAGAATCTAGTCAAAGGGTTTATTAGACACTCAAAGTCCTCTACAAGAGCCCCACTTGTACTTGTAAAGAAAAAGTATGGGACCCTCTGAATGTGTGTAGAATATTGTGGACTAAATAAAATCACTATAAAAAACAAAAATCCTCTACTTAATTGGCAAACATCTTCATGTGTTCGAGATGTACAATGTTTTCTTTTTGGTTTTACCAACATCTATATAATATTCATCAAGGACTATTCCAAGATAGTGGCACCACTTACCAATCTCATAGGAAATGCAAAATTCTTTTGGACCAAAGAAGCAAAGAAAGCCTTTCAAACCTTGAAAACAACATTAATCACAACTCTAATTCTAGTTCACATTGATCCTACGAAGCCTTTTTTCTTGAAGGTAGATGCATCAATATATTGCCTTGGGAGCCATTCTATCTCAACATGTGATGATAGACACTTGCATCCAATTGCATACCACTCAAGGAATTTCTCCACTATTGAGATAAATCATGACATCAATGAAAAAGAACTTCTTGGCATAGTGGATGCTTTTGGTATCTGACACCATCATCTAGTGCTAGTGGTCCATAAAATTACTATGTATATAGATCATAAGAATCTAAAGTGCTTTATTCCCACTTGTATTATCAACAAAAGGCAACCTTGATGGACTGAATTTTTATCCAAGTTTGACTTTTCATCACATACCATCCAAGATGCCAACAATGTTTTCAAGTCAGCAAGATTGTAGAGGCTAGATCTCATAGCTGAGAAGTTCGTTGTTTATGAATAAGGACTCATTGCAAAAATTAGTGTCTACTTGTATGGTTCAAAGTTTCATAGCATTTGGACTCTTCTATTGTGTGCTAGAGTGAATTCTTTGTCTCAAGTTGGTGTCTGCTACTCCCTGAAAAGTTGGTGTGACCCCCTGTTGATGTCAAAACTCATAACCAGAGCATGCCTTGTTTATAATTTCAATTATTTTTCACAATAGAGTCTTCACACTATTAGAAACTTCATATAAGAGGAATTAGATCAATTGTAATCAAGTTAAGAGCATCGAGCATTTGAAGTTGAACTTCTTATCCAAAAATAGAAGGTTATTCAGAATCACACTTCAAGTTGATAGCCTATTTTGTGTCAACTTTCTTTGCAATGATTCAAAGCATATAAGGTGTTTTATTTCATTAAATATAAGCCTATAAGGTGAATCAAAGTCTCCAACTACTAATAGGCTGATTATGTATTGGTAAGTTGAATCAAACTCCATTACTCAGAGCTACACATTGTCTTCATCCTTCTCTTCTCAAGGACTTTCAGTGGTATCAAAGCACTCCTCTTCAAGATGGGTGATGGATTTCCTTCTATGATTGAGAAGCTTGATAGGAACAACTATGCTCCTTGGCAAATCATGATGGAAGTTTATCTTCAAGGAAGAAACCTATTTGGAGTAGTGAAGGGTGATGAAGTCATGCCTATACCAAGATGCAAAGGAGGACTTACACAACAGGAGATTGAGAATCCCACATTATGGTGTGCAAGAGATGCTCAAGCCAGGTCTTACATCTTAAAATCTATCTCTAACTTCTTTCTTCTACACATTAGAAGTTTCAAAACATTACAAGAAACTTGGGATGCACTTGAAACATTCTTCTTTGGTAGCACCAAGGCTAGAAAGAATCACTTATGGAATGAGTTCAATCAAATGAACAAGACACCCAAACAATCAATAATACTTTTTATTACCAAGGTTAAGGAGGTTGCAAATGAGTTAGCTTTAAGATGAAGCCATTATGAGGAAAACTTTGAGTGGAATTAGGAATAATAAACAATGACAATCATTCACAACTATCAACATATTTCTTGGGTATGTAGACACTTGCCTTCAACATATTTCTTAGACAAATATTCAACCAAGAACCCAACAACAATACAAAGGAAGGTAACTCTACAACTCCTCTTTAGACCTCATCATGGATGTGTAGACACCTGCCTTCAACATATTTCTTGGATAAATCTTCAACTAAGAAGCCAACATCAATATAAAGGAAGGTAAATCTACAACTCCTCTTTATACAGATAAGAAGGACAAGAAGAACAAAGGTAAAAAGAAGGAGGAGGATGGTGACAAAGAAATCTCCCAAGCCAATTGTGCAAGCAAAAGCAAATGGAAGGGAAAGAAGAAAGGAGCAAAGCAAGACAAGTCTAAACAAAAAGAAGGTCAGCCTTGTTCCATCTATAACAATACTAAGCACACTACTCAAAACTATTGGTTCAATGGAAGAATACAGAATGGAGGATGTAGAAGTGGATTTGACAATACAAGAGGCAAAGGTGGACATAATTACAACAATAATGGGAACAACACAAAAAGAGATTACAACAACTACTCAAGAGGATCAATCACATGAAGATTCTTTACTTTTAATGAACCTTAGCCATAAAGAAGGTAAAGAAGATAAGCATTTGTTCTACATAGGTTTCGGTTCAAATCATATTGTAGGCAATGCTGCTCTCCTATCAGACTTGGAGAAACCTAAGCACAAGAATGAGGTACAAATAGGGGATGATACCAAGCACAATGTGGAAAGGATTGGAATGTCAAATCATCAAATGGCAAGACAAACATTTTGAGTAAGGTTCTCTATGTACCAACTATCACCAAAAGCCTAATAAGTGTAGGCCAAATTGTAGACAAAGGATTATAGGTTCGGTTTACTCAACATGGAGCTTATGTGGAAGATTCATGTCAAGGCTTCAAAGAGGTGAGAAGCATGATAGCATGTTCACATTTGAAGTGGGAGAAACCAGAAATATAGCTATGTATAACTTTGGGTCTCAAACCCTAAGTGAGCTAGAGGTATGGCATAAGCGATTTGCTCATGTAAATGAAAAAACACTTAAGGACATATGTAGGGATCAACATGTTCTAGGGATTCCAAACATCTCAAAGCAACATATGATCAAGAGATGTGATGCTTTTTAGATTGGGAAATCATAAAGACAACCTTTTCATAGAAAGGGTACAACCATGAGAATATTTTGTACTTAATACATGCAAATGTGTGCGGACAAAGTCAAGAACCATCATTAGTAGGCTCAAGGTATTATGCATCTTTTGTTGATGATCATACTAGGTGGACAATCTTATACTTTATCCAAAGCAAAAGTGAAGTGTTTGATTGCTTCAAAATGTATTTAGCACGGTGAACAAGGAGCTAGCACTCATGTATAAGGAAGTGTCAAGCTATGTTGAATTAATCCACAAAAGGGAGTAAGCCCAAAGCTTTGTGGAAAGCTTTAAACTTCTCCCTAGGCAAAGCCTTCATGAAAAGTTCTGCAATGTTCTCTTGTGTGGGCATATATGCCAAGCTGATGTGCTTCATGCGAGCATGGAACAAAGGGTTCCTTGCAACTACCAATGGGCTCTGATTGTCAGTGAAGATGGTGGTAGAAGAAGACTGACCAACACCCAAATCATCCATAAGGGAGCTGAGCCACACACACTCAACAGTCACTGTGAAAGCTGCCCTATACTCAGCCTCACAACTAGAAGTGGCCATAGTAGGCTGCTTCTTGCTCAACCAAGATATGCATGAACTACCAAGCATTAAGCAAAAACCACTAGTGGACACACGAGTGTCATAGCAACCAACCCAGTGAGAGTCAGAAAAAGCATGTAAATTAGGTGGTAGTGATCTCCCCTTGGGATAAAACAATCCAAGTAGCCGAGTACCGCTCAAGTAGTGAAAGATGTGCTTAACCACCTGCCAATGCTTGAAATCTTGGAAATGCATAAACCTACTCATCTATGAGATAACAAGCTGAATATCTGTCTGAGTAATGCATAAGTAAGTCAAGCATCCAGTAGCCTGCTAATAGAGAACAACATCAATGCATCTCCAACATCATGAAGACTCAATTGTAAACCTATCCCCATAAGAGTGGCAATAGGTTTACAGTCTTCAAGGCCAAAATGTTGTAATAATGTGTCAATATATTTCATTTGACACAAATCTATTCCGCCATCAACAGAGAACATAAAAATGATCATCCTTAGATTTTATCTATACCGAAGTATTCATTCTAAACATTATCCATATAATGTATAACAGAAATTTCAGAATGAATTGTTTTGCTATCGATGGACCTATTACAATTCTTATTGTTATAGGATCTTACAAACACACATACACAAAAAGTATGAAATCTGAAAACACACAAAAAAATAGAGATACATCGTAGACAGTACAATACAAAGGATTGGGTACAATCTCCCCCCACACATCTCTAGAGTACATGTATTTACAGTTTTTTATTACATCCAAATATAGAGTTACGATGACGGTGGGTGCTTCAAAAAGCAAACATGTAGTAGAAGGTTGCTCACCTTTTTGGAGAGCCTTAGCTTTTGTTTACAAAAGTCTTGTTCCACAAAGATCCTTCTCTCAACCACTATTTTTATGACTTTCTAGAAGGAACCCTCTATGTGTGTCTTTTATTTACAAAATACATGGAAAATCTAATTTCTCTTATTTGTGTCTAGATACATCCGAATAAGCTCACAACCATCCATGCCCTCATGAACCTTCAATCACTATATCAAAACACAAAGCATATTAAAATATTAACAAAATAAAATCCTAAATTCAAAATTCCATAAGTGATAACATGCCTCCAATTTGAAAAGCAGATGACCTCAGTTCATAAGAAATAAAATAGACATGGATGGCCAATCACATGTCCCATACTGAACAAAAATATGCATGTTCCATGAGGTCAGTTGCTTCTCCAATTGGGGGGCATGTTATCACTTATGGAATGTTGAATTTTGGAGTTTATTTTAGTGAGATTTTGATGTGCTTTGTGGCTTGATATAGTAGATGAAGGTTCTTGACGGTGTGGATGGGCATGGAATTATTTGGATGTATTTTGACACAAATAAGAGAAATTATATTTTCCATATATTTTGTAAATAAAAGACCCATGCAAAGGGATCTATCTAGAAATTCATAAGCATAATGGTCGAGATAAGGATAATTGTATAATGCATTTTTTGTAAATAAAAGCTAAGGCTCAAAGTAAAAGTGAGCAAGCTTCTACTCTCATGCTTGCTTTTAGAAGTGCCTACCCTCATTGTAACACTATATTTGGATGTAATAAGAAACTATAAATACATGTACTCGAGACTTGTCTAACAAAGTCTCGGGGGGGACATTGCACCTAATATTGTGTATTGTCTTCTCTATTGTGCATCTCTATTTTTGTGTGTTTTTAGATTTTGTACTCTCTATGTACGCATGTCCATAAGATCCCGCAACAACATTTGTTGTATTCAATACTAATCAGATTCTTGTTGTATCTTTCTTATGGTCTCATACGTTTTTTGAGTTTGCTTGTCGTATCATTTGCATATTATCCACCACCTTCAATGACAATCACAGTGCATTGGTAGTTGCAAGGAACCTTGTGTTCCATGCCTGCAGAAAGAACATTGCGGTGGATTATCATTAGAAGGCATTCCCCTAGAAAGAGCGATATATAGAGGCATATGGTTGGGAGGGGAGTCGTCTCTCTACAACATGGTGGTCATAACCCTCATTCTCTTGCACTTAAGAAGGCCATAGTCATGGCACTATCTCTATGATTAAGAGCATAGATTCTTGAATGAGAAATGTTTGCAGTACCCAATATATATATGTATGTTGGGATATAGAGAGAGGAACTAAGATTCAGTCTTGGTACCTAGGAACACGTTAGTTTGGAATAGAAAGGAATATCCACTGTCACATGTTCACTAGAACCAAACTAAACTAGTTCGAGGGTATGGGATTTAGTGTAGATATGACACCATGAATTGGAAGAAGGATCCATTGGTATGGCATGGTGGAAAAGTCTTCCATTTCAATACTTTTCTTCTATGGATAGGGAGAAAAGAACTCATCATTCATGGGGATATGTCTCACTACATCAGAGGATAGCTCTTAGAAGACATATCCTTAGCATTTGGAGTTATCATTCATAGTTTATGGAAGATTTGTTCCTCCAAATGAGTATGTGTTGGGTGCTTTATCTCCATAGACATCACATAATCACTTTATAGTTTTCAAGAAGAATGATTCGATTTGTGTGGATGGATCATATAATCCATGCACAGAGGATGGTTGGCAGAGATATTTTCTTAGTATGGATACACTTCTATTTGTTATGGTGTCATGTCATATCATCGCTACCCATTTTAGTAGAGGGCTTTGACCCTTAGAAGGAATTTATTTTCTCCACTCTTCACTACATCACCTTCATTATTTATGGGAGATTGGTTCTCTCCATAGGAATGTTTGTAAATGAGGATTATGCACTAGTTTATGGAAGAGAGTAGCAAACAAATTCAGAAATCTCTCTTTTAAGGGAATGAGAAAGTGGGATTTAGCTCAAAGATCGAGGAGAGATCTCACTTATCTCACTTTAGCTCTGTTCTTTGAAAGAGAAAAAGGAGAGGAAAATATAATTTCTTCATAGGAGAAGAATAGAGTATGTTTTCCTTTAGAGAGAAGATGTATTTAGAAAGCATCTCTTAGTCTGTATTTTAAAAGGAAATCATTTACTCTACTTTTCAATATAATTTTCCTTCACATGGGAGTTTGGTTCTTCACTATTTTGAAGGAAAAACATGGAGGACTTATGTGCATGTGCTCAAGTTTGGATCGGTAGAGCATTTGGATTTAACAGAATCTCTTCCAAAGGGAAAAGAAAAGTGAAATAGATTCCATTACTAGATCTATTTTCCTTAGATGAGATTAGAGAGAGAGAGAGAGAGAGTTTCACTTTCTCACTTTTAGATTGTCTAGATAGGAGTGGCACTTTTCTCTCAAAGGCAATAGGGAGATGAGTTAATAATGGTGATTAGATTGAATATCATATAAAGACTCTAGAGAGAAGTAGTTATGTTACTTCCAATTAGTTACTGACATTAGTGACATTGGGAACAAAGTAATGAATCTTTTCTTTAGAGTTTCTAGGAGATAGGGATAAATTTGACCTTTTGTGCTACCAAAATCTTGGTTGTTGCTTCATCATGAGGATGATGATTGAGCATCAGTTAGGAGGATGGATCCTTATGGATTATCTAAATCTTAGGAAGGAATGCTTTTGCATTTATATGGCAAACTAGAGGGAAGAGAAAATGATAGAGTTTGAATTAGTGCTAATAAATGCTCTTCCAAGAGAGCTTCGTCCAAAGGTAATGGATGACAAACCAAAGACTCTTGGTTAGTGGAATGTAGAGATTTACTTCCAATGATTTTATGAGAGATAGGATGATGGATGTGCATAGATCACAAGGATGGTTTGGGTAAAATCTATCACTTGTGAGTACATTGAAGGTTAGGACGTCCTAGGGTGTAATGAGGGAAACTTATCATCTTCAATCTAGAAGGGTTTGGAGTTAGTTTTCTTATGAGACTTTGTTCTTTAAGTAGAGGATTTCATGGGTTATTATCTCCATTGAGGTATGTTCAAAGCTCATATAGCTTGGCACTTGCACTTATATTTCATATTATTGCTGGACATGTGATATGTCTTAGGGACTTAGGTCATTTTGATGATGTTATGTGTTATGGGAGTAATACTTTGGGAACTAGTTATACATGGGAGATAGTAGACATCACATAGACAGTTTTCCACCTTTAAGATGATCTGTTATGAAACTTCTTAAGGGGAAGGATACGGGAAAAAAAACACACACAGATGATCATGTACAATTTGTACATGACACTGGAGGGATGCTAGAGTATTTATATAGCTCAATTTTTGAGGATGAAAATTTTTTCCAAGGGGGGAAGTTATAAGGAAATTTATGACATGAGTATCTAACATGTTCAGAAGGATCTGAGATCCAAAATCATTTGGTTATTCAAGTGTAGGGAAAAAGTCTCGAGAGTAGACTTAAGTGAAGGTGCTTATGCTCTCTAGACAAGCAAAGGTGCTTGGCCTAGTGGTTAAGTCATTTGGATGAGAAGGAAGAGGTCTTGAGTTAAAGTCCTATAAGAGACATGGGAGAGGTTTTTGCCCCAAGAGCTCTAATGCTTTCTAGAAGCATCCACTTGAGTTAACTCTAGTTAACTATGACACGGTGCACATGTATCTGGGAAGATGTACAATGAATTTTGCTTCTTCAGGACTTGCGAGCAAAGTTGTCAACCTCACTAGAAGCCACCATGAACTTTTGCTCCTCCACAATTCGCAAGCAAAGTTTCCAAACTTGCAAGAAGCCACCATGAAAGTCAAGGGGCCATTCAACAAGGCCAAGAATCCGATTCATAACTCTAGCAATGCTCCTAAACAATGCTCTAGCAATTCATCCAAGAAGTTCACTTGCCACTATTGCAGTAAAATAGTGCATCTCAAGAAGTTCTGCTATAAAAAGAAGAAAATTTCTAAAGCCTTTACCTCCAAGAACCAAACTAAGTCCTCTCAGCAAAGGTCTCACTATTCAAGTGAAGATCTATTTATCTCAAAAGATTCTAGCTCCTCATAGAGAATTGATGTTTGAGAGTGGTGCAAGCTCTTGCATGTGCAAAGATCGTGAATCATTTCAAGAGTTAGAAGACCACACCAACAAAGTTTATTTAGGAAACAACAAGATTCTTCCAATAGAAGGCAAGGGAAAACAAATTACAAATCACCAAAGAGAGTGCAAAGCCTTATCAAATGTACTTTTTGTACCAAGCTTTTGTATGAACCTTCTCTCCATCAAGGCAATCACCAATCATCACAAACAAGTTCTATTTAACGATACATCAATCAAGGTGATTTATCCTAGCACTAAGGATATGATAGCCTAAGGAATCGAACATAAAGTCTTGTACAAGTTGTCATGATTTCTCTCTAAGGAGTCAATTTCTAGCTTATGGCACCACAGATATGGACACATGTCTTACTTAACCAAGATCTCAACATCTCAATTGGTTAAGGGGTCACCCAAGATTTGACAAGTTCATAATATCTACCAATCTTGCACTCAAGGCAAGCCACATAGGGCTCATGTTCCCAAAGAGGCTTCCACTTGAGCAAGGAACCCTCTAGTCCTAGTTCATATGGATCTTCGTGGATCAATGAATTACCCATCACTAAGTGGACCACTCTACTTCTTTCTCTTAGTAGATGATCACATGAGATATGTCTAGATCTATTTCCTGAAGTCCAAGGCAAATAAATTTTTGAAGTTCAACGAATGGGTCTATCAAAATAGCAATGAAGCATGAGATCAGATGGAGGTGGTGAACTCATCAATCATGACCTTGGCAACTTCTTGAAACAAAAGGGCATCAAGAGGTGTCAGTCAACCTCATACTCCATCCCAAAATGGAGTAGTTGGAAGAAAGATTTGAAGCATCATGGAAATGGCATGCACTATGCTTCACAACAAAGCCTTACCACTCAAGTTTTGGCCGAAGCTATATACACCACAATTCACATTATCAATAGAGGCTGCACAAGTGCATTACAAAACAAGACTCCATTTGAAGCCTAGTATGGATGCAAGCCCAATCTCAGCTACTTTCGAGTGTTTGGAAGTGAAGCATTCATACATGTGCCCAAGGAAGATCGACATAAGTTCTAATCTAAGTCCAAGAAACATCTATTCATTGGCTATAGTGAACAATCTAAGGCTTACAGATTGTATGATCTTGAGGAACCAATCCCTCACCATTACAAAATATGTACTATTTGATGAAGTTTCAAAGTACTCGATCAAAGATCCAGGTTCAAGTTTAAGTCGAACCATCTATACTTCAGAGGGGGACACAATTATTTCTAAGAAAAACTCAAAAGCAAGTACTTCTCACCAACCTAGGAGATCTCAAAGGCTCATCGAGAATCAACAACGTGAACAATGCCACTATGTGAATTATGCACTTATGCATCAACTTAAGCAAATTCGAGAGCCTTCCAACTTCAATGAAGCTCAAGGTAAAATAGAGGGAACAAGTTATGCAAATAGAAATGTATGCAATAAAAAAGAATAATACTTAGATACTTGTTAGAAAACTTATAAATCATCAAGTTATTGAAGTTAAGTGGCTATACAAAGCCAAGTACAAGTTAGATGGTACCTTGGACCAATACAAAGCAAGACTTGTAGCTAAGGTTTATAAGCAAAATCACGGCATTGATTGTGAAGAAAACTTTGCCCCTATTGCAAGGTGTACACTCTAAGAGTTATTCTTGCATTAAGTACACACTTCAAATGACCCATTTACCAACTTGACATCAAAATTTCTTTCCTCAACTGATCTTCAAGAAGATGTATATGTAGGAGAACCTAAAGGTTTCAAGGTCAAAGGAAAGGAAGAGCATGTATACAAGCTTTACAAAGCACCTTATGGATTTAAGCAAGCTACCAGGGCCTGGTATGAAAAGATCCACAAGTTCTTCAAAGCTAAAGGATTTCAAAGGAGCAATGCTAATGCTAAAACACACACACACATATACATATATATATACATACATACATACATACATACATACACACACACACATACATACATACATACATACATATATATATATATATATATATATATATATATATATATATATATATATATATATATATATATATATATATATATATATATATATATATATATATATAAAGATTCCTTAATTGCAATCATCATCCTCTACATAGATGACTTGTTTTTGATAGGTTCACATGACGAATGCATCCAATTCATTATCACACAACCCCACCTTGGGTATTCTATGATATATCTTTGTCTACTTCACTAATTCTTAGGCATGGAAGCATGGCAAACAAAAGAAGGTATATTTTTCTGACAAAAGAAGTACTAATCTGATCTTCTTTATAGGTATAATATGGATCTGTGTCACTCAATATCTGCACCACTTGATCCAGGCATCAAACTCACATTGGAGGAATCCTCTTCTCTTTCTGGATTTGCATGCTTATCACCAGCTTCTTGACTCCTTACTTTACCTTGCCAGACACATTGGGGTGCTACTCAGAGACTACTTCAATACCTTGCCCTCACTCAACATCATGGTCTTTGGTATAGAGGGGGCGTTGATATCACAAGATACTCAGATTCAAATTGGGCTGATGAACTTGATTCTCAAGGATCTACTTCGAGATACATATTCTTGCTTGACTCAGGACCTATCTCTTAGGCAAGTAAGAAGTAGCCTACTATTGCTCTATCATCCACCAAAGCCGAGTACTGAGCATCCAGCTTTAGAGCATGTGAGGCCATTTGCCTTCGTTGTCTATTATCACACATTGCTATTTTGTAGGTTCTTCTGACATGCATTTGCACTAATAACCAATCAGCCTTGGCCATTTCCAAGAATCTAGTGTTCCATGCTTGGACAAACCACATTGACATCTAGTACCATTTCATCCATGAGAAGATCCTATCTCAGGAGATTACTCTAGATCGGTGTACCTCTCAGGAGAACCTGGTAGACATGTTCACGAAGGCTTCATCTCAAGTTCCACTCCATCACTTGGTGGACCTTTGTAGCATTCAACTACTCCAAAATGAAGTTATAGAGGGGATATTGAGGACATGAATTCTTCTACTTCATTTCAATTTGTATACACATGATTGCATCTCCATTTTGTATCTAGGAGACACTCCATTTTATATCATTTTATATTGTATCTCATTGTATTTGGGTACCTTGCCATTTGCGTCTACCATTGTATTCATTCTCCTTCAGGGTAAATTATCCTACATATGATGTATTTTGGAGATCCTCCCAACTCCATATAAGGAGGGTCTCTCCCCCACTTTCTGCTTGTTTAAAAGCTTGAAGAGCCTAGTCCAAGCTCTTGGCAAGCTCATTTCTAATCCATGTGAGTTTACCCATTTCTTGGTCTACTCACTCTGAGTCTCTCACACTCTTTCATTTTGTGAGTACACTCTTGTTTTCATTTTGCTTCCATGTGTGTACTCTCGACAACTTGTACCCTTCCATTTCGGAGTCCAATTACATATGGTGATCTAGGCTGGAACCCATACATCAACATGAATGGACCGAATTCAATTAATGAATTCTTGGTGCTATTATAGGCAAGCTCATCTAGAGGAAGATAATATTCCCAATCAGTTTGTTTGGAAATGAAATAATCTCTCAATATATCTTCCAAAATTTATTTGGTTGTCTCAATTTGTCCATCCATATGGGGATGTTGGGTTGTACTCATACTTAATTGAGTTTCACATATACTAAAGATTTTTTGCCAAAAGTGACTTGTAAATGTGGCACAGTAGAAATGTCTTTCAATTAATTCGTAGGTTCAATTAATGCTTGGATGTCCTGCACTAGGTTCCTTAAAAGAAATCTCAAGTACTTGAAGAATAAATTTCTCCCTAGTACTGAGAATGGACTTTATCAAGCTAGTTAGACAACAAGTAGTTCCCAAGAAGTCCCAAACTATCGATAGTGGTACTTAAGTGCAATGATTGGTATAACCTAAAGATGTATCAATATTGAACTAAAAGACATTACCAATGTCTTTTAGATTCTTAGCTTTAGGATCTAAAAGACATTGGCATATGCTTGGACTTAAGTTGAGGGAAATATCTCTAAAATCTTACAGGTAAGTGAAGCAGCTTTCAATAGTTAAGAGGTCTTAAAGTTAAAGACTCGGTCTTTATTCTTGTCACAAGGCCAACTAGACTTGATCAAGCTTGGGAATGTTTGTCCAAGAACTTGCAGTTTTAACTACTCCGAAGTTTGCCCAAGAATTAGCAATCAAATTTCTTTCGGGAATTTTTCACTTGAGCTCCATTTATCCAATGGAAAGTGTGAAAAGAATAATCTGTTCCAAGTCTGAATAGAGTTAAATATTGCAAATATGTAGTTTACAACCATGATGACAATAATTAAGTTTGTGGAAGGTAAAACATAATGTTTTCCTATCCAAAAAGGGATTCCTATAAAATCCAAAAAGCATGAGTGAATGCTTAGACTTAAGCAATAGAGAGATTCCTATAAAGCTCTCCCCAGGGTAGTTACTTAAAGCTTTATTAAGAAATGAATCTAAAGACAAGAAGTGAAAAGCTCTTGTCACTACAAATTGGTTGAGAATAACAAATTAGAATTGAATTGGTGAAATTCAAGTACTTGGAGTTATAAATGATTTTTCATTCTAAAACCCTAGAAAAGAAGGATGGATGTTCCATCCAAAGGTTTTCAAGTTTCCAAAGTGAATGTACAAGATCGTGAAACGATTGTGTGAAGGAATCAAAACCTAAAACATCTATTTAGAGGTAATGCTTGAAACCTCAAAATTCTTTTAAAGTATCGAAGTGAGAAGGTACTCTATCAAGATATGTTTTCACTTTAGGATAAGTATCACTCACACATCAATGTGAATATAAAGTAGGGCGGTATGAAACACTAGATTTTATACTGAGATTGATGTAGGAAAGATAGTATGGGACATCGAACCATGGGATTATAACTATCTCTACCAAGATCTTCTTTTTCAAATAAGGAAAAGACTTGTTCTTATTTGAATTTTGGAACACTTCAAGATAAAGTGTTATTAATTCAAAAATATTTTCTAAACGTCTGAAGAAGAAGGACTTTGGCATTGAAATGATCCTTTCAACTAAGGATTAGTCTAACTAATTCAAGCACCAAATTCCTAGTGTAACTTGGTAAATTCAATCCTAAGACTCAAAAAAATGCATAGGAGTTGGATTCCTAGTAAGCACTCATAAAGATTGAATACAGGCAAGAACTTACTCTCAAAATGAAGCATTATTTGAGTAAGAAATCATCAATAGAACCTCAGTGAGTTGACACAGTGATGTTGGATACCACACTAGTATCTTATGGTTGGATGATGTTTTATATTTACTCTATGAATCTTTTTAAGAATCAAGTTAATTTCTCTTAAAGATAGAAAAAATGTTTCAATACCTTGTTGAAAGTGATCTTTGCAAAGTTAAAGTCTTAAGTCATCTAGAATTTGACTCATAGAAAGTTTATGTATCTTTGAAGTTTGAATTGGTTTTACAAAATTTTACTTCTTTCCTTCCGCTTTCCAAATCTTTTGGATTAAACTCAGATATGGTATCTGATTCTTTTTGCAAAATTTTAGGGTTAGCCGATTGGAACAAGATAACTAAATCAAACATCCCTGATAGATGTTTTGTACAAGAACCCTTTCAATCTTCAAAAGATGTTAAGTTTGATTTTACTTATTCATTTGAGTTTGATTCAAGTTAACTAGCATAACTTAGATGCTAGTTAACTTCAAGTTTTCCAAATCAAATTCAATTGAATGAAGAGTTCTCAAAGTCTTGATAGGGATAAGAATCTCGCCTTAGTTACCATGTCCATGCATCATTCATGCCCAAAAATGGACTAGTAATTTGAATCCACACAGTTCACATGTTCATGTCTAGATTGCACCTAGTAAAATAGTGAATTGGTCAAGGATGTTATTAGATCCACCCTTATTATTCATTCACTACTTTGTACTTTGACTAGTTTATCAAAGTGCAAAGCTAGATGGTGTTTTGAATGATTTAGGCAAGGATCCCACCATAGAGATGAGACATGTTCTTCCAGTATTAGAACATGAGGCTTGAGGGTTTTTTTTGTACAAGCTCTATTTTTTAGGACAAAAATATTTTTACAAGGGGGAAGAATGAAATAAAGTAAGTCTATGGTCTAAGGTTTCGAGGTTCAGATAGATCTGAAATCAGACACCGTTTGGTCAACCATGTGTATAACCAAATATATGAAGACTAGACTTAGACAGTAGGTCATTTGCTCTTGTAAACAAGTGATCCACTTAGCTTACTGGTTAATTCTCGATGGTGTAAAGGAGGAGGTGTTTGGTTCAACCCCCGTTGGATACATGGGAAGAGTATTTTGGCCAAATAGATCTAGAACCTTCTAGAAGCCTTCACTTGATGTCAAGGAGAGTTCTCTGCTAGAGAGATCAATTTTGCATATGTGCCCACATAGGATAACATTGCAGATCTTTTCACAAAGGCTCTGCCTTGGTAGAAGTTTGAAGCTTTCCGCAAAGCTTTGGGCTTACTTCCTTTTGTGGATTGATCTCTTTCCACATATATCGTCACTTCCTTATACATGATTTCCAGCTCCTTGTTCACTGCATCACTGCTAATGGGATGTGTTGATATATTTTGGTAGTGATGTGTGTGAACTCACTTAGGATCGTCGGGGTACTTTTTTCCCTGAGGTTTTTTCCCCTAGCTTGTATATATGCATATAACCCGAACAAGTTACTCATCTTTGTATATTCACTTGGTAATACGTTTAGTATTGTGTGTTTTGCTCCAAGCTTCTTCTTCTTCTTCCTTGTGTTGTTTGTGTGCTTACGTAGACCTCAAACTCCAACACTTACATCCCCAACAAAGTATGTTTCATTCAAGTGTAGGTTTTTTTATGTCCGTGATCATGGCAATTCTGTATGAACATATTTTTGAGTCCACACCCTTAAGGTCAGTGTATGTCCATGCAAAGACATCATGATATTCTCTCAATAATATCAACAGTTCTTCTTCTTACCTAATTGTCACATCATTTCCTATAAAAGTACTTTGTTCCTCTCCTTTCTCAACAATCATAATCACTTTCTTTGTTTGATCTTTATTACTGTATGCTTCTTATGTGGATGCTTCTCATTTTGGCATCATTATTGTTAGAACACCAAGCTTACATAATGCTTGGAAGGACTTACTTCAAGTTTCAAATTAATCTTCAAGATGAACCTTAGAGAAAAAGGCATCCTTAAAGATATCTATTATTGTAATTATCATTTATGGTATCTCATGAGACTTCATTTTTTCATGTAAAAACTCATATGTCTTTAGATTCTTTTCATGAGAGTAAAGAAGGGAAATAAAAAATCGCGAGTTTTTTGGTTGGTGATCAATCAATCAATCAATCGTGTTAGACTAAATCTCCACTTTTCCTAGATTATAGGAGATTGATTCCTTTCATCATACCATACCAACCCGCTTCAATTTGAATTCATAAAACCATTTTTAAGAGTTATGGAAGGCTTCAAGAGTCTATATAAAGACTTTCAATTACTTGTAGATTACATTGAAGCAATATACATACACTTTTGGTCATCACTATGTTGCTCCTTCATTTCTCTCCACCATCATCTTCAACAACACTTATCTTGAATAAGTTGGTTCTCTCTCTATAGAGCTTCAAATTGGATGAATGAGCATTCACTTAAAAGATAATAGTTTCTCATTAAAGTATAAATTTTTTTGTGGCATTTGGTGCATTAGATTTTGAGAAAGCTCTATTTTAAGGTCTCTCAGTCAATCTTTGCATAGCCATAAAAAATTAGGGATACCTTTGTTGAGTGTTACGCTTATTCTTGGAGCATACCTTGCTTATTAATTGTAATATTATGCATTTTCGCTACAAAACCCTATGTATGATATTCTTCCAAAAGAAGTTTTATTAATTGTAACCATACTAGTTGTTCTAAGCATTTGAAGGTGCACCATCCAACCCAAAAATAACAAGTTTTGTAAACTAGTAATTGTTCAAACTCATCTATTTTGGATCAACTATTTCTCTTAGATGTTCCAAAGTACATACTGAGTTTTATTGCATTAATTGCAAGCTAAGGTATGTTAGACTCTCCAAAAGATCAAGGGCTAGTCTTGTGTTGATTGGTCGAACCAAACTTCATCACTAGGCAACTCTACTTTTCTACCTCCTACAAACTTCTCCAAGTTCCTTCAGTGGTATCAGAGCTACATCAAGATGGGTAATGGTTTTCCCTCAACTATTGAGAATATTGATTGAAGCAACTATGCTTCTTGGAAAATGGGAATGGAAGCCTATTGGAAAGGTAGAAATCTCTATGGGATTGTAGGAGGTGATGAAGCTATGCCTACTCCAAGATCCAAAGGGGGACCTGTAGAGAGTACGCATGCGGAAGAAAGATGAAAAGTAAAGTACTGTCACAAAACAAAGAATGTGTGAGACACAAAATGAGTAGACCATGAAATGGGTAAACTCATGTGGATTAGAAATGAGCTTGCCAAGAGCATGGAGTAGGCTCCTCAAGCTTCTAATGAGGGGAGAGGCCCTCCTTATATAGATTTGGGAGGGGCTCTCAAAAGTACATCATATGTGGGATAAATCTCCTGAAAGGAGAATGAATACAACTGGTAGAAGCACATGGCAAGGTACCCAAATACAAAGGAAATACAATATAAAATGGAAATAGACTAGAAACAGAGTGCCTCCTGGACAAAAATGGAGATGCACTCATGCGGATACAAATGTAGATGAAGTAGGAGCAATCATGTCGTCAACACCCACTCTGCAGCTCCATTTTGGAGCGGTTGAATGCTGCAGAGGTCCACCAAGCGCTGAAGCAAAACCAGAGGTAGAGCCTTCGTGAACATGTCCGCTAGGTTCTCTTGAGAGGTACACTGCTCCAGAGTAATCTCCTGAGATATGAGCTTCTCGCGGATGAAGTGGTACTGGATCTCGATGTGCTTTGTCCGAGCATGGAACACTGGATTCTTGGCGATGGCCAAGGCTGACTGGCTGTCCGTGCAAAGACATGTCAGAGTATCCTGCAAAACACCAATGTCAGATAATAAACGTCAAAGCCAGATGGCCTCACATGTTGCAAAGCTGGATGCTCGGTACTCGATCTCGGTAGATGATAGAGCAACTGTAGGCTGCTTCTTACTTGCCCAAGAGATAGGTCCTGAGCCAAGCAAGAATATATACCCTGAAGTAGACCATCGAGAATCAGGATCACCAGCCCAATGTGAATATAAATATCCGACGAGTTCGATGACCCCTCTATACCAAAGACCATGATGTTGGGTGAGGGCAAGGTATCGAAGTAGTCTCTGAGCAGCATCCCAATGAGTCTGATGAGGCTGATGTGCAAACTGACTGAGTATACCAACTGCATAAGCAATATCTGGTCTAGTGTTGGCAAGATAGAGTAATGAGCCAACAAGTTGTTGATAGGTATGCACATCCACAATTGATGATGAGTCCTCCAGTGTAAGCTTGATGTTTGGATCAAGTGGTGTAGAAACTGAGCGACACTGGTCCATGTTATATCTGGAGAGTAGATCAGAGCAATACTTCTTCTGTGATAGGAATATACCTTCTTTTGTTTGCCAAACTTCCATACCTAAGAAGTGGTGAAGTAATCCAAGACCTGTCATAGAGTACTCAAGGTGAAGTTGTGTGATGATAAATTGGATGCGTTCTTCGTCTGAGCCTGTCAAGTTCAAGTCATCTACATAGAGAAAGATGATGGCTACTAAAGACTCCTTTTGATAGATATAGAGATTAGCATCAGCATTGCTTCTGTGAAATCCCTTGTCTTCAAAGAACTTGTGAATCTTTTCATACCAGGCCCTAGGAGCTTGCTTGAGGCCATAAAGTGCCTTGTGAAGTTTGTAGACTAGATCTTCTTTGCCTTTGATCTTGAAGCCTTCAGGTTATTCAACATATACTTCTTCTTGAAGATCTCCATTGAGGAATGCACTTTGACGTCCAGCTGATAAATGGGCCACTTAAAGTCAGCACTTAGTGCTAAGATGATTCTTATGGTTATGAATCTTGCAATAGGAGCAAAGGTTTCTTCATAGTCAATAGCATGTTGTTGCTTGTAACCCTTAGCGACTAATCTTGCCTTATATTTATCTAAAGTGCCATCAGACTTGTATTTGACTTTGTATATCCACTTGACTCCAATGACTTGATGGTTGGTTGGTTTGGAAACTAATGTCCAAGTCTTGTTCTTTGCTATTGCATCGAGTTCCTCTTTCATAGATGTTTCCCACTCTGGTTGGCCTTGAGCTTCTTTGTAGTTGGATGGCTCTGAGATTTGTTGAATTTGGTGCATTAGAGCATAATTAACATAATGACTTTGTTCGCGTTGTTTCTTATCCACAAGCCTTTGAGATCTTCTCAGATGGCTTGAAGTACTTGCTTTCGAGTTGTAGTGTGGAAAAATTGAGTTCCCCTCTGAAGTGTAGATAGGTGGACTAAGACTTGTACTTGAATCTTTTCTTGAGTATGATGAAGCTTCATTGAAGATCACATCCTTGGAAATGGTGATGGAGTGGTTTTCCATATCATATAGACGGCATGCCTTTGATTGGTCACTATACCCTATGAATATGTGTTTCTTGGACTTTGATTGTAACTTGTTTCTATCTTCTTTGAGTATATGGACAAAAGCTTCACTACCAAATGTTGGGAAAGATGGATGGATGCTCCAAGAGACTGAGTAGGTATTGCTACTCCTGCTTTGTACCAGCCCTCTTTTGCTTCAGACTTGATAAGTAGACCTTCTTAGCTTTCTAATAACACCAAAAAATGTCCTATGTCCTTTGGAAGTGATGTGTGTAATGATTGAACCAAAACAGATAACTTTGAAGTTCACAAACTCAAGAAAACCTTCTATTTATGTCTTGATACCTGCTGAATGTTTTGCTCAGTGTGACCAGCACAGTAGAAATTGATAAAATTCCTTCTATTGGTATTTAATTAGCTTAGTAAGCTACCATTTACAAGTGGAATGATGTAAAAAGATAAACTATGCTAAGAGAAATCAATTTAGCAAGTTTAGCTATATCCCCGACTTTTTAGGACTGTAGCAGAAAATGACCAGAGTTCACCTCGACGTAGGTTTCTCTGAAATGGCTGAATAGAATTACTTCAAACTTTGCTAGCATGTAGATGACTTTGAGTTGAATCCAACAAGCTTTGAATCACTGAATTTGGTGAAGAATTGACCGAGATATGCTATTGACAAGTTGACAGACTTTTGAGTGGACTAACAGAGAACTCAGAGATGAATGATGTAAATGTATCTATTAATGAACACTTGTATACAATCCTATTGGCATGAAAAACATTGCCTAATGGTGTAGAGAGGTGTAGGCTATAGTATAGTCCTCACACACACTCAAAATCAGTAGAATGAGGCTCGAGAATGATCACTATATCCCGCGACTTTTCATGTTCACTTTTATATGTAATGAGCAAAGATTTGAATTCAAATTCAAATTTTGGCTCCCTATGATCAAGCTCCTAAATGCTTGGAGATATTCCTTCAATCAAATGAACTACTTTTTCCACGACTCACTTTGGTAGGTGATTACAAAAGATTCTAAGTCAATTTGACTTTTACAATGAGGTAAAGTGGTAATTAACCACTAGCATATGTTCCTATGCTTCTTCATATATGTGTAGACTTTAATGCATCCTTTGAGCCAAATGTGTAGGCTTGCAATTTACACCAACAACTCCCCCTCAAGCCAAACATTTTGGCTTAAGTCTTCATCTTCAATCTTCAAGTATATCCTGCAATCCAATCATGGATTTGAACCTGCAAAGTTTTGTTCCATCCAAAGCTTTAGTCAACAAATCTGCACATTGCATGTTGGTTGATACATAGGTAAGTTTAATGTCCTTGCTTATCAACTTCTCTCTCACATAATGATAATGGACCTCTATGTGTTTGGTCCTAGCATGATAGATAGGATTAGATACAAGGTGAAGAGAACTTGTATTATCTCCAAAGATTATTGGAGACCTAGTATATAAGCCCAATTCTGTATACAAAAGCTTAATCCAAATTGCTTCTTGTGTGGCATTAGCCAGTCCTCTATACTCTGCCTCTGTGGAAGACAAAGCAACAGTAGGTTGCTTCTTTGAAGACCATGAAATTGGTTTGTCACCTGCAAAAGAGATATATCTAGAAGTGCTCCTCCTATCATCCTTGCATCCTGCCCAATCTGCATCTGAATAAATTTTGATATCAATATCTGAAGTGTAAGGGAAATACAAACCATGGTTCTGTGTACCCTTGAGATACTTCAAGATTCTCTTGGCAGCCTCTAAGTGAGGTATCCTTGGTTTGTGCATAAATTGACTTAGCACACTTACTCCATATGCAATACCAATTCTTGTAAGAGTAGCATAGTTCAAGCTACCCACCATACTTTGATAACTTGTAATGTCTTCGACTTCATCACCTTCATGGGCACTTAGCTTTAGGTTTACCTCCATTGGAGTGCTTGCTACTTTAGCATCCTGCAAGTGAAACTTCTTCAACATATCCTGTACATACTTTTTCTGAGTAATGTATATCCCTGAATTAGTGTAAACTAATTCAAGCCCTAGAAAATACTTCAATAAACCAAGATCATTGATCTTGAACTCCTTCATCATATGGCTTTTGATATCCCTGATTCCATTGATATCATTACCTGTAATGATGATGTCATCAACATAAACACAGAGATATATTACCTCTGAATTACTTCTCTTAATGAACAGAGAAGTGTCAGCCTTGCTCATGACAAAACCTTGGTCTTGGAGGTATGTAGTTAACCTATAATTCCATGCCCTAGGTGCCTGCTTCAATCCATATAAAGCCTTTTTTAATTTGCAAACATAAGTTACCTTCTTAGGGTCCTCATAGCCAGGAGGTTGTGACATATAAACTTCTTCTGAAATCCATCCATTCAAGAAAGCATTCTTGACATCCAATTGGTACATGTTCCAATTCTTTGATGCAGCCACACTTACCAACACTCTGATTGTTGGCATCTTGGCCACAGGAGAAAATGTCTCTTCATAGTCAATGCCTTGGGTTTGTGCAAAACCCTTGGCTACCAATCTGGCTTTGTACCTATTAATTGTTCCATCAGAATTTCTTTTCAACTTATAGATCCATCTGGATCCTATTACCTTCATGGAGTCCTTCTTAGGTACTAACTCCCATGTATCACTCTCCTTGAGTGCTTCAATCTCCTCATCCATAGCTTCTTTCCATTCTCATTTGGTTATTGCTTCTTCATATGATCCTGGTTCTTCATTTGACAAATCTTTGGCAAGATAAACTGAATGTTTAGTAACAAGAGATGTATCATACCCATATCTGATAGGTTTCTTGCTTTCTCTTTGTGATCTTCTAAATGGTTGAGTTGAGGATTCAGGTATGTCTTCAAGCTTCTTCATCTTCATTTTGCCCTTGGACTTCCATGCATTGAATTCTTCAAGGTTGATAGTGTCTTCATCATCTAAACTTGAGGCTTCATTCTGAGTAGGTTCCTCCTTTGCAAAATTTGGAAATTCCTCTTCCAAATCATAGGGTAATTTGACCTTCCTGCATTCATTCTCATACCAAGAATCATTTTCATCAAAGATCACATCTCTGCTTACCATAAATCCCTTATTGGTAGGATTATAAAACCTGTAACCTTTTTTATTTAAATCATACCCAATAAAAATGCATTTTTCAGCCTTTGGATCTAGCTTACCTCTTATCTGAGAAGGAATGTGCACATATGCTACACATCCAAATATTTTCCAGTGATCTAATGATGGTCTCTTACCATGCCATGCTTCATAGGGTGTCATACCATCAAGTGACTTAGATGGTAACCTGTTTATGAGGTAAGTGGCAGTAGAAACACTCTTTTCCCATAGATAGTTAGGTAACTTCTTCTCATTAAGCATAGATCTAGCTGTCTCAACAATTAACCTATTTCTTCTCTCAGCTATCCCGTTCTGTTCAAGAGAATACCTTGTGGTTATCTCTCTTTTGATGCCTTTGTCCTGCAAGAAGTCTTCAAACTCATTGGAGAAGTACTCACCTCCTCCATCTGACCTTAGCCTCTTCAAATTCCTTCCTGTCTGGTTTTCAACTAATGCAAGATATTTCTTAAAACAATTAAATACCTCATCCTTGTGCTTCATGAAGTATAATACAGTCCATCTGCTATAATCATCAATGAAAGACACATAGTACCTTGAACCTGAAACTGAGGGGTCTTTGCTTGGTCCCCATACATCTGTGTGTACAAGCTCTAGGTAGTCTTCATGCATATTTCCTTTCTTGGAGAAGGGTAACCTGTGAGACTTACCAAATTGACAAGCACCACACTTGTAAATCATATGTTGTTTGGATACATTAGGTATCCCAAGCACACATTGGTCCCTGCACATTTGTTTCAAGGTTCTTTCTCCTATGTGCCCTAACCTTTTGTGCCAAATCTCAAGCTCTGAAAGTGTTTGATCTTTATAACTGTATAGTGCAATATTCTTTGTATCTTCCAACTCAAAAGTGAAAAGTCTACCTGATTTTTCTCCTTTAGAAATCCTCTTGAACCCATGTCTTCGGTCTTCCACAAATGCTCCATATTGATTGAATCTGACCTGCAACCCTTTCTCCACAATCTGACCAACACTCATCAAATTTTTGGTAATGGTTGGTACATAGAGTACCCTGCTCAACAAATTCTGATTACCATCATAAGTCTTAACATTTCCAACTTTAACTACTGAATGCTTTGTATCATCACCTGTTTGGACTTGATGTTTACCTTTGGGTTCCTCAAGATCAGAGAGTAGTGCCACATTGCCAGCCACATGATTTGAGCACCCTGAGTCAATGTAGAATAGGTGGTCATCATTTGTACCTGACTTTGAAGTCATGTTCATGATCAGAAGAGAGTCATACTGCTCCTCTGTGTAGTTGTTGTAGTCCTTTCTGGTTTTGAATCCTCCTTGGTAGTTGCCATTGTAATTGTTGTTGTAATTGTTGTTGTGGCCTTGGTGATGGTTGAACCTTCCTCTTGACTGTGAGTCCACCTCTTTGGTAGCCTCTTCCTCTCTGATTTTTATGTAATTCCTGAAACACTCATTTGTAGTATGATTTGATAAACCACAAATGTTGCATGGTGATGAGTTATAGGGTCTCCCCCTACCTTGCTTACCTCCTCTGCCTCTTCCTCTTGAAGATCTACCTCTCCCTGCATAGTTGGCTTGGGAGGTAGAACCTTCATCTTCCATTTTTTTGCTCTTGCCTTTATCCTTAGACTTCTTATCAGTGTATAGGGCAGAAGAGTTATTACCTTTGGATGTATCTCCATTTTTGGTGAGCTTTGCTTCATGTGTAAATAGTTGTCCCATGAGAGTTGTAAGATCTGGAGTGTGCATGTCCATGTAGAGATCCATTGCAGTGGTGAAACTTTCCCATTTGTCATCAGCCTTGATTCCATTAATCACTTGCCTTACAATTTGTTCTTCTTCAATCTCTTCTCCTATGCTTGCTAACTGATCTGCAACATCTTTGATCTTGGTCATAAATTTTGAAACAACTTGCTTAGGTTGCTTCCTTAGTGTTGTGAATTCAATCCACAACTGATTTTTCCTAGCCCTTGTATTGGAAGAAAAGTATGATGACAAGGTTTCCCAAGTTTCTTGGGATGTCTTACAATTTCTGATATGTGGCAAAAGAAAGTCAGAGATAGAGTTGAGTAAATAAGACCTTGCCAATGCATCTTTAGCACACCATGTGTTGAGTTTTTCTTGTTCTTCCTTGGTTGGCAATCCTCTTGCTTTGAATGAGGGCAATTCCTCATCTCCTGAGATGTATCCATAGAGACTCCTTCCTTGTAGGTAGGTCTTTATCCTTAGAGACCAAGCTTGGTAGTTGTTCCTGTCCAATTTATCAATAAATGAAGGAAAACCATCTCCCATTTTACCTCTATTGCTCTGATACCACTGTTGGGAAAGATGGATGGATGCTCCAAGAGACTGAGTAGGTACTACTACTCCTGCTTTGTACCAGCCCTCTTTTGCTTCAGACTTGATAAGTAGACCTTCTTAGCTTTCCAATAACACCAAAAAATATCCTATGTCCTTTGGAAGTGATGTGTGTAATGATTGAACCAAAACAGATAACTTTGAAGTTCACAAACTCAAGAAAACCTTCTATTTATGTCTTGACACCTGCTGAATGTTTTGCTCAGTGTGACCAGCACAGTAGAAATTAATAAAATTCCTTCTAGGGGTATTTAATTAGCTTATTAAGCTACCATTTGCAAGTGGAATGATGTAAAAAGATAAACTATGCTAAGAGAAATCAATTTAGCAAGTTTAGCTATATCCCCGACTTTTTAGGACTATAGCAGAAAATGACTAGAGTTCACCTCGACGCAGATTTCTCTAAAATGGCTGTATAGAATTACTTCAGACTTTGATAGCATGTCGATGACTTTAAGCTGAATCCAACAAGCTTTGAATCACTGAATTTGGTGAAGAATTGACCGAGATATGCTATTGACAAGTTGACAGACTTTTGAGTGGACTAACAGAGAACTCAGAGATGAATGATGTAAATGTATCTATTAATGAACACTTGTATACAATCCCATTGACATGAACAACATTGCCTAATGGTGTAGAGAGGTGTAGGCTATAGTATAGTCCTCACACACACTCAAAATCAGTAGAATGAGGCTCGGGAATGATCACTATATCCCGCAACTTTTCATGTTCACTTTTATATGTAATGAGCAAAGATTTGAATTCAAATTCAAATTTTGGCTCCCTATGATCAAGCTCCTAAATGCTTGGAGATATTCCTTCAATCAAATGAACTACTTTTTCCACGACTCACTTTGGTAGGTGATTACAAAAGATTCTAAGTCAATTTGACTTTTACAATGAGGTAAATTGATAATTAACCACTAGCATATGTTCCTATGCTTCTTCATATATGTGTAGACTTTAATGCATCCTTTGAGCCAAATGTGTAGGCTTGCAATTTACACCAACACCAAAGACTCGAAATTAATTCACATTTGGTTTTCTTCCATAGTATGCTTCGAAGGATGTTTTGTTGTGTAATGCGCTTGTAAATCCTCGATTAAGAATGTGAACGGCAATATGCACGGCTTCTGCCCAGAACTCGTAGGGTAGATCCTTGTGATGAAGCATAGTTCTTTCCATTTCCATCACACTGCGTATCTTTCTTTCAGCTACTCCATTCTGGGATGGAGTATGAGGCTGAGTGACTTGTCTTTTGATCCCTTTCTGGTTGAGAAAGTTATCAAAGTCATGATTGATATACTCACCACCTCCATCTGATCTGATTGCTTTAACTTTAGTCGAAGCTTCATTCTCAACTTCCTTGATCCAAGTTTGAAACTTAGAGAATGTGTCTGCCTTTGACTTCAAAAAGTACACCCAAATATAGCGAGAGTGTTCACCTACTAGGAGATAAAAGTAGAGGGATCCACTCAAGGATGGGGTATTCATAGGTCCACATAAGTCCATGTGGATAAGGGCTAGTGGGTTCCTTGCTCGTGTTGAAGCTTCCTTGGGAACTGGGGCCTTGTGTTTCTTGCGTTGGGTGCAAGCTTGGCAGACATCAATAAGTTGCCCTATCTTTGGCAATCCCTTCACAAGTTGGGATGAAGAGATTTTTGATAAGTAAGAAGTGTGACCAAATCTCTGGTGCCACAGACTTGAGGTTGATTCTTTGGATACAAAGCAAGATAGTTTGTAGAGGCCCTTTTCTTCAATACCTTGAGCAATGACATCATTTGTATGGGGAACAACTACCTTAACTGAGGTGTTATCAAACCATACTTGTTTGTCCTGATCTGTAATGACCTTGACGGAAAGGAGATTCATACATAAGTTTGGAACAAAAAGAACATTGGCTAAAGACTTGCATTCCCCCTGATGGTTGGAAATTTGAACTTTTCCTTTTCCATCTATGGGTAAACTTTTGTTATTGCCAAGATAGACTTCTCCTTAATACAAAGCAGTTAACATATCCCAAGCGTCCTTGGACGTCTTACAAGCCGTGATATGGCCTTTTGTCAGTTCGTCGCAGGCAAGTAACAGCTGACCTAAAGCTCTTTTGTCCTTGACATTCCACACATGCCAATTGTCTAAGTTGGTATCCCTATTGGGTTTGGGGTATGACCCGTCTACTACCTCATGCAGGAGATTTCTGTATAGATATGCGCGCATGACATCTTTCCATAGATTGTAATTTTGTCCATTGAGGCGTTCAT
The DNA here is from genome assembly GCA_020310875.1 of Ceratopteris richardii. Taxonomy (NCBI): domain Eukaryota; kingdom Viridiplantae; phylum Streptophyta; class Polypodiopsida; order Polypodiales; family Pteridaceae; genus Ceratopteris; species Ceratopteris richardii. Next base: position 23,081,091 of record CM035429.1, read on the forward strand.
CTTTAGGCATAAAAATAGGGGTGAAAGAGGGTAAGAAGTTAGCCATAGATGATGAGCTACCTTCACTTTTGGTCATTACAAAGCTTCAAGGGTAAAGTGTTTAGAAACACTATCAAAGATACTTGCTGCTGGAAAATAATTCCAAAGTTTGAAATGAACGACACTTAAAATTCTTGGGGAGGAGGGGGGGGGGGCTTAGAGTAGCCCTGCACTTGTACAACACCAATATAAGTCGATGCGAGAGGAGGGGGCTTAGATTAGCCCGATGTACACCATACTAGCCTGAGAATAGGCTTGGAAACTTAGCTTGTGGTTGGGCTTAGATTAGCCTCCAACCTACAACAACACACACAACAATTCCTCTTTCTTATGTGTAAGTTACAAGATTGGGCACTTAGTGCCAAATGGTGCCAAGATAAGGTAAATCTTTACAAGATGCTTGAAGTGACAAATTTAAGGATGGAACCCTTGCACCCTTTTATGAGTGTTAAGGTGGATCCTAATTGATGTACCAAAACCCTTGGCTATATGCAAGCTAAATGTATCCTTAAAGGATAATAAGGAACAACATTCGTAGGACTTAGAGTGCCAAACCAAAGGTTATGTTAAACAAAGATTGTGTTAAAACGTTTCAAGTATGGGGAAAACTTAAAGAAATTTTGATGTGTTTGTGCCTTACTCTTGATGTTTTGGACTTGGGAGATCTTAGTGCCACATCGACTTATGACAATGTGTTTGTAGAGAGGATATCACGTTGATTGCGCAAGGCTATATGTGGAGGAAATGACATTTCGTATAAGTGGCTAGGAAGTGCGCAGCTTTTCTTTGGGTGGTAACTTGGGACCCAACACAAAGAAACCACGTGGTGTGCTATAAATTACAACCGATTCACAACCTGTATATCGAATATCAGTAGCTAAAAAACCGCGTCATTTTCTTCGGTTTTCTCTGACAAGCCCACAACCATTCAGGGATAAAATTGGCTTCTTGCCAAGCAGCGCCTTAATGATGAAACGTGGCTCATCCCAGGAGCATATCCTTGTTGAGTTGCGGCCCACGTGAATAGCTCAAGGACTGTTGGCGCTTTGTGCGAGAGGAATGAATCCAGCCACGGTCAGTGTTTGGTGCTCACACTGAGAAGCGCATTCTTCTGGTGTTCTATCGTGCATACTCAAGCATACTCGCAGCAGCTAAGTTCGTCTTCTCAGCCGTCGTTATCTACAGGTCCACTTGATGGTCCGTTGCCATCGATACCTCCTCTGTGGATAGTCACTCTCACCAGTAGGTCTTGCTCGACCCCGTGATCTAAGTTGACTATTGAGCAGCTTCTTGAGCGATGGCTAACAAGACGTTCGCCATGGAAGAGCAAGCCAAGTTTGACGCGGATGTCCGAGAGATGAGGTGGTCTTCAGGTCCAAAGCAGAATATCTAGAAGGTAGCCATGGCTTTGGGCCTGGTATATCACGCAATCAACGGTGCAGTAGCTCATGTATCCTCTACATAGGGTACTTGGCACAAGGCCAAGCTAGAAGTTGCTTTGTCCTACCTTTTCATCAAGGAGCTCATGGGGATGGTGGTACTCCTACCCTCCTTTTCTCGCTCCATCATCATCTACATTTATCTACCCTCCCACTTGTCCATGTCGGTGCAGTCCATCACCATCACCAAAAATAGTCGGCTACAATTGCGTTTTTTCACAATCGCCTCCCCTGGGTCAGAGTACTGAATGCCGCTGTTTTGTGTAACATCCCTTACGGAGAAGCTAAGCGCAATCTGTTGGACGGCTATCTTCCTGAGGCATGCTTATCAGATTGGAGCGAGCCGGATTGTCTAGTCGTCATGTTTGTACATGGAGGTGCGTGGGCATCGGGCAGCAAGGAGCTCTTTGCTCATTTGGGTGCATACCTTGCCCATTTCGGATTTGTAGTTGTCCTTGTGCACCAGGATGGAGAGGTTCACCAAGATGCTCACTCAAAGGGTGCCATGACAAAACACCAACAGAGATAAGGTCAATAAGATAGCCAATGTTTATGAGCACTATGTGCAGAATCGAAGCCCAACAGAATAAAGAGTGTGGATCAATACTTCAACAGCGTGAGATCCACAATTGACTTGATAAAATTACTATGAAATTGATACAAGAATGTAAGAAGCTCTCATAGATCATGACATGAAAGAGTGCTTATAAACACTTCATAATCTTGAGGTTCTCCATCAACTCCATGAAAACAATCATAACAATAAAAGAGGGTGGGTGGGAGGGGAAAATGGGTAAAAGGTGGACAAAGGGATAAAGTAAATGGGTCGGAGGGTGGGCAAATGGGTAGAATGAATCCCAAAAATTGATGGCAAAGGGCCTCTCTCAATGAGGAGAAAGCACGCCACCAAAATGAAGCACCACCACCACCAAAATGACCACCAAACGTACCACCAAGACCTCCACCTAGTGCTCTGATACCATGTAGAGATTATGCATGCGGAAGAAAAATGAAAAGTAAAGTACTCTCACAAAACAAAGAATGTGTGAGACACAAAATGAGTAGACCATGAAATGGGTAAACTCATGTGGATTAGAAATGAGCTTGCCAAGAGCATGCAGTAGGCTCCTCAAGCTTCTAACCAAGTACAAATGAGGGGAGAGGCCCTCCTTATATAGATTTGGGAGGGGCTCTCAAAAGTACATCATATGTGGGATAAGTCTCCTGAAACGAGAATGAATACAACTGGTAGAAGCACATGGCAAGGTACCCAAATACAAAGGAAATATAATATAAAATGGAAATAGACTAGAAACGGAGTGCCTCCTGGATACAAAATGGAGATGCACTCATGCGGATACAAATTTAAATGAAGTAGGAGCAATCATGTCGTCAATAGGACCTACACAAGAGGAGACAGAGAAACTCACACTTGGTGTGCAAGGGATGTTCAAGCAAGGTCATACATACTAAACTCTATCTATAATTTTTCTGTTGCCACATATTAGAGAGTGCAAAACATCTCAAGAGACTTGGGATGCACTTGAGACCTTCTTTTCTACTCCTACCAAAGATAGAAAGAACCATCTATGGAATGAGTTCAATGAAATGAAAAAGAATCCAAAACAAATTATCACAGAGTTTGTTATCAAGTCAAGGTGGTTCTAGATGAATAAGCATCCATTGGGGAGATGATTGAAGAAGAGTCCCTCATGAGGTAGATTCTAAATGGAATTGTAAGTGACAAGCAATGGCAATCCTTCACCACAGCTTATGATCTCATCATGGATGTACAAACTCCAGATTTCAACATATTCCTTGGACAACTCTTCAACCAAGACTCCAATAATAATTTGAAGGTAACTCTCATCAAGGTAATTCAATGAGTGCTCTTTATGTAGATAAGAAAGATAAGAAGCACAAAGGTAAGAAGAAAGAAGATGATAAAGAAGAGATTTCCAAAGCTAACTATGCAGGCAAGAGCAAATGGAAAGGGAAGAAGAAAGGAGCAAAGCATGATAGATCAAATTTCAAGATGTTCAACCTTGTGCCATTCGTAACAAGACCAACCATACCACTCAAAATTGCTAGTTCAATGGAAGGACCCAAAAAGGAGGTGAAAGAGGTGAATTTGGCAACACTGGAGGCAAAGATGGACACAACTTCAACAGCAAGAATAGAGGACATAATAGAAGGGATTTTAACAACTACTCAAAATATCAATCACATGAAGATTCATTAATTCTAATGAATATAGATTCAAGATTTTCAAAACATGTTGCAAGCAATATTGCTCTTCTATCTGAGTTGGAAAGTTCAAAGCATAGACATAAAATACAAACAAGGGATGATAATAAGCACAATGTGGAGAAGATTGGTAATGTCAAAGCTTCTAATGATAGGACAAACATTCTGAGTAAGGTTCTATATGCACCCACTATCACTAAAACCTTATAAATCTATGCCAAATAGTTGAAAAAGGCTTGCATGTTAGGTTCACCCAACATGGAGCTTTTGTGGAAGATCCATGTCAAGGCTTCAAGAAGATAGCTAGAGGTGAGGAGCATGGTAGGATCTTTACTTTTGAAGTATGAAAAACCAAGAACGTATCTCTATTTAAGTTTGGGTCTTAAACCCTAAGTGAGCTTGAAGTGTGGCATAAGAGACATACTCATGTGAATGAAAGAACCTTGAAGGATATATGCAAGGACCAAAGTAATATAGGGCTACCAAACATATCAAAGCAACACATGATCAATAGATGTGATGCTTGTCAAATTGAGAATGCACAAAGACATCCATTCGACCATAAAAGCTACATCCACAACAACGTGTTGGACTTATACACACTAATGGTGTAAAGCTATGCTTGCTCGATTAGATATCTGGGGCAATGTAGAGGACATGTATATATAGGCTAATGGAGAGATGTGGCCCTCCATGGACGGTTATACATGGACAGTAGAATGTGGGTGGCCATTGCCCGCATAGTCCCCATAGGTGGCTTAGGCCGATTCAATCGACCTAGCAGATATAAATGATCTCTAACCTAGATAGGGAATATTCCATAGAATATTTCCTTTTACTATCGTGTTGAGGGTGCTACTCCTTGATCCCCACTAAGGGGGCCATTAGCCCCCTAGGAGCCCCCCATTCAAGGGGCTTGCTAGCCTCCTTGGACCCCCCTAGCGGAGACTCCTCACTAGTGCCCCAGACCCATAATTGGGGACCTTGGTAACTCCCTTTCCTTACAATACCTTACATGGTCCAATTTGACCTTCATCCAACATGCAAGTTGGGATAACCATCGATTGGGTAATGCATGCTTGGCTTCTCCTCATAATGCGGGCCTCATAAAATATGCATTATTACATACAATCATGAGGGGTAGACATTGATCATATACTAACAACCCCCCATCAATATTTACGAATGATTAATCACGTAGTTTTGGGTCCTATGCCCATCTGTTGAATATGCTCTTGAGATGCTCTTTTCCAAGTGCTTTAGTGAATATGTCAGCACAATTTGCCTCTACTAGGCAATATTCTACCTCCATAATTTAATCTTTAATCAGCTCATGAACATAATGGTATTATACTTATATATGCTTGGAGCGAGCATGAAATATTGGGTTCTTTGCAATGGCCATACAACTTTGATTATCACACTTAAGTACAATCATCATTTTTTATGGAAAGCCTAGATCTACAAGAATTCTCCTTAATGAGACTACATCACAAGAAGCAAAATAAGCTGCTTTGTACTCTGCTTTAGTAGAGGATCAGTGCTAGAGTTGGTTGTTCCCTACTTACCCAAGAAATATTCTTGTACCAAAGTGAGAAATAGTATCTGCAAGAGAATGATTATTACGACCACCATGTGCTAGAGAGATGACTCTCCTCCCAACCAAATGCCTCTATATATAGCTCTCTCCAAGGGACTCCCTTCTTGGGCAGGTGGATACTAGCTAGCCATGTGTCGGCCATGTAACTGCATGTGTGCCAAGTGTCCCAATCAACTCAAGTTAACTCAAGTTAACTCAAGTGGATGCTTCTAGAAGGCTCTAGATCTCTTTGGGCAAAATACTCTCCCCATGTTTCCCATGGGGATTGAACCCAAGACCTCCTCCTTCACATCCTTGAGACTTAACCACTAAGCTAAGTGGATCACTTGTTCACAAGAGCACAAGACCTCCTAGTAAGTCTAAACTCGAGATTTTTGGTCATACACACGGATGACCAAATGGTGTCCGCTTTCAGATCTGTCTGAACCGGCCAGACCCTTGGATCATAGACTTACTTTATTACATTCTTCCCCCTTGGAAAATATTTTTGTCCGCGAAAATAGAGCTATATACATATTGTAGGCAACCCCCGAGCCTCATGTTCTAAAACTGGAAGAACATGTCTCATCTCTGTGGCGGCATCCTTGCCCAAATGATTCAAAACACTGTCTCATTTTACACTTTGATGAACTGGACAAAGTACAAACTAGTGAAAGAATAATGAGGGTGGATCTAAAAACATCCCTGGCGAATTCATAGTTTTTGGATGTTCGATCTAGACACAAACATATGAACTAGGTGGATTTAACTTACTAGTCCATTTCTAGGCATAACTAGTGCATGGACTTAGTAATGAAGGTGGGATTCTTATCCCTTTCAAGACTTTGAGAACTCTTGATTCATTTGAATTTGTTTTGGAGAACTTTAAGTTTGGTTGTCCCAAACATCTAACTTAGATGTTTGTACAATAGTTTACTTTCATCCAACAAATACTTGATTTTTTCACCCGACTAGAGGACTACTTTGTCCTAATGAGTTTAAAAATCCTATGCAAATTGTAAGAGAAAGTTACCATTGTCTTTGATTCAATCATACTATAACTTGCCCAATACAAATTTGCAATGAAATTTGTCCAACTTAGGACACTTTTCTCAAAGACTAGTTTTTAGCTAAAAGTTCTTGGGAATTGTCAATCTATTGAGCAATTCCTAACTTCTCTATTCCATAGTATACTGGACTCTAGGAAATCATTTATGCTATTAACTTGAAGCAAACTCAAATAAATAAGTCCACTTAGACTTATTATCTTTTGAAGATTGAAAAGGTTCTTGTACATAACATCTATCTAGGATGTTTTAATTTAGTTATCTAGTTCTAATCAGCTAACCTTGGTATTTTGCAAAAGGAATCAGATACCATATCTGAGCCAATTCCAAAAGATTTGAAAAAGCGGAAAGAAATAACTGCAGCTCAATACAAACAATTCAAACTTGATATGTAAGCTCGCTATGAGTCAAAGTCTAGATGACTCAGGACTTTAACTTCTCAAAGATCTGTTTCAACAAGGTATTGAAGCATTTTCTTTATCTTTAAGAGAAATAAACTGGATTCTCAAAAAGTTTTAAAGCAAATCCAAAAACATCATCCAACCACAAGATACTAGTGTGGTAACCAACATCAGTGTGTCGACCCACTGAGGTTTTATTGATGAGTTTTGTATTCAAATAATGCTTTACTAAGTTTAGGTCATATTCAGTTTTTCTGACTCCTTAGTGGGAATGCAATTCTTGTGCATTTCTTTGAGTCAAAAGAGTGAATTTACCAAGTTACACTAGGAACTTGGTGCTTGACTTATTCAATCAAATCCTTGGTTGAAAAGATCAACTCAAAGTCAAAGTCTAACTTTTAAGAGATTTATCAAATATTTCTGATCGGCAACACTTAAGCTTGAAGTGTTCTAAAAAGATCTTAGAAGTTACTTACTTCATATCTTCAATTTCCTTGATCTTGAAGTTATCTTGAAGTATCTTGAGATACTACCTTCATCCTTCTTGAATTAAACTCCTTCTTTGAAGTTTTAATTTCTTTGAGGATCAAACCTAACTTCAAGATCTAATCTAGGACTAAAAGATAATCATCATCTCACGGTCCGATGTCCCATACCATCTTTCCTACATCAATCTGAGTATAAAATCTGGTGTCCCATACCACCCTATTTTATACTTACGTTAATGAGTGAGTGAATTTTATCCTAGAGTTTAAACATCTCTTGATAGAGTACCTTCTTGCTTCAATTCTTTACAAGAATTTTGAAGTTTCAGGCATTACCTCTAAGTAGATTTTCTAGGTTTTTTATCCCTTCACATGATCTTGTCACGATATTGTGTTTTCCTTGAGGAACTTAAAAAACATTTTGATGGAACATCCATCCTTCTTTGCTAGGGTTTTCAAATGAAAACCAAACAGAATTCCAAGTACTTGAATTTTCATAGGTTCAAGTTCAATTGGTTTATCCTTGACCAATTTGTAGTGACAAGAGCTTTTGACTTCTTGTCTTTAGATTCCTTTCTTTACTAATGCTTTAGGTATCTACCCCGGCCGGGACTTTTATAGGAATCTCTCTACTGCCTAAGTCTAAGCATCCGCTCATGCTCTTTGGATTTGTACCAAAATCCCTTTAAGGATAGGCAAATACTTATGTTTTACCTTCCACAGACTTAAGTACTATCTTTACGGTTGCAGACTACATTCTTGGAATTGCTTCCTGTTGTTCAAGCTTGGAACAGCTTACTTTTTTCACAATTTTCCATTGGATAAATGGAACTTGAGTGAATAATTCCCAAAAGGAATTTTATTGCCAATGCTTGGGCAATCTCCAAAACTATCAAAAAGCTTCTTTGCTTACTTGCGGGATTTTTAGAAATATTTTCTTAAACTTCAGTCCAAGCATACACTGATGCCTCTTAGATTCCAAAGCTAAGAATCTTTGATATACCTTTTAGGTTATATCACTATTTGGACTTAATTACCAATACTTGTGGTTTGGAAATTACTGGGAACTACTTGCTATTAGAATTTTCTTGAAAGATTCTAGTCTCACATCTAGGGAGATTTTTCTTTCAAGAATTTTAGATTCTTATCAAGGAATCAATAACACTAAGCCAATGATTCATCTTCGAATCTTTAGTTTTACTTGGAATCTTCTCTCTAAAAGAAATATTGACTATTGAACAATAACAAGACTTAAGGCTTTATTGCTTGTCCAAAAGATATTCCTTTTTAACTAAGGAAATAGTTAACTAGGCTATTTCCTTTATTGTTTTAACTTTTAGGAAGTACCTTAATTCCTAAAAATTACTTTGACATATCTTTTTAGGAAAATATTTTGATTCCTAAAGATTACTTGGGTTTCTTATTTAAACTCGAATTAGCTTAAACAAAACCAAGCATACTTTATTTTTTTTGGCAAAACATCTATATCCTAAAGAGGTTTTGCTTTCTTCATCTTTCGTCAAAACATTCATAACCAGTAGATGTTTTGCTCTTATCTCTTTATACACCTTTCATCATTCCTTGCTCCTATCATATATTATGAATTTATGTGTATTTTGGGAAGAGTTCATGAATCAACTAAGATCCTCTACTTGGAACGTCTGCCTTCCCAAAAATAAATTCATCTCGAACATGATAGGAGAATGATCTCACGTGTGGACTAGAAGACTTGACTATTTCGTTTTAGTGTTTTTTTTTTTAGGAAATATCTCAATTCCTAAAAGTCACTTATCGAGGTTTCATCGTGAGATACGAATCTTGAAACCACAAAGAAACTTCTTAGAAATTTTGAAATCTTCTAAATAGAAGAGTGCTTTCTAAGTCTCCATGTTTTCATGGCCCTATGCATCATTACCAAAGATGCAAAACATGAACGAAACACAAATCTACTGAATTTCAAAGTTCAATTTGTATTTAAGTTCATTGATTTGGTTGTTGAGTTCCATGGAATCGAATAGTGCTCATGGAACTTGGATCAGCATCACATTCTATCATGCAAATGCATGTGCCTACATGCAAATGCATATGCTCACATGCATATGCATGCATGTTCTTTGCATGCCCAAAAAATAATGTAACAATCATGCATGAGCTCGATGCATGACTTTTCCTTGTACTAAGAATGTATATCATGCAATCTTGATGCATGTATATCCTTTCCTTTGCCTTAATGCACTATGATATAAAAACATATCCTTGTGCTACAATAAAAAGCTTACTCAATGGAAAGGAAATCTAGAATTAAACTACCAAAATACATTCTTTGATGCACAAGGATCCTTTTTTAAACCAAGTCTTTCTTTAATGCAAACTAATGCTTGGAATGAGAAGTGGATTGTTTCATTATTTAATCGATTGAAATCTTGGCTATTTCAATGTGCATCTATGATTAAGTGTAGAATAATGAAAACAAGATAAATCAAGCATTAAGGCCAAGTAGAAACTGAAAAATACTTAGCTTTGATCATAGCTTCGTCCATCCTCTGTTCATTGCGAGGAGCTATTCATCATCTTTTAAGGCCTTAGTGAGCATCCGCACACCTCCCTACCAAATTTGGAAGTGCAATGATACCATACTTATATTTTTGCTTCTTCTAAAGCAATACCAAAGCATGTATGATACTTTTATATCTATTATTCTCCTATGATGCTCCGAGTGTAAACAAATCCAAATTTAAATCTTATGGCTTGTTGTAGTTAATCGATAGAACCTTAGTCGGCAACCATGAGATCTAAGCGCCAGATCTGCTTTGACTTGTTGCTATAGCTTCTGCAGCCCGAACAGTTATCCAATATGTTGATAAACGGCCATGCTTTGGACACGAGCACATACAGCACTTGTGGGTACGAGATTTCTTTGATTCCGTGCAGGTTACGGGCTCAAATCCCAACCAGCAACGACTGAAGAGGACCTTTTTTAAGGCGGGTAATAAGAGCATAATGCATGCAGAGCTAGCAGTCCATGACATAGCTTAACAGGGCATCTCTACCACCAAAGATGCTAGCTCTAGCGGTTGAGTGAAACGTCACTTATGCAGAGGCTACAGGTTCGAATCCCCGCGGCCGCATACCTTGAGCAACGATCATATACATTTTGAAGTAATCTTTAGCCTTACAGCGCGCGAAAATTCACATACTTTAGAATTCTGCGAACTGTTGTCGCCATGTTACCGTCGTCTTCTTGGACTACATGAAATCCCCCTCATCACGAGGTCGTGAGTTCAAAATTGACCGCGTTCGGACGATGAACAGTCCCTCATTTTGGTTTAAATCTTTTATATGTGACGCGAGGCGTCTCTGTTCGAAGGCCCAGCTCGCAGCAAGCTTGTTAAGTCTGGTAATATCGTCCGCTATGTAATACCACCAGCGCCCCTTTGTTGAATCATACCCACATGGTCGTGGGTTCGAATCTTGATGATAGTCATTGTCTGCGTAGGAGAGAATAGATTATATTTTGCTTCTTTATGCAGTTCTAGCTCTCCGATGAGAAGCTATTCACGCGAATGAGAAGCTATTCACGCGAATGAGAAGCTCCAAGAACAAAAGCATAATATGAATGCTCAATGAAGATGAGAAGAAAAAGGTCTCCATGAGAGCTAGGGAAGATGATGAGCCACCAAGGTCACCATGAAAGCTTGCTCTGATACCAATGCAAGAGAATGACTATTACGACCGCCATGTGCTAGAGAGATGACTCTCCTCCAAACCAAATGCCTCTATATATAGCTCTCTCTAGGGGACTGCCTTCTTGGGCAGGTGGATACTAGCCAGCCATGTGTCGGCCATGTAACTGCATGTGCGCCAAGTGCCGGATTCAACTCGAGTTAACTCAAGTGGATGCTTCTAGAAGGCTCTAGATCTCTTTGGGCAAAATACTCTCCCCATGTTCCCCATGGGGATTGAACCCAAGACCTCCTCCTTCACATCCTACAAGAGACAAAATTCCACTGCCCTCGAGGGCAATAATATAGAAAAGGCACTATTGTTGGCATTTTGGAGAAAGGAGGGAGGGGAGGTCACAATGATCTCAAGAAACTTGGGCCATGAGCAAACACATTATTCAAGGTTGTGCTTTTGGTATATGTAAACTCACATGACCACAAGGCTTGACCTAATTGATCAATAGAAATCAATTAATTGTTCTCTAGTGCAATATAAACCCCGCTTAAGAAGATATGATGCGCTTGCGAATTCTATTAGCTGAAGATAAAATATATATACACATGGCTGTGTCTTTGTCCAAGAAGGTTCCCTCTAAAATAAGAAGACATGCTTATACATAGCACTAGACTAGACTCTATTTAAGAGTTGCATTCAGATTTCTTTAAGATAAAACCAACATTTTACAATCCATTTCGTTCTGAGCTTATTAACAATCCTCTATGCGCAAATTAATCCCAAATCCTCATTTGAGAGACGATAAGTGCCCTATCCCTTTTTTTCCAAAGGAAGTTCGGCAATAGCCTACTCTCCCAAACTTTAATTAATAGAAAGAACAACTGTACAAGTGAACAGACCTTCTTAGAGGAGGCTTGAAGGTTAATTAAAGAAGAGCAGCGATTGAAAAAAATCTTGTCTAATTCTACTGAGATATACCGTCTATCCGGCCCTGCTTGATAAAGCTGGTTCTTTCACCTAAAATTGGACCAAGTGAAATCTGCTTCCTGCCCTGCATCATAAAAATCTTAGCGGAGTTTCAATAGATCTCACTTCGGCTTCTCACCTCCCTATTGATCAACCTTCCACCTTTAAAGATGTTAGCCCAATCAACCAGTTTGTTCAAAACAATAGCTACTATAGCTGGTAAAGAAATATTTGGCAGAGAACGTAATAGGATTCATCTGAATATAGCACAGGGAATGCTCCATAATCATTCAGAGAGTCAATTGATTGAACATGAATGATGTGAGACAAACACAATAACGCAAACAGATCCGGAACTGCCATGATGCTGAAACACAGATCCATGCATGGAAATGGGCATCTTTGTAACTGTCTCTGTGTGCATATGCATACTTGTTCATGAAGAATGTACATGAATGTGGATGGTCTGTAGGAAAGGCAGAAAAGTGAAGCAGAGGGAAGGAACAGATCTTCTCATTAACTTCTGATGTCGCGGAAGAGTCTGCTCAAGATGTCCTAATTGTACCTGCAGCCTTCAAAGAACTTCTCATAATCGTTTCAGAAATAATGGGGATACAGTTAGAGAGAAAGACATGCAACCTGCACTTCCTATTGACTATGGCTTCATTCATGACAATGGATCACACTATGTATCAGAGTGTCATCAATCCCAGGAAGCTCTTACAGTAACTATATACAATAGATGTACAGTGAATTCCTGTACCATTTTACGAGTTCGCACAGAAGAAGAGACTTGATGAGACTCATTCCCGTCTTCTAACAGTCACAGGCAGCCCATTCGTCATGTTCAAGTTTACACCAAATGACAAGTTAGGCTTGAATCCAGGGCTCAGTGAGAATACATAATCTCGTACAAGACATGCGACAACGAGCTTCACCTGTATGTAAGCAAAATCCTTGCCAAGGCATGTCCTTGGACCAGCCTGGAAGACAGGATACTTGAAAGGGTCTGCTGTTACAAATTGTCCATTTTGGTCTAGCCATCTATCCGGCTTGAATTCCAAGCTATCGTTGCCCCAAATCTGTTGTGCCCTACACAGGGCAAACACATTATACGAGACTGCATAACCCTTGCAGATTTTTGTCCCATCTGGAAGTGTATCATCCTCTGCGGCATACTTAGGATTTGATGGCACTGGTGGTGACAATCTCATGGACTCAGAAAATGCTGCATGCAGATAATTCATCTTCCTTATTTCTTCATAAGAGAAAATCCCTGCTCCTTCAGAGTCAGATTGCTTCAGCTGACGATCTCTAATGATCACTTGAACCTCCTCATAGATCCGCTTTTCCACTTCTGGATGAAGGCATATTTGCCAAACAAAAAAGGAAAGTCCAGAAGCCACGGTATCCCTACCTGCCAAAATGAAGCTCAGCAAGATGTCCTTAAGCAAGGACTCTGAAAGGACTTGGTCATTTTTATCACTGCTGCAGACCTTCCAAACAGCTTCATCGTCATCATCAAGCAGTCTGCTCACTTCGGCTTTTGAGAGCTGCATGAACCTGGCTAAGAGGTCTCTGCGTCCACTGCTCTCCACTTTGCTTTTCTCAATGACATAGGCTGCGAACTCATTAACCACCTTCAAGGCTTCTCGGAGCTTCCTCTCGCTCCCGATGTTTAAAAATCTCTGCAACTTCCACAGAAAGGTTGGAAGCAAGAATCTGTTTGCAATGACTTCGAGGGCAACTGGAAATCCGTGTGCGAACCCACGGATAAGGTAATGAGGAACTTCCATGACCAAGTGACTACTGTCTCTTCGAGAGTCAGGATGAACCTCGGCAGGGGCACAATCACTGTTTGATTTGCATCTAATCTTCGATTTGACAAGTGTTCTATGTCCTCTCATACCGTGGTTCCAGAATATACATCCTATCAAGGCTGCGGGATCGGCACCAAATGTCAGTTGTGAGCTAGTATCAAATGTAAAATCCATGAAGAGGGCCTGCAGGTCGATCGGCCTCCCAGACTCTTCCTCGCAAGCAGAGTTCAAAGCAGGAACCAAGCGATGACAGATTTCAAAGCCAGCAATATCGACGACAAAATCTCTAAGAGAGTTGGAGGTGAAGATATGGCTGGCAACCTTGCGCTGGAAACGCCAAAGACGCCCATCGCTGTTAAAAATACCCCTTCCAAACATGTCATCGAAATATGGGTAAAAATTCGGCCCCTTTGGATAGAAATCGAACCTAGACTTGAGAATATGACGAACATTCTGAGGATCTGCCGTGGCGATGATGACTTGCAAACCCAGAAAAACGTGGAGAGTGAGAGAATGTGCGCGTTCGAAGAGCTCGCATGACCACTCATAGAAGCGATGCCTATTGAGCAGGATGAGAGGAAGGCATCCAACGATGGGGAACGAGGGAAGCGCTGGGTTCCCTCCATAGCGAGGATGACGCCGCCAGATGAGGTATAAGGCTACGGACGCAACCGCAATAGTCACAGGAAGCTTGGATGAGCCAACCACAGGCCAGTCATAGCCTGCGGTTGTCTGCGTCTCTGCGTGCAACTCCATCTCCGAATAACCCTCTCTTTCCTCTCAGCTGTAACAAATCGATTTCGCTGAATATGAAGTATTCAATGATTTAGTCTTTGTGGTTGGTAACGGATCCATGGGGCGCTTGCATGAATGTCGTGAAAGACCACAAACTGAGCTTCGAACTCCAGGGAGCAGGTCAAAGGAGTATTCATTAACCTGTCGCACAGATGCATAGACTTGGTGAGCCCCGGTGGTAAGAGATTCAAAGAACAGCATATGGTTAGAAATTCACATGACAGCATGTTTAAAAATTCCAACAGATGAAGCCCTGTAAATTTCGATTGGAGGACGGCGTCGACGAAAGCTTGCCTCCATGACGGTTTCTCTGCCTCGACAACATTCTACATCTTCGCAACTCGAACACCACACCCTCCATGCACGGAGAAGAGGAGACTGGGGTCGACTTCATGTTCTGCTCGTTCCACCGTCAAAATGCAGTGAGCGGCTTCTTCCTCAGGCTGGGTTCACACGGACCCGGTGAAACTTTTGTGAATAGGGTCTTCCAATTGTTTATATATAAATGGCTGAAACGTCTAGCGAGGCAGTGTCGCCGTCTATTGTGAACTAAGCCTCACTCTAATGCTGGGTTCACACAGATAGGCGGCACATTTGTGCCATCTACGTGCAACAATTTTATTGGATGGAAAAAGACTTGTTTGTTTCGGGTCCAGCAAATCTAAGGGCCACTCACACTCCTCGGAACAAAAGTGTACCGGGCGAAAAATATATTTCTATTGGTCAGCGTCCATCTTTAGCCACTAGAAATGCTTCTTTTTTTACTTTTAGAAGTATGTATTGCTCTATGTGAATGCTTCGACAATGACATGAAAAAAATGAGATGTGTTCTGTACATGCCGCCCTATCTGAACTTAGCCTAATGGTGATTTCACACTATGTTAGCGGTATTCACTCCTTCATTTTGTTGGATGTACATCTTCGCACATTGAATTCACACAAAGCAAAAGTGATTTTGAAATGCAAAATCATCAGAATCATCCATTGGTGAAAGAAAATAATCACTGCCATTGATGTCATCAGTTCCATCCTACTTTTTTTTCGGCATAGACTACTCTCTGAGGCTTTAATTAATAGAAAGAAGAAATGTACAAATGAACGAGCCTAGCCCCCATGGGACCCCCTGAATCCCACAAAGCAGGGTTGCTTACATCTTGTTAGAAAACATTAGAAAGAAGCTTGATAACCCTTTCGTCCCCCTCATGGAGGGGCCACTTGCTTTTGATATTGTTACTGTCAAGGAAAAACACTCTATGATGCCTAAAAGACAGGCGATTCTTACTATTGAAAATTCTTTTGCCTAAAAGGAAAGGAGATTTTTTTATCGACCATTCTTTAGGAGGGCTACCAAAGTTGGAAGCACACCTTTGTTTCCATATCTTCCTAAGGGTCTCACCTCTTATAGCATTCCATAATGCTAAAGAACATCTGATCGCTTCACTCAATAACACTTACTTCTAGTTGATTTGTCACTGCAGTAACATGATTCTCCCAAGGGCATGTCAGTCCGACATGATTTGGGGCATGAAAAGAAGAAGTGTCCCAAGTTTTCATTGCCATGAAGGCACCATGTACACCATGGAGGAGCTCAGTAAATTTTGTCAGCTTTTACATTGGTCCAAATTCCCTTGTGGAGGATTTGCCACATAAAAATTGATTTGTTGATCTTGATGAGAGGATGCCAAAGGGATTGGAACTTAAAAATCGTACCTAAAGCTCGACCACTCCAGACACCACCTCCTATTAAGTCTGACATGAAAATCTACATTCTTCTTCAATCTTGGAATTTTATCATGATTGTTGCCATTATGCCAACTAAGACCCTGAAGGTGAGGGGAGTCATGTCCAATAAGGAGTGGATTCCTCGAGGACTCCCAAGCATCGAATTTGCTCAGCAACAAGCACCATTCTTCATAGTCCACTCTTCAAGCCGATTCAATGTCCTCAAATCTAATCCATTAGTATGTTTCTTGATTCCAAAGGTGTATCCACAAATAAAAACCTTTCTTCCAAAGCTTCCTAGAGCACTCCCAAGCATCGAATCTGCTCAGCAACAAGCACCATTCTTCATAGTCCACTCTTCAAGCCGATTCAATGTCCTCAAATCTAATCCATTGGCATGCTTCTTGATTCCAAAGGTGTATCCACAAATAAAACCTTTGTTCCAAAGCTTCCTAGCTT
The DNA here is from genome assembly GCA_020310875.1 of Ceratopteris richardii. Lineage (NCBI taxonomy): Eukaryota > Viridiplantae > Streptophyta > Polypodiopsida > Polypodiales > Pteridaceae > Ceratopteris > Ceratopteris richardii. The sequence continues at coordinate 23,097,788 of CM035429.1, forward strand.
TTTGGAGGTTCCAAGACTCAACACCTCTAATGCCCTTGATCGAGAACCAGATCCAATCATTTTTGTCTAATAGGGGGTGCCCATTTTCCAATCTTCATTGATCGTGACAAATTGTTTCACCTTGTTTTAACTCTTCCATAGGGAGCAAACTAAGTTGAAACATCTAGGAGTCACCTGATAGGGGGAGAACAAAAGAGTGAGAACATCAAGACTCTTCCACCCTAGAAGGCCCACGAGCCTAAGAATTCTCTTGTTTCTAAAAATCAGTTTGGCCCAAGAAGCATCCCTCTCCTTCAATTAATCATTTAGCCACCAACTTATTGGCCATTCTTTCAATGTTGAGAATGCCCAAACCTCCGTGATCCTTTTGGCTTATGCAAGTAGCTCATTTGATTTTGAGGACACCCCTTTTGTTAGGGTATCCAGTCCAAAGAAAGTTTATGCAAATTCTTTCCAATTTGACAATCTCTTGGTCTTTCGATCTCAAACAAGAGAGAAAGTAAATAAACAAAGAAAGAAGGAACGTGTTTGTGATCGGATCTTTTAGATGCACATACACAAAGATAATACAATAACAAAGTCTCACAAGAACACGCACAGAATATAGAGAGATAAGACTAAACATAAGATTGGGTATAATCTCCCCCCGCATACTCTGATGGAAGAGTCTCTCAGAGTATGTGTATTTATAGTTATTTTCATTACGTCATGAATAGAAGATACATGAAGGTGGTGCTTCAAAAAGCATGCGTTTATGAAAAATCTGCCTTATTTACAAAATGTCACTTTCTAAGAGATCTAATATTTCTACAAAATATATAAATACTATCTTTTAAATATCTTCAAAAATGTTTGAGTAGATCCATGCACGTTCACGCCCTCATGATTCTTCACGTGCTAAATCAAAACACAATCACATTAAAAACATCAAGACATTAAAATCCATTTAACATTCCATTATTCCATAAAGTATAACATGCCTCCCAGTTGACAAGCAATTGACCTCAGTTGATAAGAATAAAATAGACATGGATGGCAAGTGTTGTGGAACAAGCTACTAAAGACTAACTACCTAGCAAAACCACCAAGGTGAGAGAGCACATCTCCACCCATCCAACTCCACTCATATATATACCTCTAGGCCAAGGGGGTGCATGTCCTTGGGGTTGGCCAAGTGTCTAGCCAAGTGTCCCTCATGTGGACACTTTCCAAAGGGTGATCACATGCCTTCTAATTTCCCAATGTCTATCACATGCCTTCTAAATCAAATGAGGATTCTTCTCTCACGTACACACAAGGTGGCTCCTAGAGAAGCTTCTCCCAAGACTAAGGTTCTCACACCTTAGGATAAATCAAGCCTAAGGTTCTAACCATTCAATTGGAAGCTCATATGAATAAACACCTCAAGGGTTAAAACCAAGGGTTTCACCCAAAGGTTCAAGGCATGTTCCAAGGGTAATTCAAGGGCTAGAACAAAGTAAACATACATCATATTCTAACCTTTATAATCCATATGTTTAACCTTCTGGACCCATGAATTATATAACATTCTTCCCCCCTTTAACATTTTCGGCCTCGAAAATGTGTGTAGGTATAATATGTGAAGTATTCCCCCGTGCACCGTGATCTATACTCTGAGCATGTTCATCTCTCTCTTTAGATTCATTTCCAGTACTCATATAAAGGCTACTCCCTACCTTAATCTGAAAGGAAAGGAATCAAAATCCCTGCCCAAATCACTTTCTCTTAGTCCACCCGAATGTACATGCATGCCTTGTACCTATGGACTAGTGAGATGGGTGGACTTCTTTTTAGGAGTCTATGATAGAGATCTTATCTCTATCTTGAAAGAGCCAAAAACTAGATTCATCTTCTACTTTCAACAGAAAGGAGAGGAATCTTCAGATGTTCTGAACTTAACTTATTCTTTTATAGTCCTTTTCAAATACAAATATACTTTATTTGTATTTTCCAGGACTTAGCTAAAGATATAAACTTAGCAAAGTGGGTCTAGTGAGACCCTGCCAAAACATGCTCAATGAGGAGAAATACTATCTTCTCATTCCTTGGCAACTTAGGTGGACTTATTTCAATCATCGAGGTTTTCTTGAAACATAAAGTTCAAGTATTCCGAATGACAATATACCCAATTTTGAAAGTTCATGTCTACAAGTGGATCCCTATCTTGATCATCTTTGATTTTCCCTAGATTAATTCTCAAAATATAGTTTAATCCTTTTTGGAAGACTTGACATTCAAGACTTAGATCCAAAGATGACTTTAGGAATTGGAATTATTTGGGTCTCTACCTTGTTCTTTGTTAGCAAGTTCTTTCCAATGAGAATCAGTACTAACTATCTTGAACTGATTATGGTTCATACTTGAGATAGTTATGTATACTAACCTCAAAGGTCACCAAAGCTTTGCAAAGAGAAAGAGAGTTTATTAAACCAATTCCTTCAAATCCTCAATATAATTGAGGAATAATGCTTCATGGAGATACCTTCTAGATTTTCTATTGGATGGAGTTGAGATGATTCAAGTTTTGCAGTTTTAGTTCCAAGGACTTGCAAGAAAGATACCTGTTTTTAGGCATCATATCTCAAATCTTGCTAGGACTATTCTTGAATCACTTGTTCTCACCAAAGATTCAAAAGAAGATCTTTTACAGATCATTCTTTCATTCAAGGTTATTATACTTGAATAGGCTTGACTTTACTTTTGGAGTTTAACTTCGTAAAATCCCAAAATTTTTTACCCTCTTACTTATCCAAATTTATTGTTCCATATAAAATTTGGCTATGCATTTTATTAAGAAAAACGCATCTGCTTAAGAGGATAAAATATAGCCTTTTTCCAGGGTAAATGTCATGTTCATTCTATTTACCCTTTTGTTCATACAACTAGGTGTATTAAATTGGTTCAAGGAGGTACCTTTCTACACCTCATAATGAACCTAAAACCTTAATCGAAATGGTCTTATCTTTAAGGCTTATCTTGATGTTTCCTATCGGATCTTGAGCCTATTTTCTCTTTAGCCATTAGAGAAAATTCTCAATGGGAGTTAGTTCTCACTGTCCCATACCAGTGAGTTCTTTCTCCAATCTGTAGAACCACATCCTTAATGTTTCCATATATATATATTTTTAATCCTTTTCATGCTCTTTGATTATTTACCATGATCATGAATTCCATCTTGGAATTCCTTAGCATCATAATCATGAGAGAAAAAACTAAGGTTTCTTAATCTAATGCCAATTAATTCAAAGGTCTCTTTAGGTTGACCTTTGAACTTTCCTTGGTATCAAACTATAAAAGGGTTTGATCTTTTTTACCAATGTAGGCCTCTTGGATTATCCAACCATAAAGGGTTTGATAACTTTGACCAATTTAGGTCACTTGGCTTTCTCAAAACTCCTCTAGCTAATTTAACATGAGATAAGATCAAGGCCTTTCTCCTTTAGATCCCTTTTTCAATGATATTTACCCATGGGATTTTCTTGGGATCTTCAACTCATACCTTCACGAGTTGATATCTTTGCTTAAGTCTTCAACATCATGTTGATGTTCTTCAAACCATTTACTATTCTCCTTTTAGGGATCAACAATTATATGTCACCCTTTTAACTTAAGCAAGTTGACATGCTTATCGATCCAAACTTTGGATCCATCTTTATCCATTCTCAAATGCCCCACTCTGATTATGCTTCAAATCTTTGGCTTAATTTACTTGCCAAAATGGAAATCTTTAATGAATTCCCTTCTTACCTATCTTGTTCTTACTTTGTTTGAGATTTAACTCAAACACACTTAGATACTTGGACATCCAATGTACTCCTTAACTTTCATGAAAGAGTTAAGGAATATCTTTTGCTTAGAAGTATCATATTGATGATACCTTTCTTCCCGCCTTTAAGGGGTTTTCGTCCTCGAAAACTGTAGGAAATTGATGTTGATTTAATTTCCTACCCAAATGGGAGGTTCATTTATGATAAATCCTTGATTGAAAAAGCTCTCCAATATCCTTGAGCTTAAGAATCCATTATCCTTAAGTTCAGTGTCCCATACCACTGAACCCACTTAAGTGACATTGTAAACCTAGACGTCCCATACCATCCGATTTACAATCTCACCTTAGTGTAGACAACTTTAGCTCTTACTCAAGGATTAAAATCCATTCATTTTAGTCTTATAAAATATAATTAAAATCTTTGTAAGTTGTATTCTTACAGAGTCTTGATTTGTTCTTTGAAAAGACTTTGAAGATTGAGCTTTCATTGAACTATTTCCTTGATTAGATGCAATTAAAGTTATCTTCGTCTATGTTATTTGATAATAGAGCTAGTATTCTCATACTAGATATCATCTATTGACATAAGTAGGCACTGGTATCAAAGGATATAGTCAATCATAAGCTTTGCTAAATGGTTACCTTTTTAACCATCTTGATAAATTTTTTCCACCTCATAGAGCACATTTTGGAGTAGAGGTATTAAGAGTTTCTTTCAACCCTTTAATCTTCCTCTTCTCTAGATATGCTTAATGAGTTACAACTCTTCACTTTTGAAGCAATTTTCTCAAAGCTCCAAATGTATCCTACCTCTTGTCAATGAAGGAAGAAGCTTATCGGGGAAGAAATGAATGCTTAAAAGGGTAAAATGGTTCAATCATTTTTTCCCTAATATTTTACGACATTCTCTTCCCCCTTTTAGTGTGATCATTGTCCTCAATGATCGGATGTTTGAGTTCCTATGAACTTCTTAACATCATTCACAATGAAAAATTACCCTATGTGTGTAGGGTCTCATATAGGCTTCTCATTTCTCTTTTGGATGTCTTTCAATTCGAATTCTTATTACCACTATCTTATGGTGAACATCGCGTAGTTTGTAACCCAAGTCCTTGGCCTTGCTGATCAGGCATGCCATGGGTATTATGGAACTTCAAAGTCCATAATTAGGACTCGAAGCTTAAGGTTTTTCTATCTATAATAAATTTTGTTGGCTTTTGGATTAAGCCGACATATACAAGTTAATGATTATTGAGTTGCATGTCCCCAATGTACCATTGAACTTTTATGCTTTTGACTTCTTAATTAGAAGTCATTTCCTAGCTTAACCTTAAACTTTATTGAGTTAATTTCTCTCTCATGTACCATGAGCCCATGCATACATGATCCCATCAATTCATGCATATATGACTGAATTTGTGTATACATAATGTATGCCAAGAACAAATACATCTTTGCTTAAATATGCTTAGCATGCATAAGGTCCAAATATTGAACCCCTCCTTAAAGCATGCATGGAATTCCCATTTTAGAACTCCATTAAATGTGTAAATACATGGTTCTGGTTACCGTTCATGTTCATCCCATGCAATAATGAACATTCTATATGCATTTTCTAATAGTTTTAGGTGGTCAATCTTTTTCATGGTAATCAGAAGCCTTTTTTCCATAATTATGCCTCTAGTTTTTCATACAAATTCCTAAACTTATGCATTTCTCCAAATGCATATGGACCACCATTTTCATTTAAAATGCATCTCTATATGTATTACTTTTAGCATGGTCAAATATACTTCAAACTTGAGGTTTCATGGTTGGGTCATCATATCTTTTCAAAAAGTCCTTTTTCCTCAGTTGGGCATTTACATACTTACTTTATGCCCAAAGTATGCATATAAATGCTTTACTTATGCAGGATGATGCTATTAAAAAAGAACACGAAAGAAATTTCATTTTTACTTCCCCAACCACAATTGAAGAGTCTCTTGAAAACTCCACATGATGTTTAATGCATATGAAATTCTCATGCTTTCTCTTATTGATGGAGTGGGTCACCTATCAACTTCTACTATGGAGAGTGGAGGTCAATGATGCTTGAATTACAAGTCAATTGAAGCTTCAGAATCATACAACAAGTTTGCTTCTATGAAGAAAAGAATTTTTATCTTAAAAATATATTATGCAATAGATATCTCTATTATATACTTTATGAAAACATACACCTTCTTGTTGGTGTCATACGAGTATACAACATATGCCATTCCATTAATGGGAACTTTCTCTAATCCATGATAAAAGTACTTCATGGATTACAAAGCATGCATCCTATGCATCAGATGATGTATCAAATGCATGATGCTAGTGAAAATGAAAAATATATATATACTTAGCTTCAAAAGCTATCCTTTGTTGAAGTTGAGGTAAACAAAAAGCACACTTTCTTCAAGTTCCATGGTCTCTCTTGGAATGACTAAATCCAACCTTTCTTTCTTGTGTGTGAGCATATCTGATTCTCTCTCATGATTAGTATAAAGCATTAAATCAATAAGGAAGAACTCACGAAGAGGGCAGTAGAAAGAACTTTCACTCCTGTTGGATGGCTGAGAGGCGACTCTGGTAATCCCATATGCGCATGCATCCTCTGATTGAAGGTCTTTATATAGAAGAGAACGAACACTTTCCCATCAGTTCACTTCAAGAGAGCAGCCTACAGGCACTCTTTCACTCTCATTCTCCCTAGTGAGAAGCGTGGTCGTGTAGTTGTCTTACACGAATGGAAGTGATCGATCTCGAAGATTATGCGTGTGAATTATCGTGGGGCTGGCTCATGCGGATTAATTTGGGGGAGGGTCACACAATTCTGATTTTTGCCATCCTATGAAATCTTCTCCTCTAAAGTTCGGAGACCTACGTGTGTACAAACTAACAGCTCGCACGAATCTCAAGGATAGTACGCAAGGAGATGGCTCTTGATACCAATGTTGTGGAATAAGCTACTAAAGACTAACTACCTAGCAAAACCACCAAGGTGAGAGAGCACATCTCCACCCATCCAAATCCACTCATATATATATAACTCTAGGCCAAGGGGGTGCATGTCCTTGGGGTTGGCCAAGTGTCCAGCCAAGTGTCCCTCATGTGGACACTTTCCAAAGGGTGATCACATGCCTTCTAATTTCCCAAGGTCTATCACATGCCTTCTAAATCAAATGAGGATTCTTCTCTCACGTACACACAAGGTGGCTCCTAGAGAAGCTTCTCCCAAGACTAAGGTTCCCACACCTTAGGATAAATCAAGCCTAAGGTTCTAACCATTCAATTGGGAGCTCATATGAATAAATACCTCAAGGGTTAAAACCAAGGGTTTCACCCAAAGGTTCAAGGCATGTTCCAAGGGTAATTCAAGGGCTAGAACAAAGTAAACATACATTATATTCTAACCTTTAGAATCCATATGTTTAACCTTTTGAACCCATGAATTATACAACATTCTTCCCCCCTTTATCACTAAACAATCATAGGTATATTCCATGTAAAAAGAACACATGCATGGAAATGGAAAACTGGAATTTAATGTGATTGTGAATGATATGCAAAAATCAAGTGGTCATAATGTGAAGTTAATGATGTCTTATGAATCCATTGAGATTCTTCAAGTGAGTAATTTTTATATTTAACTAAATATCTATGATATTGCTTACCAGTGTGTAGTAGTAACATCATAATCAAGTATTTTCTATGGAACTAAAACATCCTCTTCAAGTAAAGGAGCATCATCTTAAATAGGAGTGAATGGTAAAGTTCCTTTAAAGGATTTCAATAAGATAATATGAAAAGAGTTATGTATATTCCAATGAGAAGGTATGTCTAATCTAAGAGCAATCTCATTTATTTTTTTAATAGTATGAAAAGGTCCATAATAATATGATGCAAGTTTAACCTTGGGATGGTGTGAAATATTTTTGAAACATCTTTTAATTATTTGTAACCATAACAAGTCAGTTTTATTACATTGCTTAGCTAGTCATTTCTTATTAACAGTATGCATGTAACGTTCTTGACTCTTCTTAATATGCTCATGAACCTCTTGAAGTGTAGAAATATGATCTTGTGAAAAAGAATCCACCATAAGGATATCAGTTTGAGTGATAGTCATGGGAGTGGGAAGCTTTTTACCATAAACAATTTCATACAGTGCACATCTAGTAGTGGTATGTATCGTGTTATTATATGCAAATTATAGTCAAGGAATTTTCTCATCCCAATTACTTGGATTATCTAAAGAATAACAACGTAATAAATCTAAAATAGTATCATTTATAGCTTCACTTTGCCCATTACTTTCAAGATGAAATGCAGAGTGAAAGTCTATTTTGGAACCTAAATTTTATAATAATGCAACCCAAAAGTGATTACAAAAATGAACATCTTGATATGATAGAATAACTTTTAGAAAACCATGATGCAAAAAAATACATTTAATAAATAACTTAGTAGCCTGAGGTGTAGAAAGAGTCTTTTTACAAGGAATGAAATATGCTTGTTTCCTAAACCTATCAACAATTGTCCAAATCACGTCATTATGAGATGAAGTTGTAGCAAGACCAAAATCCGTAGAAATTTGTTTGCATGGTCCATTACGTATGGGAATTGGCATCAATAATCCAAATGTTTTACCATGATGTCGTTTCACACATTGACACACAATGCAATGGGAAACATATTGTGCAATATCCTTTTCCATATTTGGCCAAAAGAAAACTTCTTTACACTTAGAAATAGTACTGTGTATGCCCCTATGACCCATATACAGTGGTTCATGCATCTCTTTCATAACAAATTCTTTGAAAACTTGTGTGATGCATGAATTGTGTTGGAAATACAAGAATCCATTACGAAACGTGTAGTGATCCTCATTAAATGGTGTAGAATTATTTAAAGCATTCCATTTTTGTGAAAAATACAAATCAAATGCATAAGTAGGAATCATGTCATGAAATGAATGAATATGAATAGCACAAATATTAATGATTGAAATAATAATTGTTTGTGGGGATGGGAAGTGACTAATGGCATCGGCTACAACATTAACTTTGCCAGGTTGATATTGAATTATAGGCTAAAAATTTTGTATGAATGAAACCCATTTAATGCGTCTTTCAGATATCAATGGTTGATTTAATAAATGTTTGATACTTGAAAAAGTCATTGGTGAGGCCATCCAGCCCCGAGCTTTTGCCATTAAGAAGTGAATCAATAACTTCGAGAATCTCATCATCTAGAATGGGAGCTTCAAGAAGATGCTTGATATTTTGTGGAATTTTTTGGTTTTGAATCTAGAGATGGTCACCATGCAATCATGCGTGTGAAAAGAAAGAGACGTGGAGACCCCCAAAATTTGGGTAAGCTAATTGACAATAAAATTGCTATTTTCTTTATCCGTCTTGTGCTCAACCCCATCAATATCCATCATGAAAGGGATCACTTCATTGGATTGCTTCTTCTTGAGGAGGCTGCACATCTCTTTAGTAGGTTTTTTCACCTTTCTCACCCACCAATAGTTAAAGTGTACCTATAGATTCTTTCTTTCAATTTCTTCTTTGTATCTCGATATGCTTTTGATTTTCCGAAGCTTAGTCTAGTATTGAGAGTGGCCAACGTTTACTTCTACCTCAAGACATGTTAGCCTTTAATAAAGATTTTCCCTTCTAGCTCGACAAATGTTTTGAAGATTCTTTTGAGTCCTCACCAAGATATGTTGTGTCTTCTTGACTGACATCCTCCAACACCTGGCTGGCAAGGAGTGGGTGGCAAAGGCCTAGTTCCAAGTAGCAATAATTTGTTGCTGGACTAAGGGGAATGAGAAGGTAGTCGGGTCCACATGAAACCAAGGGGCTTTCTTGAGACTGATGAATGGCTTCAAGGTAAACATGATTGGATAGTGATTAGAGATGACAAGGTCCACACATTGGGAGAGGGAAGCAGGGCCTCACTCATTGATAATATTTTGTGTAATATAGCTCCTATCAGGTCTAGCTTTCTACAAGTCCTCTAGAATAGAAGTTTGACCAAGAGAAACTAGCCTCATCTTTGATCTCCACCAACTCCATGTGGAGCTTGACTTGGTCCCAAACATCCTTCTCATGACCATTGATCAATCGCCCTCTTTTCCACCATCTGTCAAAAAGAACCTCCACCATATTAAAGTCATAAAAAAGAACAATGTTGAAGGGTAGAGAGTCCAACGATTGCCAAGTGGTGATTCTTTCTTAATTGATATTGGGATCATACACAAAGAGAATGGTGAACTTCAGAGGATCCCTAAAGGAAGCACCAATACATCGATGGCTCTAATCCTCATGGGTATCCACGAGTCCAACATACCAGTTGCTATTAATGCCAATAGCGGATCCATCATTTCCCTTGGGGTACACGGTGGAGAGCTAGACATGGGATGATGAAACACATTTAAGTCTCTTTTGAAGGTCCTCCCTATCAATTTTGATCTCTTAAAGACAGATGAAGTCTAGGTTTAGGTTTTTATTGCATATCCATTGGCCAATAATGGCCGCTCTTGAGGGGTCAGACAACCCTCTAACACTCAAGGAAATGATTATCATTATCGGATGTTAAGTTCTTTGTGAGAAGGGGCCTTGTCCCTCTTTTTCTTTTTTCTCTCATCATCTTTTTTCTTTGAAGTGGAGGGTTCCAGGCATAGGAGTTTACCTGTAAGGGGCTTTTCAATGGTATCTCATCTAGTTGTTTGACTTTGTGAGAAGTCTTCTTCATAAATGAGTCGGGTGTCCTTTTAGGAATTGTGGATCCAATGATCGAGCTTTCAATGTCCTGGTTATCATCACTGTTGGTGGTGAATCCATCCTCTTTGCAAGTGGTGTATCCTTCTTGGTTGTCTTCCTTGCATGTGGAATTCTCTAGAGTTTTCCCATCATTACAATAGTGAAAGTGATTCATTCCCTTTGGACAATCCAAGTCATTGATGTTGATATATTTCGGTAGAGATGTGTGTGAACACACTAGAACCGTCGAGGCACTTTTTTCCCTCTTTAGGAGGTTTTCTTCCCCGGTTTGTATATACACCTATAGCCCTAAAAAATTACTTATCTTTATACATTCCAATGAGAATTAGCAACGTGGACTATTCACATAGATTGGCTATGGCCTCCAACTTGTGTGAAGCCCCACTAAGCATTATTATTTAACCAACATTCAATGGAAATGAGAAAAAAATATTGTCAAGGAAGTGTGGTGTATTGAAACTAAGAGTTCATGATCTACGTGATTAGGATAAAATGGGCCTCTTGGTTGTGTGTTTTTGTTTTCTTTATTTTCAGAGAGAGAGAGAGAGAATAAGATCAAGTTTCCTCTTGAAGAACGGAAAAAAATCATGTCTAAAGAGCATGGATTAGCATTAACATACTTAGGTCCTTGGTAAAGATTTAAGGTTCAAAATTATGCCTGAAGAACATGGATTTTGAGGCCATTAGGTTGTCATTCAAAGCAAAAATAAAGATCATGTGATGTCAAATGGTTTTCCTATGGAATCTTAATGGGGGATGTAAAAGAGGCTTGCCCTCTTTTGTGGGGTCCATGGGGCCTATCCCCAAGCCCATAGGGTCAAGACGATAGGACTTCTAGTCATGGAGATATTATCGGATTATATATTTTTTTGATTATTTTGTCTCTCCTGGCTATGTTTATATATATTAACTCCCATTGTAAAAGCTATACAAGCATGACCCATGTGTTAGCTCTACAATGCATTTTCCACTAGTAAGCCCTTCCACTAAAGTCTATCTAGATTATCATCTAAGCTCCATATTGGGAGCCCATGAGTGGAAAACACCATCTTTGTAACTGCATTGCTCTTGGAAATTTGAGAATTTTTGAGTTCTTTATCTCTCAGTCTTTGTCTCTCTTCGTCTATATTTTTCTCAACTTTTTTTTTTCTAAAAAGGAAGTTCAATCGAGGCTTGTATCCCTTAAAGCAAGGGTCAGACGTCTCGGAGGTGTAATAGCTATGATACTAGGAGACCTAAGATTTGGCAGGTGACTAATGGTTTAAAGCAAAGTTACTGAGAAGGTTAATGATTTTCTCGTCGCCCTCATGAGCAACTCACTTGCTTTTAATCTTGTTGCTTTGGAAGACAAACATCCTATGGTGTCTGAAAGGCGGTGATTTTTTATAATTACATATTCTTCTACCTAACAAGTCGAGGGATTTTTCAATTGACCATTCTTTCATATGGGCATCAAAGTTAATCGCACATCTTTCTTTCCATATATTCTAGAGTGCTTCCCCTCTGATGGCATTCCACAAGGCAAAAGAGCAACCAATTGTTTCACCAAGGAATGCTTGTTTCCAATTGATTTTCCTTTGTAAATTCAAAATCCTAGTAAGAGATTGCCATTCGGGGCACAAGAAGGAGAGATGCCAAAGGTCCTCTGTGCCCCGTAGTCAATGCTTGCACTAGTGAGGGGCCCCATGGATTTTATTAGCATTGGCATTGGTCCAGATTTCACGATGGAGGATTTGCCACATAAGAACCAATTTTTTGTTCTCAATGAGAGCATGCCATAGGTCCCTGCACATAAGTTGCTCTTTGTACATTTTCTAGTAATACATTCAGTCGTGTGTGTTGTGCTCCAAGCTTCTTCTTCTTCCTTGTGCTATTCACGTGCTTCTGCAGACGTCTAACTCCAACAATTGGTATCAGAGCAGGTCGCCGCTTCATCTAGGGCGTCGTCGACACTCCTCCGGTTGCAGTCTCAGATTCGCACGAAATTTGGTGAGCTCGTTTCGGCCTTCGAATGCACTATCACAGCGCTTGTGCAAGCTATTTCGTCATTTGAAGTGTTTTTGTGCTTCAAACAGTTTTTGGTTTTGGTTGAAAATCTGTCAGGATGTAAAATGGGAACCCTCCATTCTGATCGAGGGGGGGAATATATGTCTTCTGATTTTAATGCATTTCTGGCTGAACGTGGGATAAAACACCAGTGTACAGTGCCGTATACACCTCAACAGAATGGTGTTGCTGAACGGAAGAACAGGTCACTCATGGAGATGGTGAGGTGTATGGTCAAGAGTCAGGCTTTACTACATAGTTTCTGGCTTGAGGCTGTCATGTGTGCAACATATGTACTTAACAGGTGTCCCACTAAAGCGCTGCAGTCTATCACTCCATATGAGGCTTGGCATGATCGCAAACCATCTGTTGCTCATCTGTGGGTTTTTGGTTGTTTGGCATATGCACCAGTGCCTGAACATAATCGCAGAAAATTGGATGATAAGGCAGTAAAATGTATTTTTGTTGGGTACAATTCTGAAAGTAAAGGCTATCGTCTGTATCATCCACAGACTAAACGCATTCTGGTTAGCCGTGATGTTGTTTTTGTGGAAGATGCTATTCAGCCATTGCTTTCGTGTACTAAGGAGACATCTGTTAGCTCCAAAGACATGTATGATACTTTGATGCCTCTTTTTACAGGTGGACAGTCTACTGCTGGTCTTAACGAGGCAACTTCTCAGCCTTTGCAAGTTTCATGTAATGATGCAGATCATCCCATTTCTGATGTAGATTTACATGATGCACTTGTTGATGAGAGAGCTGATATTGAGGAGGCAAAAACTATGCCAAAATGGCTGGTGCAGACTTTGCGTGACAGCAAATTAGATGCACCTTTGTCATATCGTACTCGTTCAGGCTCTCATAGTGCCTCCTTTGCATCAAATTGCTATGCTATGGCTGCATCTAGTCTCTGTGATGAGAATGAGCCTGTTTCTTTTGATGAAGCACAAAATTCAGAAAATTGGATGGCTACTATGCAATCTGAATATGATGCTATAATGAAGAATGGTACTTGGTATAGTTGATAGGTATAAGGCTAGGCTTGTTGCAAAGGGTTATGCACAGGAAAGAGGCATTGATTTTGATGAGACCTTTGCACCCACATGTCATATGACTACTGTTCGGAGCATTTGTGCACTTGCAGCCCATCATGGTTGGAATGTACATCAGTTGGACATTAAAACTGCATTTCTAAATGGTGACTTGCATGAAGAAGTGTATGTTTTTCAACCCCGTGGATTTGTGCAGAAAGGGCATGAAAACCAGGTGTACAGGTTAAAGAAGGCATTATATGATTTAAAGCAAGCACCACGTGCTTGGTATGAGAAGATACATGCCTATCTGATTGCACATGGTTTTTTGAACAGTCCAACTGAGAGCACCTTATATGTTTAGCGTGCTAATGATGTGCTTCTGATCATTGTTGTCTATGTTGATGACATGCTGCTCACTGGTCCTATTGAGAAGCATATTGCTGATTTTAAGGTTGATTTGCATGCCTCATTTGAGATGTCTCATTTGGGGCATTTGCATCACTATTTGGGCATTCAATTTATGCAAGTTGATGGTGGATTGGCTTTTTGTCAAACGAAATATATTGACACATTATTGCAGCGTTTTGGCCTTGAAGACTATAAGCCTATTGCCACTCCTATGGAGAAAGGTTTACAATTGAGTCTTCATGATGCTAGAGATGCATTTGATGTTGTCCTCTATCAGCAGGCTGTTGGATGCCTGATTTACTTATGCATTACTCGGCCAGATATTCAGTTTGCTATCTCACAGATGAGCAGGTTTATGCATTGCCCAGGTGTCAAGCATTGGCAGGCGGCTAAGCGCATCTTTCGCTACTTGAGTGGTACTCGGATGCTTGGGTTGTTTTATCCCAAGGGGGGATCACTACCGCCAGATTTGCATGCTTTTTCTAACTCAGACTCGTCTTGTTGCTATGACACTCGTGTGTCCACTAGTGGCTTTTGCTTCATGCTTGGTAGCTCATGTATATCTTGGTTGAGCAAGAAGCAGCCTACTGTGGCCACTTCCAGTTGTGAGGCTGAGTATAGGGCAGCTTTCACAGCTACTGTTGAGTGTGTGTGGCTCACACGCCTTATGGCTGATTTGGGTGTTGGTCAGTCCTCTGCCACCACCATCTTCACTGACAGTCAGAGTGCATTGGCAGTTGTGAGGAACCCTGTGTTCCATGCTCGCACTAAGCACATTGAGGTGCATTATCATTATGTCAGGGAGAGGTTCTTTGTTGGGGAGATCAGCTTGGCATATGTGCCCACACAGGAGAACATTGCATACCTTTTCACGAAGGCTCTGCCCAGGGAGAAGTTTGAAGCTTTACTTCAAAGCTTTGGGCTTACTTCCTTTCGTGGAGTGATTTCCACATAGCTTGGCACTTCCTTATACATGAGTGCCAACTCCTTGTTGACCGCATCACTCCCAGGGGGGATTTGTTGATCTATGATGGGTCATTCCCAAAGAGGAGACAAGTCTTTGAGTTATCCCAAGCATTGATTCTTTGTCTAAGAAGGCACTAATCATCATAGACAACTCTCTTAATAAGAAGTCTGATGTCCTCAAATCTTATCCAATGACCTCTCTCATGGGTCTAGATATGTTTGCACTTAGTAAATCCTTTGTTTCATGCCTTCTTTGATCTTTGAATGTTCTTTGAGTCAACTTCTTTGATTCCCTTAATAAGAAACCAAATAGAATCATTTTTCCTAATCCCCCTACACACTTCCAATCTTCATTAACCTTGATATATAGTTTTACCTTGTTCCAACTCTTCCATATGGAGGAAACAAGGTCTGACCCTCTAGGAGTCATCGAATGCTGAGAAAACATCAAGGTGAGTAGATTGAGATCCTTCCACCTAGGGATTCTCATAAGTGTAAGAGGATTTTTTTCTGAGAGCTAATTTAGCCCATGAAGATTCCATGTTGCACCATGCTTTGATCAACCACTTGGCGGCGAGCTTATTTGCTATAGCTCCCATATCCAAAATGTCCAACCCACCAAAATTTCTATCGTTAGCACACAAGGCCCATTTGATTTTGGGCATGCCTCTCCTATTGGGATCACCCATGCAGAGGGAATTTCTATAAGTACTTTCAAGCTTTGATATTTTCTTGTCTTTCAGTCTCCAACATGCAAGAAAATAGATAATAGATGAAATGAGGAAGGTGTTGATCACCATTGCATGCCTTGCTAGGTTAAGTTGCATGCCCTTCTAGTAGGCTAATTTAGCATCTAGTTTGGCCAAAACACAGTTCTAACGTTAGCCCATGGAAACTTCAAAGTCCATCAAGATACTGAGGAGACAGAAGATTTCACTATGTAGCTCCTTACAACCTTGGTTAATTGATAATAGCACAGGGCTCTAAAAATGGCCTTTGAGACAAGTTTTGGAGTGATTTATTTTAGATCCGGATGCAACACAGAAATGTTTAGACATTGTCAGAAGGTGTTGATGCTATTAGGGTCATTATGCACAAAAGCATTTGTGTCATCGACAAAGAGTCTCATTAGCATCTGGTTCAAGCTATGCAGAAGCCAAAGACCTTCGATACGTCCAAGATGGGCTTAATGGTTAACCAAGTAGCTTAGGCCATGAGTGGCAATGGTAAAAACGAGTTGAGCTAGAGGACAACCCTATCTAATGGAGCATTTTAACATGATTTCTTGAGAGAGTTGACCATTGATATTGACTCGAGTCGAGACATTCCCCATAGGCATAGAGATCATTTTGATGAATTGAGAACTAAAATCGCTATCTTTTAGGGATTGCAGAATGAAGTCCCACTCCAGATGATTGTATGCTTTATCATTCCATTGTGCTATTATTTCTTACACATACAAGTGAAAAAAACTCCGTCCTTTAGGACTACGTGTATCGGCTCCAATATACACTCCTGTTCAAAGGCTTTTTGTCGTTCCCCTAAATTAGGGTAAAAATACGGATTGCCAATGAACCCTTTGTAATGGGTTTTCATGGACACTAAGTTCCTTCAGTCCTCAAGACCCAATGGCTCAAGGTTTGATTTCCATTCCATGTCTATTAAGGTTAAGAAACTATCTATCTAGAAAACGAACATGGAAAGTAAGGCTTTCACAATGGAAGTATGTCCTCTTTTTGTTTGCAACGAGCCCAACTAAGGAGGAGTTGCTTACTCAACACAATAAAGGATTGTTGTATGTGGAAGCTACACATTAATTTGCACATAGGTAAACCAGTCCACTTTTCAACCTCGTTAATCTTGATGTTATGAGACATAACCTTCTAACTATGCGTATCAATCATAAATCTTACTACATCTTCCATGTTTCCTCTAAGAGTTCACGAACTTTCAATGTTGGTGAAGCCCTAAAAGCTTTTGATCGTGTTACAAATTTGCAAGGCCCCCATTATAAGGTGAAGCTAATCATGCATTACCTTCTAGGCAAGAATCCCAACTTGCATGTTGGATAAAGTTTGTATTTGACCATTGATGGCTTGTAAATGGCTTTGGTAGATTTTCTTCACTACCAACTGAGATATTGCTTAGAATGTTATGTACACATAAGTTAAAATTGAAGCTGCTTTTACTTATGGGCCCTAGTTTGACGTTGGCATGATTTTGGATCATGAATTTGAGCTCAACTATGATCCCAAAACCCAATAGGGCTTTTTTTTATTAGTATACATAAAGTTGATTGACCATTTCAACACACTACACATCATTGGATGTTATAAAGGAGCTTTGGCTTAAGATAAGCCTAATTTTCTCAAGAGTAAAACCAAGAAAGTGACTTGCTTTAGTGGATTAGTCTCTAGGATGGAAAGGAGGACTCTTGGGTTCACATCTCATGAGAGTTATGGGAGAAGGATTTGCCTAAGAACTCCAAGGACTTCTAGAATGTTCACTTGAGTTAACTCAAGTGAATTGGGACACATCACTAACCAACTATTCCAGTGGACTCAAGCAAGCTCACACACATGGTAGACATATAGCCACTTTCCAGTCAAACCACCCCTTTGGAGAAGCTATATATGAAAGTGTTGAGAGCAGTATGGGCACCCAAGGACTGACTAAACAAGGAAGCCAGCGGAGAGAGTCAGAGCGAGGTGAAGGATTAAGTAGACAAAGCAGTCAACGCAAATCTGGCAGATAGGCCCTTCAAATTTTTCCAAATCAACATCTTTATAACAGTGATTCTTATCACTAACAATCATTGTAAATACCATTTCATATTTTTGTAGCTCCATTTTGTGCAAGCCAAGGAGTCCTTGAGCTTGAGGAGCCTTAGAAGTGCCTACATATCAATTTTCGTATTTTTTAGACTCCGTTTAATCCCTCAAATTGGCCCTGGAACCTAATTTTTAACTAGGCCGGACACTAGGTCTGGACAGGGCCAAAACCTAGTAAAAAACTATAAATAGAGCTAGAGAGCTCATTTTTGAGGTTAGATTGTAATTGAAATGAACTTGTAAGAGCTTTTTGGAAGTAATCTAAGAACTCCATTGCTTCTCACTCTTTGTCTTGCCGTGTGTGCGTGTGTGTGTGTATGTGTGTGCATGTTTGTGTGCTTCTCACTCACGCACTTGTGCCTCCACTTGCTCGAGGTCTTCATACCATCCTCAAGGAGGTGCTACTCATCACTGAGCTAGACCAAATTTTGGCGCCGTTGCCGGGGATCGAGCTTTGAGGACGAGCGTGTGATGGTAAGACGTAGAGTTGTGACGTTGGCGTTGTAGGTAATTTCTTTACTTTTCCTTACTTTTCTCATCCATACTTCATCATCATCACCATCATCATCCCCATCACCTTCCACCTCCATCTCCATCATCGCAAAAAATTTCAGTTCTTTGACTATATCTCCTTCCCCCTTTCATTTACCTCATTTCACTTGTGAGAGAGAGCGAGAGAGCGATCTTGTGTGCACTGTTTTTGCATGTTTTTTGAGTTTGCTTGTAGGTATTGGCCATCCCATCATCTCCAGCACGTCGCGAAGGTACGGAAATGTGCAAAACTGTCTCTGTGTCGCTGTCGGCGCGAAAGCGACGGTCGGTGGATCAGGGCGACCGCCAAAAAATACGGCGCACGCAGGGTGTATGAAAGCAAGCTCAGGTAGAGTGAAAGACTCAGACAGCCCAGGCAAATGGAGACTCCAGGAAATATTTAATAGTTCAATACACTTATATCAAAGAGACGACATCAGTGAGCCTGAAATAAGTTTAATGTAACATTCACATCATGCAGATAGAAAAGTGGTGTGGGGAGCTCTGTTCAACTCGAAGCAATATGACTTCGTTTATATGTGAGCACTATTTGATTGGAGCAAACTCAAGTCATTAATAAATGAAACCATCAACTTCAAATTCGCTAAACTCTGTAGCTCACGAAAAGAGACTTAGTATAAGGATGGCACCGTAGAGATTATCTCAATGTATAACCAAATAGATTATATCAATCAACAATTTTAAGACAAAATTTCAGTTTATCATGATATATTGATTATGCATGCAATGCAATTGAAGTATGGAGCTAGGTTTTTATTATCATATATGTGACCTCGAAACATATCAAGCATTAAGTTAAGCATGTAATGCACATCAAGTGGAAATAATATAAACATGAATTCTCATCAAAGCTAAACATAAAGTCTCAATGACATGTTGCATTTTTTTATAATTTAGCTTGGAATGGACTCAACATCATGCTAACATTCCAAATTTTTGTTATTCAAATCATTTTTTGAAGTAGTCGAAACTGAATATCTGTGATGTTTATAAAGCAAATTCAAAACAAAAACCTTAACTTTTTATAAGCGACAAAAGTAAAACGAGGTTACAAGCACTGCGTATATGTTTTTCACGTCACATCTAACATGAAGCTGTTAGAGCATCGCTTTTGTCAAACAGATATGATATTCGACATATTGACAAAGAAGATACATATCGTATTAATGCACTTACGAGTTCCGCATCTTCCATAGTCAGATGAGATCTTTGCTTCGAATTATTGTTGTCTCCTTCAACAAGTTTGAATCACGAACATGGTTGCTACCCTGCGAGAAGCCTAGGATACAACAAGCGAGAGGCTCTATAGTATGTATGATAAGGCAAGCAGAAGGTGGCTGAGGCGTCGAATAGATCAGGATATGAATTGGACCTTGTTTGATTAATGAAGGAAAAATGGGGAAAATAGATTAAGAAGGAAGTGATTTCATCATAGAATCTATCAGAGACATAGACAAAAAGTGACAGAGAACCTCTGATAAGCTCAAGGAGATAAACATGCAGAGAACCGCGAATCTCAATTCAAGCAGAGAAAACTCAACAACGCAAAAGCCACTCTCGTCTGATGGATTCTCCACCCTAATTGCATCAAAATTTGTATGCTTAATAATCTTGGCCTCTGTGAAATCTTTAGCGCTCAATCCCTGTTGATGAAGTTGCCTCCAAAATAAAACGTGCTTCACTTCCTGACCGTCTTCCAGATCTCATATATTGACTAAAAAAAAAACACTTAGAACATTTTTGCAATGTGAAAAAGTTTATGCATACTTTGACAAAGTCCTCACGAAACTTTTTGATAAAGATAAAACCGACATAACAATCAGTACAACAAATTTATTTGCCATCATTAATCAGATTAGCACACTTAAAGTGACTTGGAAAAGTAATAAAAAAAAAAAAACCTTCTAACAAGTGATATAGGAGACACTTTGAGATAACAAAGGACAAGACATTATGAGCTTGTTAAAGACTATAGCTAACTCATTCGCACTTTTGATCGTTTTGTTAACATATAAAATATCAATAGTATGGTCAAATAATACGCAAGATTTACTCAAGCAAAAACTTCGCATGTATGCAAGTAGAAAATTGTAGCTTTCATCACATGCTGCCGCCTCCTGATATTAACAACGTCCTCCTTTAGATAATTATCTGATATGCGCGCCATCATTAAAGAATTGTTCGCAGATTGGAGAATTTTCATACACTTCGTGAGCATAAATCAACAGTAATTTTCATTCTTTATATTGCATATGTCATTAGCATTCATAACAAAATAGTAGAGGTCTGAGTAGTACTTACAGAACTTAAACTCTTATGATCATCAACAATTATACAGAACGTAAATCGGCGCAATATATGAAATATCGCAGAGGTCATAAATGTTGATAAAGATGATACTTCAACATATAAAGAACTACATTCTTTTGTATAGCAGAAAATGATTGAACTTGAAAACAATTACCAACAAAATTTCAAACCATATCTCGATTTGTGCATACAAGCTCCCTCCAAAAACATGCTTGTTTCCTTCTTTCTTTCCTATCATCATGCACCTCTGCTCTTCATTCTTCCGTGTGCGCTCTTCCTTTTCCTCAGATGTCGCTCTTCTTTGTCATTCTTCATGTCTTCTTCTCTGAATATCATTCGATCAGTAGCACTGTCATCCTCAGCCAACAGGTAGCGCTTCGTTTCAGCATAATGGTTCCAGGCGTCAAATCATTTCTCCGCCATTCCTCTGCATTTCCTTTCATTCGCGAAGAACACCTCCTCTTCCTTGTTTTCTCCAAGCGAGCCCGTTTATACCTTCTTTTCTTCAGCGTGCTTCCATCCACGAAGACCATGCCTTCTCTCCTTTTTCCTTTGATGATTTTTCTCCTCCTATCCTTCTGGCAATCGGCCGACCATTCTCTTCATGCGCAGATGTCCACCTTTCCTTTTGTGAACTCCTTTTTCTTCAGATCAACGCAGACCTCCTCCTTACTTGCATGTACTTGTGGTCCATCACAAACTTTGTATAAATAGAGATCTCTAATTTTCCGAATCATATGATTGAAACTATATGAATTGGTAAAGAATCAATTCTTGTCCTTTTCTATCATTTGTATCATACTAGCTCATATCTTCATCACTCCCTTGAATTCCACAAGGTGAAAAACCAAGATAATAATCCAAGACTTTGATCAAGACATACGAGTAGAGATGAATATCTCTACGGCATCGCAAGCTTCTGTCCATCGCGATTGACAGAAAATTTCATCTATTGGTAAAATTAAGTGCACCACAGTAGACTAGAGACCTTGCACATCACAAATCCACAATAATTTTTGGAAAATTTGCATTTTTTTCAGTCCATCGCGATTGATAGCTAGTCAATCGCGATTGACACTGTCCATCGCGACGGACAGCCAGTCCATCCCGACTGACAGACCCCGACGGACACATGTCCATCGCGACGGACACCCCTGTCCATCGCGACCGACACAAAAATCGCGATTGACACCAGTCCATCGCGACTGACACCAGTCCATCGCGATTGACACCAGTCCATCGCGATGGATACCAGTCCATCGCGATTGACACCAGTCCATCGCGACGGATACCAGTCCATCGCGATTGACACCAGTCCATCACGACTGACACCAGTCCATCGCGACAGATACCAGTCCATCGCGATTGACACCAGTCCATCGCTTGACACCAGTCCATCGCGTCTGACACCTGTCCATCGCGATTGACAGCCCAGTCCATCGCGATTGACAGCCAATTTCGGCCAATTTTTTAGGGGTTTTTTAATTTGAAGATTTTGGCTAATTCTGGACATGGATCATGGACTCTAGAGCACATAAGGAGGCTATAGGCAAATAACCCGAGGAAAACTTGTTGCCCTGTTGGCCTGTTTGAACCCTGTTTTAATCCCTGAAGCCTGAACTGACATAACTTTCTCATACGAAATCCGTTTGCTGTGATTCTTGTTTTGTTGGAAAGCTCATGGGGAGATAGGGTTTTGTTGGATTATTAGATAGGGTATTTTGAAGTTGACCATACCCCGAGGTAGGAAAACTGAGGGATCCTTGGGATTGTTTTCCATAAAGGCAAAGGATAATTTGGTCTGTGAGTTACATGCATGAAAGTGGTCTATTGTGTCATTTGAATCGAAGTCTTGAGCCAACCGTGGGACTTTTACAGGTCCAGTAAGAGCACTTGAGGGCATTCTAAGCAAGAGTAAGTGCAAGCTTGGGAACACACATCCTGGGCACACTAGGGCAACAGCACAAGGAAAGAAACTCAAGGTTGGACAATCCTCAACTTCCTTTGTCAATTCCTAGCTTAGGCTAAGAACGACTAGTGCTAGGAGTAAGTCAGGGCAACGATAGGAATAATCAAGTTGAAGACTACCTATGCACTCAAGTTCAAGATTAAACATAATCTCTTCGTGATGCGATAACCTTAAAGGAAAGAATCTAACGTGGAACGATCAACTTACAGTGCGAAAATTGACTCAAATATTCATGACAACGTGATTTCCGACTAGAGCATAAACATGATAATCGACTAAAAAAGAATCAAGTGACTGATACAAAAGAACTCAGCAACGAGGTTGTACTTGGGCAAATTTGGGCTATTCAATTAGGCTTATGAACCTTAGATCAGGGCGACATCTAGGGAGAGATAGACAAAGTCTTAGGTCTTCAGAGGCTAGTGTCAACCACACTGCTAGGTCTTGGGCCCAGTAGTTGAGCCACCACTCATACTACCCTAGCTCTGAGACTAGTGAATCAGAGATGTCTCAAGGCATGGACCGACCTACGGGAAGTTCAGGAGTGCCATACTTACACAGGGTAGAAGGCCCGTAAAAGACGCAGCTGGAATACCTTAGGACCAACCGATTAGGTGCTAGCATCTATGAGGACGGCCTAGGAAGATCCGTGGTCCAAATCAAAAACCCAGACCAATCTATTGGGCTAGAGCACCCTACTGTCAAGTTTGAAAAGGGTGCATACCTTGATAAAGAGGGAACCATATACGTGGTCACTAGTCACCCAGAGAGGACATATGTATTCGGGAATGTGATCCCTGAGACGGACATAGATGACCTAGTGTGAAGAGATGGATAGGTATGTGCTTGAAGATGAAGAGGTGTTGCAAAATCCTTGATCTACACCAGCCAATTGAACTCCAGGAGTATATGGTGGGCCCTTTTAACTTGCCAATGGATGTATTAGACACCCTATGTACCTTGGAAGATCACTCTCAAAAAGATAGATCAAAACAGATAAGTTGGAGTTAGCTCAGAGGTGAAAACTTGCTATTCTTGGTTCATACACCTGTCCAGTGTTTTACATAATTCTCTGATCATAGCAGCAATTAGCTCAATTCCTCTTGGGGAAGTCTAGGCAACTTAAAGAGCTAACTTTCAAGAGTAATCTCATCAAAAATAATGAACCACACACTGAGAATGAGTTTTAACAAGTGATCACATCATCCCGATTTTCACGGGCTGCTACAGAAATAGACCAGTGAGCAGAAAAATCACCATAACTCAAAATGTAGAAATCCAATGATTATGAAAATTTGTATGGTTATACTAGACAGTAAGCTAAATTCAAAAAGCTTTAAATCACTGAATTTGGATAAGTAACCACTGAGAAACACCTCTGACAAGATGAGTGAAAAAGTCGGGTACCTGACAGAGAGATGAAGATGAACAGACCCTGTTGACTTCAAATGAACATAACTGAAGATTGCAACATCCAAATGACATGACAATTTGTGAGGATATAGTAGACTTATAGAGCTAACTTTACCAAGTTAAATCACTGAAAATGATGCACCAAGCTCAGAGAAAACATCTCTGCAAGTTGAGTGAGAAAACTGAGAGTAATGGCAGTGAGTAGTACACTTCACAAGAACATGGAAAGATGAACTCAAATAATCATGAAAATGAAAGTATATTGCTTGTACAATACAATTACTTACTGATACATATGTGTGCCTTGTAATCACACCTTGATATGGCATAAAGCTCAGCTCTTGGAGGTCTTCACATAGGTCTCTCTAACCACGACTAAAACTGCCATCTATTTATAGTTGAGTTTGGGAGGCTAACTTCCCTCAATCACTCTCCAATCAATCAATGATTGATTTGATTCTCTACCTACCACAAATCACGAATTCGTGGCTCCTCTTTCCATTCTTGATCAAGTGGACTCAACCACTTAAGATTCTCTTACTTTTACATTAAGTAAACTCTTCAAAAGTTACAAGAGGTAGTTCACAAGTGAACTTTACATAGTCTTCATTTTAAGGCTTCTTTTATGACTTTGTGGGACTCAAGCCAATACTTAGGCTTGTCATAGACTTGCTCCAATAGCTCCCCCTCAAGCTAAGTATGCTTGAGGTCTTCAATCTTCCAAGATTACCTGCAAACCAATCATAGCCTTGAATTTGCAAAGTTTTGTACCATCCAATGCTTTTGTTGAAATATCTGCACATTGTTGATGAGTGGACACATATGATATTTGAATCTCTTTGCTTAGAACCTTCTCTCGTACATAGTGATAATGAACTTCAATATGTTTAGTCCTTGCATGAAAAATAGGATTAGCAGCCAAGTGAATAGAACTCATATTGTCACCAAAAATAGTTGGAGTTCCAAACTCCAATCCAAGATCTTTGAATAATGTCTTCATCCACATAGCTTCTTGTGTAGCTATGGCAAGACCTCTATATTCAGCTTCAGTAGAAGAGAGAGCAACTGTGGGTTGCTTCTTGGATGACCATGAAATAAGCTTTGAACCTGCAAAGGTAAGATAACCTGAAGTGCTCCTTCTATCTTCCTTGGAGCCAGCCCAATCTGCATCAGAAAATAGCTTCAAACCTAAATCAGATACATAAGGATAATAAAGTCCTTCATTTATGGTTCCTTTGAGATACTTGAGAATCCTTTTGGCAGCATCCATATGTGGTTTCCTTGGTGTGTGCATAAATTGGCTTAGCACACTCACACTGTAACATATATCTACTCTTGTCAATGTGGCATAGTTGAGACTACCCACTAGACTTTGATATGATGTGATGTCCTCTATGAGTTCACCTTCATGTGAGCTCAATTTGTGATTGACCTCCATTGGAGTACCTGCAATCTTACAATCTTGCATCTTGAATTTTGCCAACATGTCCTTAATGTACTTCCTTTGAGTGAGAAACAAACCATGATCTTTGTAGACAACTTCCAAACCTAGGAAGCAGGTAAGTGAACCCAAATCACTTATCTTGAACTCTTCTCTCATCTGATCTTTGATCTTCTTCATACCATCTGCATCATTTCCTGTCAATGTAGTATCATCTACATATACACATAGATAGATGACCTCAGAATTACTCTTTTTAATAAAGAGTGAAGGATCTGCCTTGCTTGGTTGAAAGCCTTTGTCTTGCAAGAATGAAACAAGCCTGAAATTCCAAGCTCTTGGAGCTTGCTTGAGACCATACAATGCTTTGTTAAGTTTACACACATAATCAGGATAAACTTGGTTCTCAAAACCAGGTGGTTGTGCCATATATACCTCTTCTGTTATCCAACCATTCAAAAATGCATTCTTTACATCTAGTTGAAGTATCTTCCAATTCTTGGAAGAGGCAATACTAAGCAAAACCCTAATAGTAGGCATCTTTGCCACAGGAGAGAAGGTCTCCTCATAATCAATTCCCTGGGTTTGTGCAAAGCCTTTTGCTACAAGCCTTGCCTTATACCTGTTAATTGAACCATCAGAATTCTTCTTGAGTTTATAGACCCATCTTGAGCCTATTACCTTCATGGATGAAGTCTTGGGCACCAAATCCCAAGTGTTGTTTTCCTCAAGTGCTTCAATCTCTTCCTTCATTGCATGCTTCCATTCTGTTTTTGCTTTGGCCTCTTCAAATGATGATGGCTCCTCTTGGTTTATGTCCTGTGCTATGTAGATAGAATGTTTAGTTACTAATGAGGTGTCAAACCCATACCTTTCTGGTTTTTTCTTTTCCCTCATAGATCTTCTTAGGCCATGATGTGATGATTCTGCCTCATGTCCAAGTTCCTGCAATTTTGCTTTACCTTTAGACTTCCATGCTTTGATCTTTTCCATCTGAGATTCTTCATCATCCTCTGAGGTGTCTTGTTCTTCAATCTTCGGTTGTTCTCTACCAAGCTTTGGAAAACCTTCTTCAAGATTATATGGTAAATTGACTTTCCTGCATGAATCTTCATACCATGAATTGTTCTCATCAAAAACTACATCTCTGCTTACCAAGAATCCTTTGTTGGTAGGGTTGTATAACCTGTAGCCCTTTTGATTGTTGTCATATCCAATAAATACACACCTTTCTGCCTTTGGATCCATCTTGCCTCTAACCTATGAAGGAACATGAGCAAAAGCAATACATCCAAAAATTTTACAATGATCTAAGCTTGGTCTTCTTCCATTCCAAGCCTCATATGGAGTCATCCCATCAAGGGATTTTGAAGGCAACCTGTTAATCAAGTAAGTGGCTGTAGATACAGCCTCAGCCCATAAGTAATTAGGTAAATGCTTTTCATTTAACATAGACCTTGCAGCTTCAACAACTGTCCTATTCCTCCTTTCTGCCACTCCATTTTGCTCAGGAGTGTACCTTGTAGTTACCTCTCTTTTGATTCCTCTTTCTTGAAGAAAAGAATCAAACTCATGGGAGAAATATTCTCCCCCTCCATCTGACCTTAGCCTTTTTAGTGATTTACCTGTTTGATTCTCCACAAGAGCCAAATATCTTTTGAAACATGAAAAAACTTCATCTTTGTGTTTCATAAAGAATAGGATAGTCCATCTGCTGCAATCATCAATAAAGGAAACATAATACCTTGATCCAGATATTGAAGCTTCCTTGCTAGGTCCCCATACATCTGTATGAACCAACTCCAAGAGATCTCCATGCATATAACCTTTCTTCATGAATGGTAACCTGTGAGACTTTCCAAATTGACATGCACTACACTTATAAATCATATGTTGTTTTGACAAATTAGGAAGTCCAAGTACACTTTGGTCCCTGCAGATTTGCTTTAATGACCTTTCACCAATATGTGCTAACCTTTTGTGCCATACTTCCAATTCTGTGAGTGTCTGACTACCATAATTAAAGAGAGCAATGTTTCTAGTGTCCTGTAATTCAAATGTGAACAATCTACCTGTCTTTTCACCTTTTGCAATTCTTCTGAATCCTTGACTTGGATCTTCAACAAATGCTGCTGCTTTTGTGAACCTTACTTGCAACCCTTTCTCTACTATCTGCCCAACACTTATCAAATTCTTTGTAATGGTAGGGACATAGAGTACCTTACTGAGTAGGTTGATGTTTCCATCAGGTGCTTTGACATTGCCTATTTTCTCCACAGGATGTTTTGTATCATCTCCTGTTTGTACCTCATGCTTATTCTTTGGATCTTCTAAATCTGATAGGAGTGCCACATTTCCTGCCACATGATTTGAACAACCTGAATCTATGTAGAAAACATGCTCATCAGATTTACCTTGTGGCATAGCCATGTTCATGATCAATAATGAATCCTCTTTGTTTGAGTCTTCTGTGTAGTTATTGTAGTCTCTCCTTCCTTTGTAGCCTCCTTGATAGTTTGAATGATTGTAGTTGTTGTAGTTGCCATGGTAGTTGTTGAACCTTCCTCTTGAGTAGCCATAACTTCCTCTATTGTATCCTCTGCCTCTTTGATTCCTGGAATTCCTAAAGCAATTTTCAGTTGTATGATTAGTTAATCCACAAATAGAACATGAGTTGGAGTCTTGGGATCTCCCCCTGCCTTGTCTACCTCCTCTTCCTCTACCTCTGCCATGTCTTCCTCTACCTGCATAGTTAGCTTGATATGTACCTGCTTCATCATCCACTTTCTTTGCCTTTCCTTTGTTATCTTTAGACTTGCTTTTATCCGTGTATAAAGCTGAAGATTGATTACCTTTAGAGCTTTCTCCATTTTTGATAAGCTTTGCTTCTTGAGTAAGTAGTTGTCCAATGAGTGTGTTGAAATCAGGTACATGCATGTCCATGTACAAATCCATAGCTGTGGTGAATGCGTCCCACTTATCATCTGCCTTCAAGCCATTGATGACCTGCCTTACAATTTGCTCTTCATCTATTACCTCTCCAATGCTTCCCAACTGATCCGCTATGTCCTTGAGCTTTGTGACAAAATCAGTCACATTTTGTTTGGGAGCCTTCTTGATAGTTGTGAACTCCAGCCATAGTTGATGCTTCCTAGCTTTGGTACTTGAAGAAAAGAAAGCTTCAAGTGCATCCCACACTTCTTGAGATGTCTTACAACTTCTAATGTGAGGCAACAAGAAATCTGAGATAGAGTTGAGGAGATAAGACCTTGCAAGTGCATCCTTGGAGCACCATGTGCTCAATCTTTCTTGCTCTTCTTGTGTTGGTTGACTTTTGTTCCTGAAACTTGGCATAACTTCATCTCCAGCCACATAACCATATAAACTTCTACCTTGGAGATAAGCTTCCATTCTTAATGACCAAGTTGAGTAGTTACCTCTGTCCAATTTGTTAATTGATGAAGGAAATCCATCTGCCATGTTGTCCAACCTTGCTCTGATACCACTGTGAAGAGATGGATAGGTATGTGCTTGAAGATGAAGAGGTGTTGCAAAATCCTTGATCTACACCAGCCAATTGAACTCCAGGAGTATATGGTGGGCCCTTTTAGCTTGCCAATGGATGTATTAGACACCCTATGTACCTTGGAAGATCACTCTCAAAAAGATAGATCAAAACAGATAAGTTGGAGTTAGCTCAGAGGTGAAAACTTGCTATTCTTGGTTCATACACATGTCCAGTGTTTTACATAATTCTCTGATCACAGCAGCAATTAGCTCAATTCCTCTTGGGGAAGTCTAGGCAACTTAAAGAGCTAACTTTCAAGAGTAATCTCATCAAAAATAATGAACCACACACTGAGAATGAGTTTTAACAAGTGATCACATCATCCCGATTTTCACGGGCTGCTACAGAAATAGACCAGTGAGCAGAAAAATCACCATAACTCAAAATGTAGAAATCCAATGATTATGAAAATTTGTGGTTATACTAGATAGTAAGCTAAATCCAACAAGCTTTAAATCACTGAATTTGGATAAGTAACCACTGAGAAATACCTTTGACAAGATGAGTGAAAAAGTCGGGTACCTGACAGAGAGGTGAAGATGAACAGACCCTGTTGACTTCAAATGAACATAACTGAAGATTGCAACATCCAAATGACATGACAATTTGTGAGGATATAGTAGAATTATAGAGCTAACTTTACCAAGTTAAATCACTGAAAATGATGCACCAAGCTCTGCAAGTTGACTGAGAAAACTGAGAGTAATGGCAGTGAGTAGTACACTTCACAAGAACATGGAAAGATGAACTCAAATAATCATGAAAATGAAAGTATATTGCTTGTACAATACAATTACTTACTGATACATATGTGTGCCTTGTAATCACACCTTGATATGGCATAAAGCTAAGCTCTTGGAGGTCTTCACATAGGTCTCTCTAACCACGACTAAAACTGCCATCTATTTATAGTTGAGTTTGGGAGGCTAACTTCCCTCAATCACTCTCCAATCAATCAATGATTGATTTGATTCTCTACCTACCACAAATCACGAATTTGTGGCTCCTCTTTCCATTCTTGATCAAGTGGACTCAACCACTTAAGATTCTCTTACTTTTACATTAAGTAAACTCTTCAAAAGTTACAAGAGGTAGTTCACAAGTGAACTTTACATAGTCTTCATTTTAAGGCTTCTTTTATGACTTTGTGGGACTCAAACCAATACTTAGGCTTGTCATAGACTTGCTCCAACACCTAGAACAAGGGAATGTAGGAGTGGAACCCAGGACCCCTCGAGGGAAATCTGTTCTTACTAGAATCCTCAATCCTGAGTGGGTTCCCCAGGACAACAAGAGCATAGATCTGCTTCTGAACCGAGAGACTGACAAAGCCTTTTGGAGGTATAAATCTGATCAACCAATTGATATAGGAACAATCATGATCTATGAGTTTAAAGATCCAGATAGCCCAGGCAGAGTGACCTATCTAGATCACGCTTCAGAAAGGATCTTTGTGGTTACCGAACATGATAGACATGCTTACACTAGGATGGGTGATTTTATTTTCCCCGAACCAAAATCTAACGTGTCCTTTGGCCACCCGGGAGCTGGAACGTCCCATGCTCCTGGAGTTCATAGAGACATAAAGAGAGACAGACCTGAGGTAAGCTTTGCCAACTCCTTGGGAAGAGGAAGAACGAGAACGGAAACAAATAGAGTGGAACTTGAGGGACATAGAGCCCCAGGGGACCGAAGAAATGCGGATGAATTCCCTCTACCAAGACCAAGAGAGCACACGAGGACTTTGAGACCGACCCAACTAGTTAAGTCCATGAAAAACTACTTCGATGGCACTGGAGATCCCTACGATCATGTGGCTGAGTTCAAGCAAGTCTTGATAGCTGAACAAGTGGAGGATCTATTCACGCAGTACAATGCCTTTGGTCTAACCCTTAGGAACACAGCCCTTACGTGGTTTCAACCATTGAATGAGAGACAATTCAGGAGTATAGACCAACTCCTAGAGGCTTTCATTATTGAATTCTCTAAGAGTGGCATAAGACATAATACCTCCTCACTGATTCACAGCTTCAAGCAAACCCCTCAAGAAACCGTGAGACTTGCAGGAAGAAGATTTAGGCAATACTTAGAAAGATGCCCTATTTCAAAGCTACCCAAACCAGCTAAGCAAGTGGCTTTATTCTTGGATGGATTGCTAAGTACCAAATTGAGATCTTATGTGTACTTGAAGGATCCTAGGACCATAGAAGAGTGTGTACGCATGTGCATTGACATCGAGGATAACCTAGGGGAGGAGTTAGAGCTTTCCAAGATATACAAACATTCAGATAGTGCCTCTAGCCTCTCTTCCACACAATCCACATCAATTGAGGAACTTGCAGAGAAAGTAGCTCAAAAATTAGGTGTCACTAGCAAACAGATCCCAAGGTTTGCCCCTATGAAAAGATGCTATACTTGTGGTGGCGACCACATGGCGAATGTATGTCCCATTATGGCTCAACTCCAAGTAAATCCTAGTAGCCAGTACTGCACCATAGAACGGAGGTACACCAATCACACCGCGCAAGATTGCCCCTACAATAAGCAAACCGTTAGGCAGACGTACCAACAACCATACCCTCAACAAGGAAGATACCAGAACCAGTACCCACCTCAGCAGTATGCGAGGCCTCAACAAACTTACCAACCCTACCAAAACCAACAAAGGCCTCAGCCTGTGCTAGCACAACAACCCCCTGCTCCAGCTAATGTGATTCCGGTAAAGTATGCTGCTGCAGAAGAAAACCTGAATAGAGCTATAGTCCCTGTAACACCAGTGCTTTCAGAAAGTGATCCCAGTGACCATAGCTTCGATTCTACACATGTTGATAGTCCCCAGGCTTACTACATGCAATCTCCTGAACATGGTGAGTCCTACTATAGTGAAGAGCCAAATGAACCTAGTTGGGAGTCAGATTACACAAACATCATGTATGCAAACACCAACCCTAGACCTCAACCTAGACAAGTAAGACCCCCATTCCCTAGAGGACCATGCTACAGTTGTCAGGGAGATCATCTCATTCGTGATTGTCCCTTGCCTCCACCTACACAACCCCAGTCACTGACGATCCAGGGCTTTTGCCAAGAATGTGGAAAGGAGCATCTCTTACGAGATTTTCCAAAGAATCCCAGCAATATGCCAAAAATCACTCCCATTAACGTTATTGGGTTAGTGGTAGATTCCACAGGAAGTGTCACTTCCACTGCACCAGTACAGGTAGTCACTAGAGCTCAAGCATTGCAGCAAAACCAAGGGGTAGGTCAGGATAAGAGCCCAGATGTTAGTGAAACAGAGAGCATGACAAAGAAGAGGACTAGAGCTTGGAGAGATAGTCGTGAAAGAATGAAAAGGCAATGGGCAAAAAAGATGAGTGAACTCGAGGAAAGCCTCAGAGAAACAAAGGCCAGGATAACTGAACTCACATCTCAAACTCCCTCTCACACTACCCCACCTCCACCATTCCCAACTCCATCCGACCCGCCACCTTCCAACCCGCCTCACCTAATTCCACCACCCCCTAGAGTAGGATCAGTCCTAGCAGATCCTACTCCCGAGGACCTTAATATGATGCTTAAAGCCTATCAGGCCAGAATCCAAGAAGGGCCAAACGTAACTGATCATGAAAAGTGTTACCCTAGAGCAGAACTAGAGCTAGAACGAACCAAAATTTGTGCTAAGATGGTGGAATTGGCTCAGACCATGTTTGAAGCCAGTCGC
This sequence comes from Ceratopteris richardii, assembly GCA_020310875.1. Classification (NCBI taxonomy): domain Eukaryota; kingdom Viridiplantae; phylum Streptophyta; class Polypodiopsida; order Polypodiales; family Pteridaceae; genus Ceratopteris; species Ceratopteris richardii. The sequence goes on from CM035429.1 coordinate 23,130,658, forward strand.
CTATTTAACATCTCTAGTTCAGCGAAGACACAGTTACACTTTGATGGACTGCTAGAAAGAATAGAGAAGCTGATTGCACAATCAGAAAAGGAACCCGCCTCTCAACATAAGGACAAGGCTAGTGAAGGAGCAAGTCTTCCTGCCCAGGAAGCCTATGTGCCTAACTCTACGAAGCCAGATACATCTTCTTCTCTGAATCGGTTTACACCAGAATTCCTACGAGAGATTCAAGAAGACAAATGGGCTAAAGAAAGTGAAGTCCCTCCTCCCATTGAACTTGTGGATGACGCACATGACCAATTCCCACAAGACATCCCATCCATTTATGAGGAGCAGGAGAGCACCCAATCTCAGGAAAGATTAGACTTTGAGTCTAACTCTCTACAAGAATTACCCCACTTCACAGGCCCATGGGAAGCTAAGTCTACTTGTATGAGAGCACCCATAGTCATGGTACGGAATGAGGACTCAGTCATACCTAGGAACACAGAGGTAGTGAAAAACACTAAAGTACAATGCAACCTCACCTTAGAAGAGCTACTCAAAGTAAGGCCTGAGCTATGGAAACATGTAGCCAAACAAGTACCAGAGGTAGCAAAACCTCGTTCCCAGGTAGGATCCCAGAGAACAGTGCCCGAAATACCATTGGACAAGATAGGAGACATGAGTGAGGGCGAGACCACACCAGATTGGAACAAGCCATTCCATGTTCATGTGGATGCATCCAATTACGCTATTGGATGTGTACTCGCACAACCTACTGGTGAAGGTAATATGGATCTTCCAATTGCCTATGCCAGTAGACAATTGAATGCAGCTGAACGAAATTACACCACTACTGAGAGAGAAGGCTTAGGCATGGTATATGCAGTTAAGAAATTTAGACACTATTTGCTTGCAAACAAGTTTAAATTTTTTACTGACCACCAAGCATTGTTATATCTCGTGAACAAGCCATGCAATACAGGAAGATTAGTAAGATGGTTTCTCTTACTAATGGAATATGATTTCGAGGTTGTGGTAAGGAAAGGGAGGACTCATTTGAGAGTGGATCATCTCTCTAGGCTCACATTTGGAGAAGCCCCACAAGGAGTGTCAGATGACCTCCCTGATGCTTACTTGTTTAATTTGGAAGTGGTGCCGCAGTGGGCTAAGCCATTAGTGCCAGTATTGACGTACGGGCCTAACCACCCAGTAATAGCCACACAGGATAGACAGGTAGTAAAAGCCCAAAAGTACCACATCATGGCTGGAAGTATGTACAAGCACACAGATCAAGGGATCTTGGCTTGTTGTGTAGAAGAGGACGAGTATGCGAAGTGGTTGCAATTAGCACATGTAGGTGCATTAGAGCAACACTACTCAAAGCGACGAACCCTACAGACACTACGGAGACTCGTAGTGCATTGGCCGACTATGGAAGCTGATGTCCAAAAGTTGTGCAAGGAATGCCCAATCTGCTGCACTAAACCACCTGTGGAACATGCCACTCTTTATCAAGTGTCCATAGTGCCGGATTGGAGTGAACCACTAGTATCCTTTCTGAGGACGAAAACATTCCCTCCAGAAATGACTCTGACTAGGAAAAGGAGCTTAGAACAAGAAGCCCGGGATTACTCACTCATTGGTGATAATCTATACAAACGTGGTAAAGACGGTTACCTGAGACTATGTGTCCATGAGAGTGAATATCTCAAGATCTTGGACACTGCTCATCAAGGTGTAGCAGGAGGACACTTTGGACCAGAACGGGTGATCAAGGCAATACTATTTGCGGGCTTTTGGTGGCCGACCCTTCACATGGATGCACATACCTATGTGAAGAGGTGTGACGTCTGTCAGCGAGCTCAGCCTCCTATACGTAAAGATGAGATGCCACTGAAACCTATGATGGGTGGACGTGCATTCTCTAAGTGGGGAATAGACTTCGTAGGTCCTATTAATCCCCCAGCTAAGGGTTCCCATGCAGAATATATCATTGTTGCGACAGACTATCTAACAAAGTGGGTAGAGGTAAAAGGCACAACGAAGAACGATGCTCAAACAACAGCTAAATTTTTATTTGAGAATGTGTTCACTAGATACGGGCTACCTATAGAGCTAGTTAGTGATAGAGGCACTCACTTCTTGAATGAAGTTATTGAAAATCTACTCCAAGAATTCTTGGTAGTACATAAGAAGTCTGCCCCCTATCACCCTCAAGCAAATGGCCAGGCTGAGAGCACCAACAAGATCTTATGCAATGTACTGACGAAATTAGTGAACAATAAACACTCTGATTGGGACAAACAGCTACACCATGCTGTTTGGGCATACCGAGTCGCCTACAAAAAGGTACTCCAAGCCACCCCCTTTCATATGGTATTTGGCCAAAATGTAGTGATACCATTGGACTTCTTAATACCTACACTGAAAGTAGCACAAGAGCATGAATGGACGGGTCATGAACTCTCCTCTAGACTTTTTGACCTTGAACGATTAGGAGAAACAAGACTGAGGGCGGTTGCAAGGATATATGTAGCTAAGAAACGACAGAAGGCATATTTTGATGCCCATATTAAGGATAAAGGCTTGAAAGCAGGAGATCTGGTACTAGTCTACACTTTGAAACAACATGTAAGGAAACTAGAGAAAAGAGGTTACGGACCCATGATAATTAATAGGATCTCAACGAGTGGAGCAGTACAGCTGGCCACCTTAGAAGGTGATGTTCTTCCAAGCTACATAAGCGGATGCAGGGTCAAGTTATATCAGGAACCTCTCACAGAGGAAATGCTAAGCCGACTCAATACTGCTAAGAAATGCAAAGAAGAAGAAAAGCGAATTCGAGAAGAGGCCCAAGCAGAAGCTTTAGAACGCATCCGAAGAATGAAGTTGAGAAGACAGGGTAGAGAGCAACCTCGGACAGATGCATATGCAGATCAAGGATATCATGTGGCTATGTGTGAAGTTTCAGATATCAGCTCTCATAGGATAATTGACCGACGTCCTTTTATAACCTTAGATATAGGACAAGGAAAGGGTGCAAGGACTGTAAGAGCCTTGATTGACTCAGGTGCAGCCACTAGTGCTGTAAAATTGTCTTATTGTCAAGAGTTGAAATTAACGGTCAATCCTATAGAAGCATATCTCATAGGATTGGGAGGTGTGGAAACCCCTTGCATGGGCGAGGTGGAACTTCCCATCTACATTCAAGATGAAGTAATGACAATCAAAGTACTAGTGTGTCAAGATGAGGACCTCACTGAGCCTCTTGTCTTGGGTCAGGACTGGATCTATGATCATGCGGTCAACCTAAACCTAAGAAGTGGACTTCTTCAGGTATGGGTAAATCATAGTCGAATTACAGTTGAATTGGAAAATGAGGCACTCAAGGAACTAGGTAAGGCACGAACTCCTGGTCCTTCCAGGGGTGCACAGGAAGTTGACCATGCTATTCTTGTCCAAAATAGTGTGATACAGAAAGAGGACTATCTCAACAACGGAGTCAAGGATAAGAAGGCACTTCCTTCTGTTCCAAAGGCCAGAGGGATGCAGCAACCAAAGGCAGATCGAATACAAAAGAAGCAGAACACTACCTATACTGGAGGCCAAACAAAGGAGCAAAGCAGATTGTTTCAGCTGATGAAACAAGTATGGAGGCAAAAAGGCAAACAACCTGTTCCGACCAGGCCAACCCCACGGCTAAAACCTCTTATTAGTAATCAACAACACGACACTAATAAGAAGTCCTTCATAAATTCTTCTGCGAAAGTGAAGTCTATTTGGGTACCCAAGAAGTCAATGAAGGCCAGCCCACAATCACGACAAATTTGGGTGCCTAAGGCTTGCTTGCGGGCTCAAATAGCTACACCAAGGACAAACCCTGTACAACATGTTTCACTCACGCGAACATCTGAGGCCCAGTCTTACACATCACGCACTAACACGTATTCTTCCATGAGCATAAGTAGAATCACTTGTAAATGGGTCCCTAAAAAGCCCCATTTTTCAAGTAAATACCCTATCACACTCTCCAGAGTCTCCACAAAGTCAAGATCAAAACCTATCCATTGCATTTGGCAACCTAAAACTTGTAATAAACCCCCCCCAGTTGTAAATCCATGTCCACCTACTAACTACGTCACTCTCACATCACATCATTCCGCTTAGTTCTTAGGTCTACCCAATTCCTAACTACACACACAAGCACCGAGCACTTACTAACCCCCTAACCTCTCCCGAACCTCATGTTAATGTTGTAACGGGGACACAGTGTCATTTTTGTGTCCATTGCAATGTTAACATCTATTCATATATTCTCACAGAACCAGCTGTGAAGTTTTCAACATGGCTGAGGCGGCAGGAACTAGCTCTCAAACAGAAACGAGCTAGCAAGTGGTGGACTTAGACAGTTTACCCGTGTTGCCTGAGACAAATGAAAGACCAGAAGAATTGCAGGCCATCAAAATCATACCTATAGCGGACCCTCCCAGTGGCCATACCATGCCCGTCGGAAAAACTTCCCACTGGTTTAGTGAAGTGGCAGGACCCTTGGGAGAGGGAACATACCTATGGGAATCAGAGTTGGACTTCAATGGGAAGCAAGGTAAATACCATTTCTTTACAAGAGAATTCGAGAAGTTACAAAATGCAGAAGGTCTACGTTCGGTATGGGAGAAGGCAGGATTGAATGCATATTTCAGTGCACGGCTCCCAAAGCCTGACTTCATGCGATGCTACTATCTCATCAACACCTTGACCCCAAACAAGAACCCAAAAGGTGCAAGCTCATTTGTGATCCCATCTCTAACAAAAGGAAATGAGCTCAAGAGGTTTAGGTTATCCAACAACTTGGTGAGAGAGGCCCTAGATATGCGCGGAATGCATATTCCTACAGAGAAGGAAACCCTAGTGCCAGATTACATGAAGAATCGAAGCCTCACCAAACTCAAGGACATGGTGTCCATGACGCCTAATGTTGCAATACACCTTCGCATGTGCATGCAACACTTTGCTTTTCCTGCCCAAGATAGATTCACCATGCCGCCTAAAAAGATTTGGTTTAGTTTGTATCTGGCAGAGACACAGAGCCTCACCATCAACTTACCCCACTGGATAATTGATCAGATACACCTAGCTCACAAATGATGGCCGCGGAAACAGGTTTTATATGGATGTTGTGCTCTGACGAGAATAATTTATAGGTGTTTGGCTTATGACATCCCTATTCAATGGGCCCTAATGTGGAATCGTGTAGAGCAGTTTAGAGGCAGGACATCCACTGGACCCCCTTCTAAGAAGATGAGAGGCACTGTCCAAGTCCCATGTGCTCAACCACGTGGAGCCACCCTAACACCAGACGTCACCCCTCCACCCCGAAGAGTCCGACCATTCACACTCCGACTTCCAAGACGCAACACCGATGGTTCTACCTTGATATTCCCTCCCATCCCAACCGATCTTGAATTTCCCAGTGGTGCACCTTTGGAAGAACTCACGAATGAAGATTTCGAACAATTATTACAAGATGTAGAGCTGGAGGCAGAAGAGGCACAACAAGTGGAGAATGTGCAAATGCAAGCAACAACCGCCCAAGTACCTGTCACCACAGTTGAAGTGGATGAAGAGGATGATGAAGATGAAGAACAGGAGGAAGATGAGGAGGATTATGATCAAAAGCATCATGATGAGCAACAAGAAGTGCCAGAAATTGTAGGTGCACCTGCATATATAGCTCAACTACAAAGGTTATACGACACAATCAAAGCAGTGCAAGAAAGGCATCAACTCTCTCTTGTGTCAGGTCAAGCTTTGATGCAAGAAATGCTATCAGATGATGGGGTGGATCAACATTTCATTGACACCCTCAAATTAGTGTCAAAGTCTTTAGGAGTTCCGGAGGCTGTCCACACTGCAGTCCGCCAGACCGTGAGGTATGACAAACACAGAGTCGACACATTACCACGAGCAGGTAAGACTATCAGGATGCTGGTCACAGAACAAGAGGTAACCATTGAAGCCACAACTAACCCCACCACCACCATTGACCTCTCTGCTGAAACCTTCGTTCAGACATCACCCATCTCACCCCAGCATCCCCCATCACCACCTTCTCCACCCCCACCACCACCTCCCACCATGGAAGAAACGCCAGTCATCACCTCTACCTTCACTTATAACCCACCCTCAGTCACATCATTTTCCTTTCGAGAACCCACCTCACAAGACACCCTCTTCTCTTTCGTCACCAATCCCTTGTACACTTCAAACCTTCTATCCTCCGAACCCATAATGGGTCATCCCATAATCCCAAGTGTGGTTGGAAACCCTGCACCCACAGAAGGCACCCTGTGTTTCCCAGCCTATTCCCCAATACGGATACCTCCATTCCATGACCCTCACTTCCCATCTGGCCCCTACACCTCTTTCAACCTAACCTCACCACCCCAATACCCGTCCTTTGTGGAGCAGTTCATCCGCTCTCTAATGTTTCAGAGGCACATTTCCCCGCTGTTCGCAATGACATCAATTTACACGAACACCACACTCACTTCACCTACCATACCCACCTACATGGTAGCCCCTGTACACACCACTCTGTCTGACCCAATGGACATTTCACCCACCACAACACCTCTCCCCACGATTCCACCATCTCCCCCTCCACTACCCCCCACCTCACCACTCACCACATCATTGGCACACACAGCATTCACTACCTCCCTCCCCAATCCCACCTCCCCTGCATTTCAAACTTTTCCCCTTGCATCTCATAATGTAAATAGCACGTTCAACACATTACTTCAGTGTGCACATCAACTACAACAAGAATACCATCAATTGGAAGAATGCACTACGGCCCTCCAGGCAGAATCTCAGCGTCTGCAAGCTAGAGTCACCACTCTTGAAGCTGATTACCAAACGCTCCTAACCGAGCATACCACCTTACAGCAGGCTCACTCCGAATTGGAATCAAAGACATCGACAGTAGATGATCAAGCAGTCAAGGAACTAGAAACAGTGCTCCAAGCGCAAATGATATCTAATGCTACATTCAGACGCAACCTTGGGCTATTAAGGAAGCATATGGCAGCAACACTAGAAGAGAACAAGAGGCTTCAACAACAAAACCAAGACAACTTTGAAGCGGCTATGGAAGGAACTGCAGGAGCAACCATTAGCCCTACCAAGTATAGAGCAGTCCCATCGGAAGACATTCGCATCTTACTTGAGGAGCATGCAAATTTCTTGGAGTCATATGAAAAGTTAGAGACTGAATGTGCAGACCTAAAGAAACAGATAGCCAGTGCCCCCACAGCTCAACAGGAGCCGGTAATCTTGCAACACTCTACAGAAGAAGTAGAGACCCTCCGGAAACAGGTGGCAGAACTCCAAGCACGCCTCGCACCATATGAAAGGCCACCCTCACCCACTGAAGAACCAGAACCTGAAACAGTAGTGGAAATCCCCGTCGATGACAGCTATGAAGAGCCGTACGAGCCAATGCCAACACCCGGTGGTCGGACTACAGAGGAAGGACAGGACACTTTAGAAATTCAAGTTCCAGATTGGGTAAAAAGGGTCGAGAAAGTGGGTAAGACACATGATGATCGCATTGCTGTGCAAATGCAATCTCTCACAAATCTGGAAGAAACTGTCCTTCGGTCTTCTTACTTTCAGAACCTATCCCACCAACGGTTAATCACAACATCAGAGTCGCAATACATGCCTTATTTTGTCTTGCTACATGATTATAATGCAGAAGTTAAAAGACATACAGGGAAGGAGCCCACATTTGCCACTCAATTTGAGCCAGAGGACTTACCGACAAATGCGCGTGCGGGCTTGATTTTCCAGCCTAATTGGCGTGCACGTCTACTAACCGATTACCCTGAGATGATGAGCACCTGGGCAACCATGCCATTGTATATCAAGTATAATCCATGTTATTGCCCAATGGTACGTCGCAGATCATGGCAAGCATTTGCGATCAAGGTACTCAACAATAAAGAATGCTCGGCTTGGGTTAACTATTCATATTTTGCTCCACCTCGAGGGACCCCAACCGTAGCCTACATGGTATCAACAATTCGGCACTGGTCTACACGTCTAAATAATGTACCCGACATAGCAGCAAAAATGTGTATGAAAATATTCGAGCTCATGACCATTGTCTTCAAAACCTTTCGGATGGTACAAGCTCCATACATCTCTGCCCCTGGATTCTCCCAAGGTAACAAGGATTTAGTCTACAACATGAGCCAGACTCCCTCGATCACTATAATCTTTGCCTCGCATGCACGAATAAAGTACTTACCCGCATGCTTCAATCAGACATTTGAGGAAATGTTCTCTACGGGATTCTGGGAATATCATTCAGAAATTTTCGTTCCCAGACCCACACATTTGCTACCTCTATTCGCAGTAGAACAAGCGATCCATGCAGATCAGTTACGTCTGCCACATCCGGACATTCCAGGACCAATTGATTGGGATCGTATGATGACAGACTTGGCCAGAGGACTACGCATACAAGAACATCAGCTTGCCACTCAGGTTGTGGAATATTACATCCAACACTCCCAGCAACAAGGGTCTGTCAGGGACGACAGACGCGAGAGAGGGGGGGGGGGTGTTGAGAGCAGTATGGGCACCCAAGGACTGACTAGACAAGGAAGCCAGCGGAGAGAGTCAGAGCGAGGTGAAGGATTAAGTAGACAAAGCAGTCGACGCAAATCTGGCAGATAGGCCCTTCAAATTTTTCCAAATCAACATCTTTATAACAGTGATTCTTATCACTAACAATCATTGTAAATACCATTTCATATTTTTGTAGCTCCATTTTGTGCAAGCCAAGGAGTCCTTGAGCTTGAGGAGCCTTAGAAGTGCTTACATATCAATTTTCGTATTTTTTAGACTCCGTTTAAGCCCTCAAATTGGCCCTGGAACCTAATTTTTAACTAGGCCGGACACTAGGTCTGGACAGGGCCAAAACCTAGTCAAAAACTATAAATAGAGCTAGAGAGCTCATTTTTGAGGTTAGATTGTAATTGAAATGAACTTGTAAGAGCTTTTTGGAAGTAATCTAAGAACTCCATTGCTTCTCACTCTTTGTCTTGCCGTGTGTGCGCGTGTGTGTGTATGTGTGTGCATGTTTGTGTGCTTCTCACTCACGCACTTGTGCCTCCACTTGCTCGAGGTCTTCATACCATCCTCACGTCTTCCCGGATTGACATTAAAGGAGGTGCTACTCATCACTGAGCTACACCAGAAAGGCTTGGTTGGGAGGTTGAGCATTAAAGTGTTGTACATGGAGGTACTATTTTTTGACCCCCATTTGTCGAGATAATGGAAGTTAAAAAATAGCTCAAGGAATATTTGTACAAAGGTCAATCACCTTGTTGGAGATAGACGTCTACGGAAGCACGCGAACAACACAAGGAAGAAGAAGAAGCTTGGAGCACAAACACACAATACTGAATGTATTACTAGAGAATGTACAAAGATAAGTAGCCCATTAGGGCAATAGGCGTATATACAAGCCGGGGGAAAAAAACCTCCTAAAGAGGGAAAAAAGTGCCCCGGCGGTCCTAGTGTGTTCACACACATCACTACCTAAATATATCAACAAATCCCCCTTGGGAGTGATGCGGTGAACAAGGAGCTTGCACTCATGTATAAGGAAGTGCCAAGCTATGTGGAAATCACTCCACAAAAGGAAGTAAGCCCAAAGCTTTGCGGAAAGCTTCAAACTTCTCCCTAGGCAAAGCCTTGGTGAAAAGGTCTGCAATGTTCTCCTGCGTGGGCACATATGCCAAGCTGATCTCCCCAGCAGAGAACCTCTCCCTGACATAGTGATGATGCACCTCAATGTGCTTAGTGCGAGCATGGAACACAGGGTTCCTCGCAACTGCCAATGCGCTCTGACTGTCAGTGAAGATGGTGGTGGCAGAAGACTGGCCAACACCCAAATCAGCCATAAGGCGTCTCAGCCACACACACTCAACAGTCACTGTGAAAGCTGCCCTATACTCAGCCTCACAACTGGAAGTGGCCACAGTAGGCTGCTTCTTGCTCAACCAAGATATACATGAGCTACCAAGCATGAAGCAAAAACCACTGGTGGACACACAAGTGTCATAACAACCAGCCCAATCTGAGTCAGAAAAGCATGCAAATCTGGCGTAGTGATCCCCCCTTGGGATAAAACAACCCAAGTAGTCGAGTACCACTCAAGTAGCGAAAGATGCGCTTAACCACGTTCCAATGCGTGACTCCTGGGCAATGCATAAACCTGCTCATCTGTGAGACAGCAAACTGAATATCTGGCCGAGTAATGCATAAGTAAATCAAGCATCCAACAGCCTGCTGATAGAGAACAACATCAAATGCATCTCCAGCATCATGAAGACTCAATCATAAACCTGTCTCCATAGGAGTGGCAATAGGCTTACAGTCTTCAAGGTCAAAACGCTGCAATAATGTGTCAATATATTTCGTTTGACACAAAGCCATTCCACCATCAACTTGCATAAACTGAATGCCCAAATAGTGATGCAAATGCCCCAAATGAGACATCTCAAATGAGGCATGCAAATCAGCCTTGAAATCAGCAATATGCTTCTCAATAGGACCAGTGAGCAGCATGTCATCAACATAGACAACAATGATCAGAAGCACATCATTAGCACGCTTAACATATAAGGTGCTTTCAGTTGGACTGTTCACAAAACCATGTGCAACCAGATAGGCATGTATCTTCTCATACCAAGCACGTGAACCTGGTGTCACTCTAGCACAATGGTGAGTACCAACGTGAGAAAATTCACCTCATAATTGTCAATCCGTGGAGACGTGAGGACTAGTATGATGACTATGAGCAAGTGAAGGCACAAGTGCGTGAGTGAGAAGCACACAAGCATGCACACACATACACACACACACACGCACACAAGGCAAGAACAAGGAGAGGAACAATGGAGTTCTTTGCATTAATCAAAAGGTCTCTTACATAAGCTCAATTCACAAACAATCCAACCCCAAAAATGAGCTCTCTAGCTCTTTTTATAGTTTTTTGACTAGTTTTGGCCCTGTCCAGACCTAGTGTCCGGCCTAGTTAAAAATTAGGTTCCAGGGCTTATTTGAGGGCTCAAACGAAGTCTAAAAATTATGAAAATTGGTATGATGGTACTTCTAATACTCCTCAAGCTCGAGGACTCCTTGGCTTGCACAAAATGGAGTCTAATCTACCAAAAACGGGATTTACAATGTTTGTGTAGTGATTAAAATCACTTGAGTTGTACATAATCCATGGAAAAATTGATCTGGCCTTGTTGCCGTATTGTGCATGACTCCTCTGTTGCTTTGTATGCCAACACTCCCCCCTTCCTAGCGTCTGTCGCCCCTGACAGACCTTTGTTCTCTCGGATGGTCGATGTAATATTGGATGACATTGGTTGCCAGTTCATGTTCTCCTATCCTTAAGCCTCTTGCTAGATCAGCTTCCAATGCATCCCAATTTATCACACCAGGGGTCTCTGTTTGTGGGGTGGTGTAGTACTCTGAGTACATTGCTTGTTCACAAGCAAACAGTTGGAGCAGATGTGTTGGCTTTGGTGCGAAAATCTCCGAGTGATACTCCCAGAAACCTGATCTGAACATTTCTTCGAAGGTCTGTTTGTAGCAGGCGAGGAGGTATTTGATGCGTGCATGCCAAGCGTAAGCCACACGAATACTGGGGGTGGTGCTCATATCATACACCAAGTCGTAATTTCCATTGCTAAACCCCGGGAGACGTACCTGTGGTGCGGCTGCATTTCTAAAGGTCTTCAGGACTACTTGCATCATATCTAAGATTTTAAGCATCATTTGCGCTGCTACATCTTGCATGGGCTTCAAGCGCGGCATCCAGTGGCGAATGGTCCCCATCATATATGCTACCGACGGGGGTCCCTGTGGTGGCGCAATGTACGGGTAGTTCAGCCATTCCTTGCATTGCGCGTTGTTCTGTACCTTGATATTGAATGCCTTCCACGACCTGCGGCGGGGGACTGGACCGTAGCATGGATTGTACAGGAGGTGTAAAGGCGCGTTGTTCCATGTGCGTAGCATTTCTGGATATGTCTCTAGAAGTTTCTGCCGCCATGTGGGTTGACGAATTTTGCCTTTTTGCACCTCTGGAGGAAGGTCTTCGGGTTGAAATTGGGTCGCAAAGGTAGGAATCTGACCCGTGACTCTTTGTATTTCTGCATTATAATCAGCCAAGATAATATAATACGGCCTGTATTGGAGTTCAGATGAGAGAATCAGGCGTCTCGATGACAGGTTCTTAAAGTAAGCCGATTGTAACACAGTTTCTTCTATGACTCTCATGGCCTGATTTTGCACTACTGTGCGCTCTTCGTGCGAACTCCCGATTTCCTCCACTTGACGTAGCCATGGGGGCCGTGGTGCCTCGAATGTGTCCTGCGCTTCTTCTGTTTGTTGGCCTCCTGGGAATGGTTGCGGATCGTATTCTTCGTCAAACGTTTGTTCCACAGGAATTTGCACAACTTCTTCGTCCGTGGGAGCCTCTGGAGGGGAAGATGGTCTCTCATATTGTAGTAGGCGTGTTTGCAATTCAGTGACTTGTTTCTGGAGATCTTTTATGGCCTCTGCGTCTGTGAGAAGTGAAGCCGCGGAGGGGGTGGTTGGAGAGGCTGCTGTGGGTCCTTGTTGGTGTTCCTGCTTCAATTGTCCCAGTTCCTCCGATAGTTTATCATGTGCTTCAAGCAGCATGGCATAGTCTTCCAATATAATCTTGATATTATCGGGGGTCACTGCTTGAAACTTGGATGGGCTGATGGGTGCCCCTGGTGTGCTCTCTATAGCTGCCTCCAGGTTCTCTTGATTTTGTATTTGCAGGCGTCTATTCTCTTCCTGAGCAGCCGCAAGATGGCGTTTGAGTAGTGCCATATTTCGCTGAAGTTTTGAGTTGCGTTCCAGCTGTGTCCGTAGGTGACCTTCTACCACCTGCACCGCTTCCTGATCTACGTTCTGTAACTGTACCTCCAATATGCTGTGAGCTTCTTGGAGAGTTTGGAACTGCGTGTGGAGGCGAGCATTCTCCTCTTCTAGTGCCGCCAGGCGGTGCTGTAGTGTCTCTGAGTGCTCATGCAGGCGTTCGTTTTGTTGCTGGAGCTGAATGTAATCTGTCCTTAAATTTGATATACAAGCCAACATGGTGTCCAATGCATTTCCTATAGATGAGTGGGTGGTGTTTACAGTGGGAGATGCATGGGAAGGGAATTGGGGAAGGGAGACAGTGAATGATGTGTCTACGGAAGTTGTGTGTGTGAGTGAAATTGGTGGAGGGGGAATGGGAGGAGGTGAAACCGTGGGGGGAGGTGCCGTGGGTGGTGAAATGTCCATACCCTCAGGAGTGGGTGTGAGTGTGGGGTCTGCCATATACATTGGGATGGTAGGTGGTGTGTGTGTGGAAGTGGTGAATAGATGCGAAGTGGGGTGGGGAGCTGAAAAGACCGGAATGGTTGAGACCCTGGTTGAAAAGCTCTAGCAAGGAGGTTATGGAGGGATTGTAGAAATGGAGAGAGAGATGTCGGGGGTTGAGGTCGTAAATTTGAGGAGGGCTGGAAGGGTTGCGTGGTAGCAGGGAAGCCCATGAATGTGGATCTAGGGTCAGGATGACCCATGGCTGAGGGCATGGGGGATGGTTGCCCTAGGGCAGGCTCTAGGAGTGATTCGGTGGATTGTGTAGTGATGGGGTTTGCTTCAAAGATTGGGTTATCAGTGGTAGAGAATAGGGTGGAACTAGAGATTGGAGTACGGAAGATGAAGGTTGGGTCAGTGGGTTGAGTGGTCGATGTGATTTCCACTGTTTCTGCTCTAGGAGGTGATGGTGGGGGTGTGGGTGGTAGTGGTTCGGTGGACTCCTCATGGGTGACTGGGTGCTGTTGGCTAGCTGTTTCGGTTGCTTGGGAGGTTGTCCTGATAGGTTCAGATGTAGTAGTTGGCTCTTCAGCAACTGTAATGGGAATTTGGATATTCTTACCTGAGCGAGGTCGTGTCTGGAACCTTCGTGGGTCATATTGAACTGGAGGCCTCTGAATGGCAGTGCGCACTGCTTCTACTACTCCATATGTTTCTGCCATCAATAAGAGACCTTCCCTAAACTCTGAGTCAACCCCTGCTTCATCCAACAACTGAGTCATGAGTACTCTGCTACTCTGTTCGGTGAGTAGTTGTTGCGATCGCACTCTTTCCATAATCTGATACAGCCTTCGGAGTTCTGCTGTATACGCTGGGGCTTCAGTGGTCTCCTCTTCATACACACCTTCTTCTTCTAGGTGTCCTTGTTGTTGACTTTGCTGAGCGTCACTCCAATGTACATGTCGACCGTCTGTAGACTTCCTTCTTCTTCGTGAGGATGTGCCTTGCTCCTCTGCCTCTGAATAAAACTCCACATCAGAGAATTCTGTACTTTGTAGGAATGCTTCGAAGTCCTGGGGGTCCAGTCCTTCAGCATCTCCAGTGGCAGCAAATTCGAATTCAGGTGGAACAGGAGGAGTCGATGGGGTAGCTTGTGTTGTAGTGTCAGGTTCCGACCTGGGTATCCTGATGGTAAAGGGAGGTACAGTGGCCTCCCTTAATGGTGATGCCTCAGGAGTAGTCAGAACTTCCCTTGTCTGGACACAAGGGATTGCACCCCTCATGCGCTTGGATTGATGGGTGGACGTCTTGAGCCTTTTAAACATTTGTAATTGTGCCCAAGTTAAGGCACGTTCAATGGGGACATCGTATGCTAGGCACCGGTAAATAATGCGTGTGATTGCACAGCATCCGTTCACCACTAATTTCCTAGAAGCCCGTTTGTTTGCTTCATACAACTGATCTATAATCCATACTGGTAGCTTAATGGGTAACGCACCTGCTTCCGCTAAGTAGAGAGCGAACCAGATCTTCTTGTGTGGTTGTGTGAATCGGTCTTGGCCGGGAAAGGCGAAATGTTGCATGCACATGCGGAGAGGGATGGACACATTTGGGGTGAGTGCTGCCATGTCTTTAAGCTTCAATAGTTTCCTATCCTTCATGTTAGTGGGAACAAGAGCATCCTTTTCAGAGGGTACATGCGTGCCATGCATATTCAAAGCGTCGCTTACCAACTCCACAGTAAGTTCAAACCTCTTCAACTCGTTGTTGCCCAACAATGAGGGAAGAACAAATGATCCGGGTTTGTCCTTTTCTTCATTAGCTTGTAATGTGGAGACCAAATAGTAACATCGGAGGAGATCGGGTTTAGGTAGTGGGGCTTCAAAATATTCTGCCAACCCTGCTCGTTGCCATATAGTCTGGAGATCCTCGGTGTTCTGTAAAGTCTCAAACTCCTTGGAGAAAAATTGGAATCGAACCCAGGATCTGTCATATTCGCACTTAGACTCCCAGATATACTTGGCCTCTCCTAATGGACCTGGCATGCCATTGAACCAATGAGAATTGGCATGGACTCTTTCCGTGATCCCTGTAGGTGGATCCGGTACCGGGATTTGCTGAAGGTGCTGCAGCTCCACTGGTCGTTCAGTTGGTGGCACATCCACAGGTAGACTATCCACATCAATTCCTGCAGTAAGTATCCCTACTTGTGAGCCCGAACCTGTCGCTTCTGCCATTTTACTTCTTGCCTTCTGATTCTGTGAGAATATAGAATCATGTGTTAACATCGTAATGGACAGAATAAATCCGTTGTTGTCCCCGTTACAACATTAACATGAGGTAGATGGTGAGTTAGTGGTTAGTAAGTGCACGAAGACAGTGTGTGTAGTTAATGTTTGTGTATTCCTAGGAGACTAATGCCGTTAGTAAGTGGGGGTGAATTTACAAATTGGGGTCGGGGGGTTTATTACAGGTCTTGAGCTGCCAAATGCAGTGGATGGGTTTTTCCTTTGGTTTCGTGGAGGTGCTAGAGAACATTATAGGTGTATCAGCTTGAACATGAGGCCTTTTAGGGACCCATTTACAAGTGATTACATGCGTGCTCTTGGTTCTTGGTGTGTTCCTGAGTGTTGAGAACGAGTGAATACGGGCTGTACGCGTAGTTGGGTTATGCTGCATAGGTTGTGGCCTTGGCGTAGCTACTTGTGCCCTCAAGCAAGCCTTAGGCACCCAAATTTGTCTTGATTGTGGGCTAGCCTTCATCGACTTTTTGGGCACCCAAATGGATTTCACTTTAGCAGAAGAATTTCTGACAGACTTCTTAGCGGCGTCACGTTGTTGGTTACTAGTAAGAAGCTTTGCCCATGTGGTTGTCGTGAGTGCAACCGGGTGTTCGCCTTTTCGCACCCACACTTGGTTTACTTTCTGGGACATTCTGCTGCGTAGGTACTTTTGATCTCGGACATAGGTAGTACTCTGCTTCTTCTGCCTTTGATCCACCTTTGGTTGCTGCCTCCTTCTGGCCTTTGGAAAAGAAGGGAGTTCCATTGCATCCCTGACTCCTTTTTCGCAAATATCATTCCTTTGCAACACATGGTTTTGAACAAGAACAGCATGGTCATCTTCATGTGTACCCCTGGAAGGACCAGGAGTCTGTGCCTTTCCTAGTTCCTTGAGTGCTCCATTGTCTAATTCTACTGTAACTCGACTATGATTGACCCAAACCTGGAGAAGTCCACTTCTTAGGTTTAAGTTAATTGCTTGGTCATAGATCCAATCTTGACCCAAGACTAGAGGTTCAGTGAGATCCTCATCTTGACACACCAGTACTTTAACTGTCATTGCCTCATCATGAATGTAGAGGGGAAGTTCCACCTCGCCCATGCAAGGGGTTTCCACGCCTCCCAATCCTATGAGATATGCTTCCACAGGATTGACAGTTAACTGTAACTCTTGACAGTAAGACACTCTAACAGCACTAGTGGCTGCACCTGAGTCAATCAAGGCTCTTACGGTCCTTGCACTCTTTCCTTGTCCTATATCTAAGGTTACGAAAGGACGTCGATCAGTTATCCTATGTGAGCTGGTTCCTGCGACTTCACACATTGCCATATGATATCCTTGATCTGCATAGTCATTTGTCCTAGGTTGCTCTCTACCTTGCCTTCGTAATTTCATCCTTCTGATGCGTTCTAAAGCTTCTGCTTGAGCTTCTTCTCTAATTCTCTTTTCTTCCTCTTTGCGTTTCTTAGCAGTGTTGAGTCGGCTCAGCATTTCCTCCATGAGGGGTTCCTGATACAACTTGACTCTGCATCCGCTAATATAGTTAGGGAGAACATCACCCTCTAACGTGGCTAATTGTACTGCTCCACTCGTGGAGATCCGATTGATAATCATAGGTCCATAGCCTCTCTTTTCTAGCTTCCTCGCGTGTTGTTTCAGTGTATAGACTAAGACTAGATCTCCTGCTTTCAAGCCTTTATCCTTCACATGGGCATCCAAATATGCCTTTTGTCTCTTCTTGGCTGCATATATTCTTGCCGCTGCTCTCAGTCTTGTTTCTCCTAATCGTTCAAGGTCAAAAATTCTAGAGGAGAGCTCATGACCCGTCCATTCGTGCTCTTGTGCTACTCTTAATGTAGGAATCAGGAAGTCCAAGGGTAGCACAGCGTTTTGGCCGAATACCATCTGAAAGGGGGTGGCTTGGAGTACCGTTTTGTAGGCAACTCGATATGCCCAAACAGCATGGTGTAGCTGTTTGTCCCAATCAGAGCGTTTAGTGTTCACTAATTTCGTCAGTACATTGCATAAGATCTTATTAGTGCTCTCAGCTTGTCCATTAGCTTGAGGGTGATAGGGGGCAGACTTCTTGTGTATTACCAAGAATTCTTGAAGTAGATTTTCAATCACTTCGTTCAAGAAATGAGTGCCTCTATCACTTACAAGCTCTATAGGTAGCCCGTATCTTGTGAATACATTCTCAAATAAGAATTTGGCAGTTGTTTGAGCATCGTTCTTTGTCGTGGCCTTTACCTCTACCCACTTAGTTAGATAGTCTGTTGCAACAATGATGTATTCCGCATGAGAACCCTTAGCTGGGGGATTAATAGGACCTACGAAGTCTATTCCCCACTTAGAGAATGCACGTCCACCCATCATAGGTTTCAGTGGCATCTCATCTTTGCGTATAGGATACTGAGTCCTCTGACAGACATCACACCGTTTCACATAGGTATGTGCATCCATGTGAAGGGTAGGCCACCAGAAACCCGCAAATAATATTGCCTTGATCACCCGATCTGGTCCAAAGTGTCCTCCTGCTACACCTTGGTGAGCAGTTTCCAAGATCTTGAGATATTCACTTTCATGGACACATAACCTCAGGTAACCATCTTTACCGCGCTTATATAGATTATCACCTATGAGTGAGTAATCCTGGGCTTCTTGTTCTAAACTCCTTTTCCTAGCCAGCGTCATGTCTGGGGGGAATGTGTTTGTCCTCAGGAAGGATACTAGTGGTTCACTCCAATCTGGCACAATGGATACTTGATACAGAGTGGCGTGTTCTACTGGTGGTTTTGTGCAACAGATTGGGCATTCCTTGCACAACTTTTGGACATCCGCTTCCATAGTTGGCCAATGCACTCCGAATCTCTTTAGAGTCTGTAAAGTTCGTTGCTTTGAATGGTGTTGCTCTAACGCACCTACATGTGCTAATTGCAACCATTTAGCGTACTCATCCTCTTCTACACAACAAGCCAAGATCCCTTGATCTGTGTGCTTGTACATGCTTCCTGCCATGATGTGGTACTTTTGGGCTTTTACAACCTCTCTATTCCGTGTGTTTACCACTGGATGATTAGGCCCGTATGTCAATACTGGTACCAATGGCTTAGCCCACTGCGGCACCACTTCCAAATTAAACAAGTAAGCATCAGGAAGGTCATCTGACACTCCTTGTGGGGCTTCTCTCGATGTGAGCCTAGAGAGATGATCAGCTCTCAAATGGGTCCTCCCTTTTCTTACCACAACCTCAAAATCATATTCCATTAGCAAGAGAAACCATCTTACTAATCTTCCTGTATTGCACGGCTTGTTTACGAGATATAACAATGCCTGATGATCAGTAAAAAATTTAAACTTATTTGCAAGCAAATAGTGTCTAAATTTCTTAACTGCATATACCATGCCTAAACCTTCTCTTTCCGTAGTGGTGTAATTTCGTTCAGCCGCATTCAACTGTCTACTGGCATAGGCAATTGGAAGATCCATATTACCTTCACCAGTAGGTTGTGCAAGCACACATCCAATAGCATAATTGGATGCATCCACGTGAACATGGAATGGCTTATTCCAATCTGGTGTGGTCAAGATTGGTGCTGAACATAATCTTCGTTTAAGCTCCTGGAAGGAATTCTCACATTCATCAGTCCACTCAAAGTTAGTCAGAAGTCCGTACATGGGCTTTGCAATGACAGCATACATGTGTATAAATCGTCGGTAATAACCACAATGCCCCATGAAAGCTTGTACTTCCTTGACATTCTTTGGCCTAGGCAGCTCTGCTATGGCTCTCACTTTTTCTTCGTCGGTAGATATGCCATTCTTTGACACTATGTGTCCTAGAATCTTGCCTTGCCTGACCATAAAAACGCACTTTTCTGGGTTCAGGCAGACTTGATATTCTCTACATTTGTCAAAGATTTGTCTGAGTTCAGGGATATGGGTTTGTCTAATGTTGGAATGAGCACAAAGATCATCAACGTAGACTTCTAAACTCTTCCTCATGAACTCCTTAAACACATGGCACATCAGCCTCTGGAAGGTAGCTGGTGCATTGGTAAGCCCAAATGGCATTACTCTAAAAGCAAAAATGCCCCATTCTGTGGCAAAGGCTGTCTTATGCTGATCCTCTGGAGCTATGGCTACTTGATTGTAGCCAGAAAATCCATCAAGGAAGCTGTACACTTCCTTGCCTGCCACTCTTTCTAAGAGATGTTCTGTGATGGGAAGCGGATAGTTATCTCGAATTGTGGCTGCATTAACCTTTTTCAAGTTAATGCACACACGCAGCTTGCCATTCTTCTTGGGCACCACTACGATGGGGGATACCCATTCAGTGTGCTCAATTTCATAAATAAATCCAGCTTCAACCAATCTATCTATCTCTTCTTTGATCTTAGCAGCGTAATTATCGTTATAAGTATAGGGCTTTTGCTTAGAGGGTTTGGCATCTGAAGTCATGGGGATGGTGTGTGAGCATATGTCCGGGTCAACACCTTTCAAATCCTTGTAACTCCAAGCGAATACATCTCTGTATTCTCTTAGCAAGGCAATCAATTCGTGCTCTTCTTCTTCTGTCAGGTCATGGCCTATATACGTGCATCTCTCCTCTCCTGCTTCTAGGGCCACTACCATTTTCTTGGTGGTTTCTTTGTTATCATAGGCCTCTCCTGATTGTGCCTCTCGTTTAGGCATTCTTATCATGACTCTCCTGTCATCTATCTCATACTTCTTAAAATTTTCTGGGACCTCAAACAAAGATTCTTCCTCTTCTGGTAAGGCTTCTCTCTTCTTTCGTTTCTTTCCTTCTTCCTTCGGGGTCACATGTGTTGCTAATCTTACATTAGTTGTAACCTCTCCATGCCTCTGGGGTTGAAATTCTACTTCATGGAAGTATTCTTCATCTGATGCAAATGGTGGGTCCATAATGATTGACTCTAGATCGGAGTCACTTGCATCCTCAAATGCGTCAGGGCTAGGTTCGCATTCTTCTAGAACTGCCTCTCCCCTTATTGGCTCTATGGAGAAGACTGAAATGTCATAGCCATCCTCATCACAGTGAGGAGTCCATTGTTCTTCATTGATGGCTACGTCCATTGTTGCTAAAATTTCTGCCCAACCGTGAGGCTCAAATTCTTTGTCTGGAAAAACTACAGGTGCATAGGCTGGGTCTTGGATTGATCTATGGGTTTCTTTCGCACCTACCTCTCTGGCTTTCTCTCTCTTCTCTTCTTCTACTGCTACCTTGCACATCCATAAGTGGGTGTCTTCATGCATCCATGAGGATCCAGACCCTATGGAATGCACCGATTCTGTATCATCTTTGGCTCTATGGATGGGATTCCATTGGATAGGAGGGACATCTCTATGAGAATAATCCTTGAGATTGACTTTGGTCGTAACACCCAAGTGTTGCAAATACAAGGAGTTGGTTCCCCAATCCTGTACCACTTGCAACTGTCGCATAAATGGTCTTCCCAAAATCATCTCATAGGCATGATTTTTGCTGAAGTCGCATATGGCAAATGTATGCTCAAACTCGACACCACAAGTGGTGAGAGTTATTCCTTCTAGCAATCCTAGGGGTCTCTCTATGTGACCATCGGCCATCTGCAATTTCATTCTCGTTGGCCTGAGTGCTGGCTTGCCCCAACGCTTCCATAGGGAAGTAGTGGCAATTGCAACTCCTGCACCTGAGTCCAAAATTGCCTTGGTGGTGTACTCCTGGTGGGTGATGGGAAGATAGGTGTTCCCTTCTTCACCTTCACACATATCTCCTATCTTATCCAAGGGAATTTCTGGCACTGTCCTATGGGATCCTACCTGAGAACGAGGTTTTGCTATCTCTGGTACTTGTTTGGCTACATGTTTCCATAATTCAGGTCTAACCCTGAGTAGCTCTTCTAACTTGAGATTGCACTGCACGTTAGTGTTCTTCACTACCTCTGTGTTCCTAGGTATGATTGAATTTTCGTTTCTTACCATGACTGTAGGTGCTCTCATACAGGTGGACTTTGCTTCCCAAGGTCCTGTGAAGTGGGGTAACTCTTGTATGGAATTAGATTCAAAGTCCAATCTCTCGTGAGATTGAGTACTCTCATGTTCCCCGTAAATAGATGGGATGTCTTGTGGGAATTGGTCGTGCGCATCATCCACAAGTTCAAAGGGAGGAGCGACTTCACTTTCGTTATCCCATTTGTCTTCTTGAATCTCTCGGAGGAAGTCTGGTGCAAACCGATTCATAGAAGAAGAAGTATCTGGCTCCGTAGAATTAGGCGCATAAGCAACCTGGGAAGGAGGGCTTATTCTATCGTTGGCTCTCTCCTCGTTCTCATAGATGGCTGGAGCACAAGCTTCCTGGGGAGGGTTACTCATTCTATTACTTTTCCGAACAGGCTCATACGCTCCCTGAGAAGGAATGTAGGCAACCTGTGGAGGTACGCAAGCTTTCGAGGGAGACTCATGTGCTTTTTGGGGGGGAAGATAAGCTTCTTGAGGAGGCACATGGGCTTCCTGGAGAGGCTTGCTTATCTGTTCTCTCGCCCTTTCCTTTCTTTTAGGGGCAGGTTCCTTTTCTGATTGTGCAATTAGCCTCTCTATTCTTTCTAAGGAGGGGAAGTTGTCTGGTTTAGTGGAATTGGCCACATCAACTTCTGATGGGGGATGGTTCATGTTTTTGCTTGCTTTATCTTTTTCTTGATTTTTTTCTTCCTTGGCGGATCTTGCAATTATTCCCTCTAACTTCTCTAGGAATCCATCCAAGTGTAATTGCGTCTTGGCTGAGCCCGAGTAATTGAAAAGGCGACTGGCTTCAAACATAGTCTGAGCCAATGCGACCATTTTCGCGCACAGCTTGGTTCTTTCTATCTCTAGGTCAGCTCTGGGATAGCACTTGTCATGATCTGTGACGTTTGGCCCTTCTTGGATTCTGGCCTGATATGCTTTAAGCATCATGTCTATGTCTTCAGGAGTGGGATCAGCTAATACTGATCCTGTTTGGGGTGGTGGGTGGGTTACGTGGGGTGTCTTAGAGGGTGGAGGGATGGAGGGTGATGGGGATGGTAGCGGTGGGAATGTGTGAGAGTGCGGTTGAGATGTGATCTCTATGATTTTAGCCTTGGTTTCTCGTAAACTTTCCTCAAGTTCACTCATCTTCTTTGCCCATTGCCTTTTCATGCGTTCGCGGCTATCTCTCCAAGCTCTTGTTCTCTTTTTATTTTGGCTCTCAGTATCGCTAGCGTCTGGGCTCTTTTCCTTGCCTACCCCTTGGTTTTGCTGCACTGCTTGAGCTCTCGTGACTACCTGTACGGGTGCAGTGGAAGTAACACACTGGAATCTACCACTAACTCAATAACGTTGATGGGCGTGATTTTTGGCATATTATTGGGGTTCTTTGGGCAATCTCGTAAGAGATGCTCTTTTCCACAATCTTGGCAGAAGCCTTGGATCGTCACTGACTGGTTTTGTGTAAGTGGAGGTAAGGGGCAATCACGAATGAAGTGATCTCCTTGGCATCTGTAGCACGGTCCTCTTGGGAATGGAGGTCTTACTTGCCTAGATTGAGGCCTAGGATTGGGGTTTGCATACATGACGTTCGTGTAATCTGACTCCCAACTAGGTTCGTTTGTCTCTTCGCTATAATAGGACTCACCATGCTCAGGAGACTGCATGTAGTAGGCCTGGGGGCTATCAACATGTGTAGAATCAAAGCTATGGTCACTCGGGTCACTTTCAGAAAGCAAGGATGTTACAGGGACTATAGCTCTATTCAGGTTCTCTTCTGTAGCAGTATACTTTACCGGAATCACATCAGCTGGGGCTGGGGGTTGTTGTGCTAGCACAGGCTGAGGCCTTTGTTGGTTTTGATATTGAGGTTGGAAATTTTTTTGTGGCCTGCCATATGGTGGTGGAGGGTACGGGTTCTGGTATCTTCCCTGCTGAGGGTATGGCTGAGGGTGGGGTTGCCTAACTGCCTGCTTGTTGTATGGGCAATCTTGTGCGGTGTGATTGGTGTATCTCCGTTCTATGGTGCAGTACTGGCTACTAGGATTTACTTGGGGCTGAGCCATAATGGGGCAGACATTCGCCATGTGGTCACCACCACAAGTGTAGCACCTTCTCACAGGGGCAAACCTTGGGATTTGTTTACTAGTTACCCCTAATTTCTGAGCTACTTTCTCTGCGAGTTCCTCAATTGATGTGGATTGCATGGAAGAGTGACTAGATGCACTATCTGAATCTTTGTAGATTTTGGAAAGCTCTAGTTCTTCCCCTAGGTTATCTTCAATGTCAATGCACATGCGTACACACTCTTCTATAGTCCTAGGGTCTTTCAGATACACATAGGATCTCAATTTCGTACTCAGCAATCCATCAAGGAATAAGGCTACTTGTTTGGCAGATGTGGGTAGCTCCGAAACAGGACATCTTTCAAGGTATTGCCTGAATCTTCTTCCTGCAAGTCTCACAGTCTCTTGAGGGGTTTGCTTGAAGCTGTGAATCAGTGAGGAGGTGTTGTGTCTTATGCCACTCTTGGAGAATTCAATAATAAATGCTTCTAGGAGTTGGTCTATGCTCCTAAACTGGCGCTCATCCAATGGCTGAAACCATGTAAGTGCTGTGTTCCTAAGGGTTAGACCGAAGGCATTGTACTGCGTGAATAGATCCTCCACTTGTTCAGCTCTCAAGACTTGCTTGAACTCCGCCACATGATCATAGGGATCTCCTGTGCCATCAAAGTAATTCTTCATGGACTTAACTAGCTGAGTCGGTCTCAGAGTTCTTGCGTGCTCTCTAGGTCTCGGCAGAGGGAATCCCTCCACATTTCTTTGGTTCCTGTGAGCTCTAAGCACCTCAGGTTCTACCCTATTCGTCTCCGTCCTCGTTCTTTCTCTGCCCACTGGATTGGCAAAGCTTACTTCTGGTCTATCTCTACTTCTGTCCCTTTGCATCCCATGAGCTTGGGATGTTCCAGCCCCAGGGTGACCATAGGATACATTTGATCTTGGTTGGGGGAAAATGAATTCACCCTTCCAAGTGTAAGCATGCCTATCATTTTCCGTAACCGCAAAGATCCGTTCTGAAGCGTGATCTAAGTAGGTCACTCTGCCTGGACTATCAGGATCCTTAAACTCGTAGATCATGATATTTCCTATATCAATTGGCTGATTAGATTTATACCTCCAAAAGGCTTCGTCAGTTTCTCGATTGAGGAGCAACTCTATGCTCTTGTTGTCTTGGGGAACCCACTCAGGTGTGATAATCCTAGTGAGAACAGATTTGCCTCGAGGGGTTCTAGGTTCTACACCCATGTTTCCTTGTTCCAAGTCACCTAAGTCTGCTTCGGAGATTACATTCCCAAATTCATCTGTCCTATCTGGTTGACTGGTGACTACGTATATGGTTCCTTCTTTGTCCAGGTATGCACCGTTTTCAAACTTGACAGCTGGGTGCTCTAGTCCTATGGATTGGTCAGGGTTTTTAATCTGGACCACGGATCTTCCTAGGCCGTCCTCATAGATGCTAGCACCTAATCGGTTGGTCCTAAGGTATTCCAACTGTGTTTTGTAAGGGCCTTCTACCCTGTACAAGTAAGGCACACCTGAACTTCCCGTAGGTCTGTCCATGCCTTGAGACATCTCTGACTCACTGGTCTCAGAGCTAGGGTAGTATGAGTGGTGGCTCAACTGCTGGGCCCAAGACCTAGCAGTGTGGTTAACACTAGCCTCTGAAGATCTAAGGCTTTGTCTCTCCCTTACTAGATGTCGTCCTGATCTAAGGTTCATATGCCTATCTAAGTAGCCCAATTCTTTTCCCAGAGTACAACCTCGTTGCTGGTTACTTTATATTAGTCGCTTGGTTCTTTTTAGTTATTTTATCGTGTTTAAGGTCTTGTCTGATATTACGTCGTCAGGAATACTTGAATGTTCTTCGTGCTTTTAGGTTGATCGTTCCACGTTAGGTTCTTTTCCTTTATGTTACCGACAGTACAGAGATTAGGTTTTTAGCTTGAACTTGAGTTTTTAGGTGGTCTTCAAATTGATAGTGGCCTATCGTCGCCCTGACTTACTCCTACTTCTAATCGTTCTTAGCCTAAGCTAGGAATTGACGAAGAGGAGTTGAGAGTATTCCGACCTTTCTTGTTGAACCTTGCTCTTTAGTGCTCGAGAAGTTGATTCTCAAGCTTGCGCAAAACCCTTGCTTTGACGCTCTCAATTGCTTCTCAATAGACCTGCATAAGTCTCAAGATTAGCTCCAAGTTGACCTTTCAATTGACAAACAATTTATTTCAGACACTTTTTTAATGACCCTTGTTCCCCCTTTTGTATTGCTAGAAATTTCCTCTAGAGCTCCCTTGGTGTTCCTACCCCTCTATGTGTCAACTTCCAAATATCCTATCTGAAAATCAACGCGTTATTCTTATAAAAAACAGTTGAGGGCGTGTAGTATATGCCACGAGCTTTCCGGCAAGCCTTAGAGCTCAAAAAATGAATTTCATATGAAAAAGTTATGACCGTTCAGGGTTTAGGGGGTTGACTAGACAAACCGAACCTTTCAGGGGTTTTAATGCGTTTTTCTAAGGCCTTCGTAAGTGTATGAGTATTTGAGAGTGCAAATGTGCCCAAAATTTAGCCTAAATGTCCAAAAATTTACCCCTTAATTTTTTGCCGAAAATGTCTGTCTATCGCGATAGACGGTGTCTGTCGCGATAGACACAAACTATCGTGGGGGCTGTCTGTCGCGATAGACAGTGTCTGTCGCGATAGACGCTGTCTGTTGCGGATTTCTGTCTATCGCGATAGACGGTGTCTGTCGCGATAGACGGTGTCTGTCACGATAGACGGTGTCTGTCGCGATAGACGGGGTCTATCGTGGATTTCTGTCTGTCGCGATAGACGGTGTCTGTCGCGATAGACGGTGTCTGTCGCGATAGACGCTGTCTGTCGTGGGTCTCTGTCTGTCGCGATAGACGGTGTCTGTCGCGATAGACGGTGTCTGTCGCGATAGACGGTGTCTGTCGCGATAGACGGTGTCTGTCACGATAGACGGGGTCTATCGTGGATTTCTGTCTGTCGCGATAGACGGTGTCTGTCGCGATAGACGCTGTCTGTCGTGGGTCTCTGTCTGTCGCGATAGACGGGGTCTATCGTGGATTTCTGTCTGTCGGGATAGACGGTGTCTGTCGCGATAGACGGTGTCTGTCGCGATAGACAGTGTCTGTCGCGATAGACGGTGTCTGTCGCGATAGACTGAAAAAACGCAAATTTTTGAGAAACTTGTAGTGATTTAGAGTGCCCTAATGGTGTAGGTTACCATGCTAAACATGCATTCACAAAATTTTAAGTTTTTCTGTCTGTCACGACAGACAGAGGTCGTCGTCCCGGGACCTGTGGAGAGCCTGTCGTACCTGCGCACACTGCTGGAGGAGGTGGTACAGCAAGTTCCTGCAACAAAAGCT
This sequence comes from Ceratopteris richardii, assembly GCA_020310875.1. NCBI lineage: Eukaryota > Viridiplantae > Streptophyta > Polypodiopsida > Polypodiales > Pteridaceae > Ceratopteris > Ceratopteris richardii. Next base: position 23,157,809 of record CM035429.1, read on the forward strand.
CAAAAACACACCAAAAACAGATAGCATGCAAGCTCTCTCTCGCTCTCTCTCACAATGAGATGAGGGAAATGAGGTGGGGGGTGTAATATGACCAAAAAACTGAAATTTTTTGTGGAGATGGAGATGGAGGTGGGAGATGGTGGAGATGATGATGGTGATGATGGTGATGCGAAAGTAAGGAAAAAATGAAGAAAAATTAAGAGAAGGAAGGATGTTACCTATAACTCCAATGTCTCAACTCGACGTCTTACCATCACACGCTCGTCCTCGAAGCTCTCTCCCCGGCAACGGCGCCAAATTTGGTGTCACTCTAGCACAATGGTGAGTACCAACGTGAGAAAATTCACCTCATAATTGTCAATCCGTGGAGACGTGAGGACTAGTATGATGACTATGAGCAAGTGAAGGCACAAGTGCGTGAGTGAGAAGCACACAAGCATGCACACACATACACACACACACGCGCACACAAGGCAAGAACAAGGAGAGGAACAATGGAGTTCTTTGCATTAATCAAAAGGTCTCTTACATAAGCTCAATTCACAAACAATCCAACCCCAAAAATGAGCTCTCTAGCTCTTTTTATAGTTTTTTGACTAGTTTTGGCCCTGTCCAGACCTAGTGTCCGGCCTAGTTAAAAATTAGGTTCCAGAGCTTATTTGAGGGCTCAAAAGAAGTCTAAAAATTATGAAAATTGGTACGATGGTACTTCTAATACTCCTCAAGCTCGAGGACTCCTCGGCTTGCACAAAATGGAGTCTAATCTACCAAAAACGGGATTTACAATGTTTGTGTAGTGATTAAAATCACTTGAGTTGTACATAATCCATGGAAAAATTGATCTGGCCTTGTTGCCGTATTGTGCATGACTCCTCTGTTGCTTTGTATGCCAACACCTGCACACCTCGTTTTCATGCCCTTTCTGCACAAAGCCACGGGGCTGAAAAACATACACTTCTTCATGTAAGTCACCATTCAGAAATGCTGTTTTAATGTCCAACTGATGTACATTCCAACCATGATGGGCTGCAAGTGCACAAATGCTCCGAACACTAGTCATACGGCATGTAGGTGCAAAGGTCTCATCAAAATCAATGCCTCTTTCCTGCGCATAACCCTTTGCAACAAGCCTAGCCTTATACATGTCAACTGTACCATCAGGTTTACGCTTCAGCTTGTATACCCACTTAGTGCCAATGGCCTTCTTGCCAGGAGGCAAGTCACATAAAGACCATGTACCATTCTTCATTATAGCATCATATTCAGATTGCATGGCAGCCATCCAATTTTCTGAATTCTGTGCTTCATCAAAAGAAACAGGCTCATTCTCATCACAGAGACTAGACGCAGCCATAGCATAGCAATCTGATGCAAAGGAGGCACTATGAGAGCCTGAACGAGTACGATATGAAAAAGGTGCATCTAATTTGCTGTCACGCAAAGTCTGCACCAGCCATTTTGGCATAGTTTTTGCCTGCTCAATATCAGCTCTCTCATCAACAAGTGCATCATGTAAATCTGCATCAGAAATAGAATGATCTGCATCATCATATGAAACCTGCAAGGGTTGAGAAGTTGCCTCATTAGGACCAGCACTAGATTGTCCACCTATAAAAAGAGGCATTAACATATCATACATGTCTTTGGAGCTAACAGATGTCTCCTTAGTACATGAAAGCAATGGCTGAATAACATCTTCCACAAAGACAACATCACGGCTAACCAGAATGCGTTTAGTCTGTGGATGATATAGACGATAGCCTTTACTTTCAGAACTATACCCAACAAAAATACATTTTACTGCCTTATCATCCAATTTTCTATGATGTTGTTCAGGCACTAATGCATATGCCAAACAACCAAAAACACGCAGATGAGCAACAGATGGCTTGCGGTCATGCCAAGCCTCATATGGAGTGATAGATTGCAATGCTTTAGTGGGACACCTGTTCAGTACATATGCTCCACACATGACAGCCTCAAGCCAGAAACTATGTGGTAAAGCCTGACTTTTGACCATGCACCTCGCCATCTCCATGAGTGACCTATTCTTTCGTTCAGCAACTCCATTCTGTTGAGGTGTATACGGCACTGTACACTGGTGTTTTATCCCACGTTCAGCCAGAAATGCATTAAAATTGAAGACATATATTCCCCCCCTCGATCAAAACGGAGGGTGCCTATTTTACATGCTGATAGATTTTCAGCCAAAACCAAAAATTGTTTGAAGCACATGAACACTTCGGACTTTGCTTTGAGTGGATATACCCATGCATGCCTGGAAAAATCATCAATGAAAGTCATGAAGTAAAGGTAATTTCCAAAAGAGGGTGTCTGCATAGGACCACAGACATCACTATGTACAAGCTGCAATTTTTGCATAGCCCGAACTGAACCATCTTTTGGAAAGGAAGAATGCTACATTTTGCCCAAAATACAGCCTTCACAAACATGTTTTCTAGGAGCCTCAAGTTTGGGCAAAGAGGACACCATTTCAGATTTCTGCAGGCGTAGCAAACTAGCAAAATTCAGATGACCAAAGCGTGCATGCCAAAGCTTTGCATCTGACATAGCCTGAGAATCATGAACTGCACATGCCGAATCATTCACAGATCTTTCATAGTCTATGAGCTTATACAGACCACGACATAAAATGCCAGAAGCAATAATCACATCACCATTTGAGAGATCATGGACTGTACACCTGTCATCAACGAATTTCACAACCAAGCCAATCTTGGCTAATGCAGAAACTGATAACAGGTTCTTTTTGATCCCTGTCACAAATAAAGCATATGACAAAGTGAAAGAGCTACCATCAGCAGTAGTCAGAATGATCTTACCAACTCCCATAACAGGATAAGAGGAGTTATTGGCGCATGTGACAGTATTCCCTGTAGGGGCAGGCTCGAGTGAAGAGAAGAAACTGCGCTACGAGGTAATATGTTTGGTCGCCCCACTATCAAAGTACCAAACATCTGAGTCTACTGCAGACATGCACTGATCATGAGAAGATGGGTCAAAACTGCAGACAGTAGTAAACGCCCATTCTTCTTCGTGCACAAGATTTGCAGACTCTGTTTTTGGTGTAGAGGCCTCTGCAACAACCATTCCAGCCTCTTTCTTCTTTGCCTCTTTAGTAGCCAGTTTTGGACAGTTCTTTATGATATGATCATTTCCTTTACAGTACTTGCAAAACAATTTCTGCTTTTCTGATTTCTTCTCATCTTTATCCTGGTTCTTCGATTGTGCAGCATTTGCAGATTTCTGCTTACTAGTAGAAGAGCTCCATTTTCCTTTGCCCTTCTGATTAGCCAGGAAAACTTGATCTGCAACACGCATAATGGACTTGTTCTGCCTGGACTGATCTTCCTACAATAGAACAAAGACTAACTCCTCAAATGACAAGGCATTTGGATTGCCTTTCATCATCAACCGAAGAGTAGAAGCAAAACTCTGATATGAATCAGGAAGACCATTCAGAACGGTCTGCACAAGTGAGCTATCTGGTATAACCTCATCAGCAGAAATCAACTGTTCCTTCAAATCTTTGATCTTCGTTAAGAAAATGTCCATAGAATCACCTTCATTCATGTGCTCACTCTCCAACTGTTTTCGGAGGTAAGCAACACGAGCCTCATTCCTAGCCTGGTACAAAGTGGTAAGTGTATCCCAAGCATCCTTTGCTGTTCTGCAAGAGCGAATGTGAGGAATAATGGCACGTTTGACAGACAAAGCTATCAATGCATGTGCCTGGGCATCTCTGCCATCCCAGCGAATCTGCTCTACAGTAGGTGCAACAGAAACAGCAGCACGAACATGAATCTGCAGAATATCATCTTCGACACCATCTTCATCAGCTCCAGCACCTGTATTTGCAGTACCTGTCGTTACAGGTGTAACAGGATGTCTTTCAACACCCTGCACAATGTTCCACAATCCTTTTGCAACCAGTACATGTCGCATCATTTAAGCCCATAATGGGTAGTCGGTACCATCCAACTTATCCTCAACAGCCAACATACGGAATACATCACTGCTTTCAGCCATGGCCGGTGACTAAAATACCTTGATGCAGAAAATTGACTGTATCTCAAAAAGTTGAACGGAACTGCCCAGACGAGTTCTGCTAGACCTGTAGCAGACTTTGAGACGCTTAAACTGGCGAACAAAAACTAGTATATACCTTTGGCACAAAAGGACGAAATAGCCTGCACAAGCGCTGCAATAGTGCATTCGGAGGCCGAAACGAGCTCAGATCGCGTTTTCGGCACCACATAGCAAAGCTGTTTTGATCTCGAAAACACCCTGAGTATGCTTACCAAATTTCATTTGAATCTGAGACTGCAAACGGAGGAGTGTCGACGGCGCCCTAGAAGAAGCGACAACCTGCTCTGATACCAATTGTTGGAGATAGACGTCTGCGAAAGCACGCGAACAGCACAAGGAAGAAGAAGAAGCTTGGAGCACAAACACACAATACTGAATGTATTACTAGAGAATGTACAAAGATAAGTAGCCCATTAGGGCAATAGGCGTATATACGAGCCGGGGAAAAAAAACCTCCTAAAGAGGGAAAAAAGTGCCCCGACGGTCCTAGTGTGTTCACACACATCACTACCTAAATATATCAACACACCTTGGGCCACACCCATCCTTCTTGTACAAAAGAAAGGTGGATTAGCAAGGTTGTGCATATATTATAGGGCTCTAAACAATATGACGATAAACACTAAGTTCCTCATGTCACTTGTGGAAGATCTTTTTGATAGCTTAAGGGGAGCTAAAATCTTTACAAAGATTGATTAGCATCAAGGATGTCATTAGATAAGGATCAAAGAGGATGATACTCCCAAGATAGCCTTCAGAATGAAGTGTGGTCACTGTGAATTTCTAGTGACATCATTTGGGGTAATGAATGCATCCATAATGTTTGTGAGTTTAATGCATCAAGTGTTAAAGCCATACTTGGGGAAATCTAGGGTAGACATTCTAATCTTCAATAAACATTATGAAACTCATTTGGAGAACTTGAAGAGACTCTTTGAGCTTCAACAAGATTGTAACCTCTATAGTAAAGAGTCCAAATGTGAATTATTTATCCCAAAAGTAAAGTATTTAGGACATGTTATATTGATGGAGGGAATCAAAGTTGACCCAAAAAAGGTCCAAATGACTCTTGAATGTCTTGATCCCAAGACTGTTTGAGAATTACAAAGTTTCCTTGGGCTGGTGGGATATTATCTAAAAAAGTTCATTTGACTATGTCAAGATAGCAATATCGTTGATTGATTAACTTAAGGGTAAGCATAAAAAGTTAGAATGGAAAGGGGAACAAGCAAAAAGATTTCACGATTTGAAACTTGCTTTAATTTTGGCCCCAATTATGCCAATTATGAAAAGTTTGGATTCAAACAAGCCTTTCCAATTGGAAACAAATGCAAGTTCATCTCTAGTTGCACCAGTTCTAAGCCAAGATGTTTGGCCAATGGATTTTGAAAGTAAAAAAATAAGTCATTCTCAACGAAATTATTCTACCTATGAACAAGAAATGTTTGCTATAATAAATGCTCTTAAGAACTGGCATCATTACTTATATGGTCCAAAGGTAACAATTGTCTTTGATCAAGAGAGCATCAAGCGGTTCGCAAACCAACTAGATTTAAGAGGTAGAAATCCAAGTGGCCAAAAACTTTAAGAGTTTGATTATGAACTCAAATATAGAAAGGGCAAGTTCAATGCAATGATAGATGACTTAAGTCAAATGCCCATGTTAAACAATCTGAGTTTTGCACAATTCAAAGTGAATGTATTTCAACTTTGAAAGGAACTTGTAGAGATTATTGGAGCTATAATCAAGCCTAGATCATTGTTGAGAAAAGATAGATAAAGCAAGTACTTTTGCAGGAATGTTCAAGAATAATACATAAAAAATGAATATTTGTTGTATAAAGGTAAGGTTTATGTCCCAAGTAAATTGGACATATGAAATCAAGTACTTTTTGAATGCCATGAGTAAATGACTCATCTAGGAATTGTTTGCATTACTGGAATGATCTTTGAAAGAAATTTTTGAATTCTGGACAAAATTTTCAAAGCTTTATTGCTTGAATTACGTTCATGTCTCGAGTATCAAACTTAAGGATCACCTTAGGATATGGTTTTCCATTTCTTGATGAAAACCTGAATCGAGCTTTCATTTACAAGTGTTCTTGTTCTTGAGTTGAAAAAATATTATCATTGTTCAATTGTTTGATGTTACTAGTGTTCTTTAAACATAATTCAACAATCCACTTTGATTGCATAGTTTAAAGTACAAGCATCTTTTAATGATTGAAACAATGTATAATAATTGTACTATGAACACTTCATCATCTTCTTTCTTACTTAAGAATCATCGGGATTATTTCTTAGAAGCGATCAAGTTATCCACCTAATGCTATGATACCATGTAGAGGGTACACACATAGAAGAAAAATGAAAAGAAGAGTGTATTCACAAAATGAAAGAGTGTGAGAGACTCAAACTAAGAAGACCAAAAATGGGTAAACTCACATGGGCTAGAAATGACCTTACCAAGAGCATGGAGTAAGCTCTTCAAGCTTCTAACCAAGTACAAAATGGGGGAGAGACGCTCTTATATAGAGTTGCAGGAGGATCTCCAAAGTACATCATATGTGGGATACTTCCCCTTGAAGGAGAATTAATACAATGGTGGAAGAAAATACCAAGGTACCCGAATACAACAAGATACAATATAAAATGATATGAAATGGATTTTTTCTTGGCTATTGTGGTCCTTTTCCAATTATAAGGGAAATTGGCATGTGGACATATGAGTTAGAGCTTCTAGAAGAAAATTGTATTCATCTAGTATTCCATGTTAGCCGACTTAAAAAGAGTTTGAAATATCTAGATAATCTTTTTGAGCAATAGATATTCCTTCCACTTCTAGTAAATGAAATAGTTCGTCATCAATATGAAACAATACTTTTGACCGGAGAGAAATGTACAAGAAGTTATTTGTACAAAGAATGCCTAGTAAAATGGAAGGATGGAACTGACAAAAGTTTCACTTGAGAATGAGTTTCTACAATCTAGCAAATGTTTCCCACTTTGTGAATGACATGTTCTTCTAGGTTAGAACACGAGGCCCAAGGGATAGTCTATAGTTACTTATATGTAACTTAATTTTTGAGGTAAAATATTCTTTCAAGGGGGAAAGAATGTTAAAGGGTAGCGTTGACTTAAGCCAAGCCTATAGTTTCTCAAGAGTAAAACCAAGAAAGTGACTTGATTTTGTGGATAAGTCTCTAGGATTGGAAGGAGGAATTCTAGGATTAAAATCCCATGAGAGTTATGCGGAAAGGTTTTTCCCAAGGACTCCAAGGCCTTTTAGAAGGATCACTTAAGTTGACTCAAGTGAACTGGCACATGTCACTAACCAATTACTTCAATCAAATCAAGAGAGCTTGCATACATGGTAGATGTACAATTGGGCTGCAATTGCATGGTGTTGAAGTGGTTTCATAGAGTTCTTTCGTACTCGACCTAAGGCTTAGTGAATCTTGACCAACATGATGCTTAAGTATGCAAAAATAGACTAAGCTACGTGAGTTCAAAACGAAATACTATCGAACAAGATCACATTGCACCGTTGTTGCCTAATGGTTAGCCTAACACTGAAGGTTTAAAGAGAATAAGAAGAGAATTGCTCAACAACTGAATATGTAGAGAATAGACAAGAAATAGATGGAACTAAAGTGTATTATGATTGAATTTCAAGTACAAGATCAAAGTGTGAAATATGACGGATGGCATTCGGACACTAGTGTCCTTAACTTCTTCAAGAACTACTACACAACTTTAGCAATTTAGTTGTTCTTTTGGTAGAGAGGATATCAAGCTGATGATTTACTCATAGAGAGTCATAGAGAAGAGACAAAAGATGTAAAATGGACTTAAATGTATGGAAATAGATTGTTTTACAACACCCAATTTAGAAAAACGCTAGCACTGATAATGACATGCTAAACCTCTGCTTTTCCTAGGTCTTCTGTAGAAGCATGCAACCACTAGTCTAGGAGGCAAAAAATGATACCTGTTGAAGGAGAGGATGTTCTTTTGCCAGGAATCCTTTGATGAGCAGACTAACACTGTGCACACATATCAACCCAAAGGTGCCCTTGCTATAGATCCCTTTTCCAATTCTTTGAACAAATTGGCCTTCAACTAGAATGCTTCTTTTTCTTGGTGACGGTCCAACCGTATCTAAATGTGTGGCTACGGCATCTCGCTGCTGGCGATATCGATCAGGAGTCTGCTGCTGCTCGTTGTGAATCAGATCCCACTCCTCAGCATCTAACCATACAGGCTTTGGTAAGCCTACTCTAAAAGCATCATGAGCCTCTGATCGTCGATGGGACATAACCTCACGTGCCTTGTGTAGAATCCACTCTGAACTAACAAGAGACTGTCCGTCGGCTGGTCGAAACTCCTGATAAATCATTTGTATGATATAATTCTTCCGATCTTTATCTTGTTAACTCCATTTCAGCATGATGGAGTGTCCAAACTGTATGGAGCAAAGCTGTCGTATACGTGCATGCATTGCTTTGTCAGCCGCATCCATCACCGGAGCTCCATCTCGGATACTATACACCTTGGATTCATCATGGTCATGAGCACCCCAAGGTGTACGTGGTGCTCCACGTGGTGTACTACGTGGTGTACCTACATCTGAGGTACTCGTTCTAGGAGTAGAAGCGGGCGAGACAACGTCTGTCGCACTGCCTCCACAACAGCCGCCGCCTCCTCCAGACCTACTTGTAGATCCACTCCTAGAATCTCCTGCTCTAGAGCGTGACCTCGATCTACGAGATGGGCCAGAACCTGTATCGCACTGAGACGTCGAACGCACATGTCTACTACTAGACCTAGTAGGAGATGGCTGAAAGGATGTTCGTGGTGGAGTCACAAAGCTAGGAGACATACCTCCTGCGGGAGTAGCACCACCCGTAGTAGTGACACCGACAGGAGTGACACCAGTAGGAGTGACACCGGCAGGAGTGAGGCCGACAGGAGTAAGGCCGACAGGAGTGAGGCCGCCAAGAGTGAGGCTGGGAGGAGTGCTACCATGAGTGATCCAATACTATGATGCAACGACCATATACACGGGAGGCACCTGAGAGATAAACTCTAAAAACTGCTCCTCTATCATGGAATGAGGAGTGACTGGAGGACTGTCTCCCATCGTGCTCTGTAACAAAAGAACTCAAATAATTAGTATGTGATAATAAAGGTAATATAGAGAATAAATAGAAAAAAAAACAAAAATTAGTACGTTCAAGTATTTTATTAAAACATCCTCTAATCTAGCATCCTCTTGAAGATCCGATACATCGAGAATATCTATCTCTATATTGATGGCTTCTAAATCGCTTGCTATGCTTGTTTCTTCCTGATCATCGTCTATTGCTTCGTCTTCTCAAACAATGACCTCTTCTTCAATGACCTCTTCTTCTCGAACAATGATCTCTTCCTCCTCGACTATCGAATGAATCTCTAAATAGCACTCTAGTTCTTTTGAATCTGGTATAAAAACAACTTGCTCACAATGTTCGGGAAGTACAAATGTATCCCTTTCATTCGTCCATAATTTTGTGGAGTTGACTTGAAGCAAACCGCTTTTATCCTACCTCATTGTTGCGTTTCTTGCAGAGGTGACTACTTTGAACCATTTCACATCAAAAACAAAATAATCAAACTTCCTAAAAGATAGTTTCAAGATATCTTGAATCACACCACAATAATCTAGCTGGCCGTCTTGAGCATTATCATCTCTTGCACTCGCTCTACTTTTTGCAAAAAGTTCATCATCACCCCACTATCAAAAGTAGACCTATTTTTATCGATTCGTGCGATCCGAAAGTTTCGTCCATGAGACCATAGTGCACCGTATTTAGTATACTCCCAATCACATCCCTTTGCGAATTCTTCTTCTTCTTTAGAGATATCTTCACCCGCTGCCTTTGCTTGAGAAACCGCTGTATCTAGCCATCTGCTTGTTGGAAAAGATGGAAGAGGTCGAAGAGTTTCTGGAAGAGGAAAAAATCGAGTGGAATGATTCTTTCAAAACTGAGCTCTTTCCTTTGCGTTGGTTTCCTTGGCAAGCTCATACCTTTCTAACCACTTCTGCATAGGCTTAGAGTTAACTATGCAAAACTTCATTGCCTTCTCTCTGAAAGCTACATCCATTTTCCTTTGCAATCCTTTACCTTGTGGTTCATCGCCTACGAGACGAACATCTTCATCATCGCTCCATAAGTGAGGCATTTCGGGATCCGACATACATAGAAACTCAGTTATGAATACAAGAGACTCTGTACAAGTCATCCCTCTACCATGCTACCCTCTGGACGTGCTCTTTGTCGAACAAACCCTTTTAATGTCTTCATAAAGCGTTCTAAGAAGAACATCCATCGACTATAGACAGTTCCTGCTATTGCAACTTCATCTACCACATGAACCAGTAAATGAAGTTGAATAGTGAGAATACTTGTGGGAAAGTATTTCTCTGCCATAAAAACAACCTCGATAGCATTGAGTTTCGCACTCTCTATGCTATCTTTATTTATCTCTTTAGAAGAGATCCACCGTACTAAAGAACTAATTTTATAAATGGTTCTTCATACATCCTTCGAAAGACAATCTTTTAGGGCTATAGGGAGCTCAAACTGTAAAAACTTCTGCCAATCATGAGACTTGAGCCCTCCAAGATGGTCGTTTTGTGTGAAAGAAGTCTTTATACAGCTCACACATCCAGTAGGTGTCCGAAACTCTGAAATTGTTTTCTTCACTTGTTGCTCTTCCATCCTGCGAAGCACCCAAGGAGCTCTTGGTAAAGATACTATTCCGTTGGGCTTAGTAATTGCCCACAACTCTCGCATACGACCTCGCTCTTCTAAGTCCTCCCTTTGTGCTTTGCTTTCTTTCTTTCCGATCAAAGTTTTCCAAAGAATCTCTCCCACATTCTTAAAAATATGCATCGGGTCTACCAAATGATTGGTCAACAATTCACTCCAATAAGGGAGTTCATGAAAAATAGACAACCGCTTCATGCCAGTGACTGAATTTTCAGAATCCCACAATTGTTTCTAATCGCTAGCTTTCATTTGGCGTTGCGCTTGTCGACCAATTTGTCCTTCATGTAAAACATGTCCATCAGGCAAATATCTATGGTGTCCTTCATAGACAGTTTTACGTAGTGCTTTGGAATAGCGTGCTTCGAGTCGTGGTCCGCATAAGGGACAAGCATGGTAACCCGAAATCGATAAACCTGAACATTCACCATAACCAGGCCAATCATGCATCGTCCACATAAGTATGCCTTGCACTCGTACGTCTCGTTTTCTTATAGGTTGAGACATGTCACGCACAGTATCCCATCCCATAAAATGTGCAGTTCTTCCACAAGTGGTGCAAGATATACATCCATGTTTTTTACCTTATACTTACCTGGTACAACAAGAGCTAATAATAAATGACCTTTCTTTGTGGCCAACCATGGTGGGATGTTATAATTCACCAAACATACAGGCCATGTGCTCCATGAAGAACTGCGTAAACCAAATGGATTCACTCCATCCATAGCTAGGCCTAGACATATGGACGAAGGCTCACTAGAAAACTCTGGCCACTTACTATGTATGTGCTTCCAAGCATCAGAGTCAGCAGGCACTCGCATTACACCATCTGTACACCTGCTCTTTGTATGCCATGACATTAACTCAGCTATAGATTTGCATCTAAACATGTTCTTACTTAGTGGAATGATAGGAAAGTGATGAAGATCTTTGCGGGGATTGCTTTGCCTACAAGGTCTTCTCTAAATCTATTTGCTCCACACTTTGGACATACGTAGAGATGCTCATATTCATTCCGAAAGAGAATGCAATCATTCGGACAAGCATGAATTTTAGTATAATCCATTCCAATGGACTGTAAAAGTTTTTTTGCATCTCCACGTGTTGGAGGCATGTCATTGCCCTCTGGCAAAAATTGATCTTTAAGAAGCCTGAAATAAGCAATTAAAACGATAATATTAGTAAATAAATTTATTTTGATACAACAATGAAAGCCAATTTGTTCTCCACTTACCTGAACAATTCAGTGACACTACTATCTGACCATCCATAAATGGATTAGAGATTGAGCATCACGAGTGACGCACATAGTATAGATATCTTTGCTCCATTGTAAAGTGGTAAACAAGCTAATCTTCGCATGTTTTCATATTCTTCATCGACTTCTGATCGTGGAAATTCTGTTGTTTCCATGAAACTCTCGATATCTTCTCCACCATCATGATCTTCGTCCATCTCATAAAATGCTTCGAGCATCTCTTCCATATGTTCATTCTGTGTAATATTATTAGTAATTGCTTGTACGTCTAAGTCCTTCTTTGTTCTCTTTTGTCCACGAGAGGTTACCGGTGCAATGTCGTTTGGGTCCATCTGCTCACCTGGGGGACCATGCGAATGGTAGCATAGGTTTTCTAGTCGACTCCTATCAAAGGATCCATACTCTCTAACATGTGTAGTACAATTCCGTCGTTTCCGATAAATTTGATACTTGCACTGAGTGCAAGGACATGCCATTCTCTCCTCTTGATCCAAAGAAGCCATCTGCTACAATATGGACATTTTAGATCATTTGTTTTTTATTAAACCTAAAAATCTTACTCCTAAAGACTTAAACCTGAAATACTAAAACCTAAATACTTAAATACCTAAAAAAACCTAAAACCCTAATCTTAAACCCTAATCTATATATATTTAATTAAATTATTTTAAACACTAGTACTTTTTAGATTTATTTATCTATATAATTATCCTATTATATATATATATATATATATATATATATATATATATATTTATTAATTCAGATTTTTTCCTTAAATCTTAAAACCCTAAAACCCTAATCCTAATCCTAAAAACCTAAAACCCTATTTTATATATTTATTTATTTCTTTATTCAGATTTTTTCCTTAAACCCCAAAACCGTAAAATCCTAATCCTAATCCTAAAAACCTAAAACCCTAATCCTAAAACCCTAACCCTAATCCTAAAAACCTAAAACCCTATTTATATATATAGTACCAACCTGGAGACGTTCTAGAGGTGTCTAGATACTTTTTTCGAAGCCTCTGGATCCATAATCAACCACTCTAAGATCGCCTTCAGAGCTATTATAGGGTCCCAGCCCAACCTTCTCATTGATCATGGTTGTCAAATCATTCCGTAGGCCCAAATTTTTTGACTTCTAGGGATTCCCTTGGGGTTTGGTGTCTCTATGGAGCAGCGGTGGAACTGGGTGCTGGCTAGACTCGAAAACAAACTAAACTACTAAAGAGGTATGCAAATCAATCTCGTTGGTCATGCTATGGTTATCAACACGTTCCTCATATCATCGACCATTTACTTCCTTTCTTGTTGGAGACAGAAAGAGCAAGATCTGTCCAAACTGGATAGTATATGTAGAAACTTCCTTTGGACGGGCGACCACAATAGGAGGGGGGTGCCTAAAATCAAGTGGTCCATCTGCACTAGCCAAAGAGATAGTGGGGGCCTTGGAATTCTGGACATTGGGTGCATGGCTAACAAACTTGCGGCAAAGTGGATGATTAAGGCTTGGTGCAATGGGGAGGCCTCGTGGGCCAAATTGATCTTCAGAAACAAGAATGAGTTGGCTCTCATGGGATTCCCAAATTGGAAGAATCTTGACATCTTGACCTTGCTGTTTTCCGCGATCCCCGTCTTCCCTAAAGGCTTGAATCTTGTGTGCTCCCTATGAAAGAGTTGGAATAAAGTCAAAAGCTACACAAGAATAAGTGAAGACTAGAAGTGGGCAACCGATATCAGACTCTATCTGGTTTCCGATCCATGGCATCCGGAGCGTGGAATCTTGGAACATTCAAAACGCCAAGAAGCTATGGAACAAAGGCTTCAAAAAATGGAAACATCTCTGGAAACAAGACACCAACCAGTGGATCAACTTTGAGGATATTGACCCTAGCATCAACATTTGGTATGAAGAATGGAACACTTTGCAAAGTAGATGTCTCGCCTGGGACCGCTATAAAGTACGCCTTCTCATGGGGCATGACACGTCGAGCTCGCTTGGTCTCAAATGGCACAATGGGAATAGCCTATCAAAAATCCCAAACATCAAAGAAACGATTGATTATCAGGTTAACCTTAACAAGAAGTGGTGCATGTCATGGATGCGGCTTTGGTGGGACATGAAGTTCATGGCTATCTGGCACCCCCTCATAGAAATCAAAAAGTCTGTCCTATTATGGCAAATTCTTCATCATGGAATCTAGACCAACCTTAAGGCTAGCAAATTTTGTGGGATACCTCCCTGGTGCAAACGCTGCTACCGGTCTATCGAAGATGTTTCTCACATCTTCTTTACTTGTCCCAAATCCAACAGGCAGAAGGTTGGAAAGAAAATTAGTCTTCAAAAACATCCCAGTTGGAAGCAAGCTCTGCTAGGAGAAGCTACTGCTCCGCGACTCTCTAGAACACCATCAGAGGAGAGGTCCTATGGAAAATCTAGCGGGAAAGATGTGCTTTCAACTTTGGCGACTCCCCCAAAGAGTGGTCAATCGAGAAATCGATGTTCCTCCTTGGCAAAAGGATCGCTAACTGTAAGAATTGCCCCCCCCTTCAGGCATCATCAAGTGTTCCTTTTGATCAATAACAAGCTTAAACCCAAGTGGGCCCCACATGAGGGTGATGAGAGGGTGATTAACCTTCTTTGTAATGCCATCTAAACTCTGTAAAAGCTTTCCCTGCTTTGTGGGATTTGGGGAGTCCCGTGGGCACTAGTCCCCTTCTCTTGTACTTTTCTTTAATTAATTCAAGTCCGGGAGAGTAGGCTAATGCTGAGCTTCCTTTATATTAAAAAAAAAGAGAAAATAATTTAGCAAGAGAATGTGTAAATAAATTAAAGTGAAAACCTAGAAATATAAATAAAAGAAATTAGATATGAATAAAAAGAATTATGTAAATAAATTAAAAAGAATATTGGAATACAAAAAAATGGAAAAGGAAATAAGTTAAAAGGAAGAAAAAGAAATATAATCAAATAGAAAAATAATAAAATCAAAGGGTATAGTCTTTTTGTAAAAGTGTGTTTTATTTTCCCCTCTATACTATTTTTTTCCCCCATTGAATTTTCAAAAATACCTGAAGATTTGAAGTAAAGTGAAGTGACTAGAAAGTCTTCTTTTTGGCCCTGTAACTGAGAAGATAGAGCATTTTTTTTCCATCTGTAGTATATCGAATTGATACTGATTCCAATCCACACTCTAGTGGAGTTTTTTTTTATCCTTACTTGTTTTGAGGATCTTTTACTTGCATTAGGCTCTACACGCACACATTGTATATTTTGATTTCATTTAGTTTGTATTAGGGCTCTACCCCATTACATTGTTTATGCCCATGGATGGCAACACTGTTCATGAGTACATGATCATTGAGGTTTCCAATTTATCTTTTGCATCAAGTGTGACAGTCAGTAATATGGTGTCCTTTGTCATTCTTGGAGGCTTGAGTGCAAGGGTGCATAGGAGAAAGCCGCTAGGATAAGGTGAAGAAGTGGCATAGAGGTTGACCACACAAGTATTTGGAGTACTAGGTCTATACTTGTGTGTACATTTTGTGCTAAAATTTTGCGCACAATGAGTATTTTTTCCTATTCCTACAAACAAAAGCTATTGTAATATTCTACTTTAATCTAAGCACAGAGAATTTCAGCACAACATGTCTTTCTCCTTCTTTCCTAGTGTTCTCCAACAAACACTCAAGCCCCTTTCAAGTAAAGAATCCCCCAATATAAGGTGGCTAGACAAATACAAATCGGTGCAGTACAAACAATAACACCAAAAGATGAGGAAGATGGGGCCATTATTGAGTTCCTAAACTAATGTACATGCTAAATTACGAAGTGTTTCCTAATGATAAGCACCTCCATGATTTTTTACAATGTAAGAAAGTAATTACACAAGAGAGATGAATATAGTACAAGAGAAGAGAATAGGACATATATAGTAGAATTTGAAGATTTTCTTCCTAACAATAAACACAACATTGATGGCATTTTCCACTTTTGCACTCTTAAACTAGAGCTTAAATGGTGAACTAGATAGATCTAGATAGGAGATTACAAGATAGAGAGATATTGGTCCAACTAAACATTTGTATAGTGTAGAATCCATCTATAAATAAGTCAATGGTGAGGTGTGACATTTTTCATTAGACTAGATATTATAGGTAGTTGTATCTTAGCAGCCATTATGTGCATAGGGGTTTACTACTGATATAAGGATGATACATAAGTTCTACTCCAATAGAAACTTCATGCACGAGGCTTGCTGAATGAATGCTCAACCTCCCAACCATGCCTCTCATATATAACTTTTCTCAAGGGGTGGTTAGATTGGAAAGGGGCTACATGTTTGTTGTACAACCTATGTAGTGTCATGGATCAAAGGCATCTGGAACTTTGGAACTTAGTGTGGAAGGCTTTGAGTGTCATTAACTGCGCTATCTTGTGGTCTAGTACCTTATGATTTCGGTACTCCTCAACAACCAAGGTGGTCAAATAGGTATGGAGTCTTACGGTACCTTCTGAGCTTCTACACTTCGTCCTTTTGGCGATCCTGAGTTTCAACAATCAGGTGTGATCCAGTCCTCCATAATTTCCCATTTTCCTTTTTGAATGTGATAGTGGTCCCAACTTATTCCTGCGGTGTCGGAGGGAAGGGGGTTGTGATGGCAGAATGAATGTAGGGTTGGATTAGGCCCTAGAGTTTCATCATCCTGTCCAATGAGTGGTGTTTGCATGCTGGGTGCCTGTTCTAGGGATAGTCTGTCAAGCATCACCTACACTTTAGGGATAGCAAAGAAACACGTGGAAGAGGGATCAAGATCTCGCGGATGAAATTGGTCAGTGAGGTAGGAGCAGAATTATGTCTAAGTAAGAGTGGCATTTGATGGGACCTTACTCCGAAGGTTCTGCCCATTTGCCAAAATACCGATTCGTATCCATTGAACCTTCCAACTTCCAAAAATTCTAGCACCACTTTGATTAGTTGATTTCACTCTTTGGAAGTCTTTTTGTGTTATTTGGTGTTGTTGGAATCCTTGATCTGAGGTCCCATCTACTAGTGAAGATCCCACCAATTGCATAAGGTCCTATCCTTGCAAAGGCTTGATTTTTTTTTTGTGCATCTTGAGAAATCTCATTGTGATTAATTTAAGAGAGGTGCAAAAGAATAAGTGAATGGAGAAACTCATAGAAAAAGCCTAGTTTGATCAATGCTAGGACCTTGCACCAAGATTCATGTGACTCAAATTTAGGGTTTTTGGAGCTTCAATGTGTAAGCTCTAGCTAAGCTCATCATCTTCAATCCTCACTGAGTTTAGCTTTACGTTAGTAGTGCTAATTAGGAAAGGTTCCAAAAAAAAATTTCTTACCAACAAAGTGATTGCAAGGGCTAACATGGAAATACAAAAAGTTGCACATGATCTTGATTGCAATCTGTCGTTTGGAAGGAGAGTATTCCATTACTTTGACCTACTCACACACCAATATGTATGGACATCTCTTCTTCATCAATCCATGGGGCTACCAAGTTGTGGGTATAAACTTACCAGTTGATCGCTTCCTAACCAAGCTATTGTAATCAAGTCTATGATTGATTTTTATGAATACCTAGAAGGAGCTCTTTTCAAGAATTTCATGTGGTTACCAAAATAATTCCTAGAGCTATACACTAGGACTAGACATTAGAGAACCATGCGAGACCAATAGTTGGAAATGATGTGCTAGATAGGCTAGCAAGGTTAGCACATGATATTTAGTGATCCATTTAATTAGTTAGATATGTTTATTGAACCAAAACAGTTAAAGGTTCTAGACAAACAATCCAAAAGCCTCATCTAGGGTTACCACTCCAACCTTCAAAAGTATTGAGCATTTTACACAATGTTTATGATGGACATGGTGTTCTAAGGTCTCGCATGGCTACATTTTTCGAGATACTTAGAGCCAAATGAGTGGAGGACTTCCCCTCTTAGTTCAATGCAGCTTGTTTGACCTTCTAAGGCTTTGTAAGGACATGGTTTCAAATGTTGGGAATTTTAATGAGTTTCAAAGCACTAATGACCTTCTAGAACCAACTAGAGTGAGACATGCCACTATAATTGAGATTCTAAATTTTGAACAAAGACTTAGTGAATCAATATGGGAATCTTCTAGATGATTTAGAGAATAGATGGTGCACTGTATTGAACTTCCTTTTCATGAAAAGTTCATGACTTATTCCTAGATGGGGATAAGTGTTTTATGCAAGCAACCTAGCTCATTGGCAGATTGTACAGAAAAAATGCATTGATCACCAAATTGATTTAGGGTTCATATTGAATGACTCAAAGACAAAGGAAAATCCAATAAAATGATCTCCTTTAGTCCTTCCTACCAAGGAGGAGTTGGGTTAGATGATTGGTAACACGTATGCTTGGGGCAAGATGTTTTAGGCCTTTCAAGAATTTACTTATAGGCTCCACGGTCAATACAACCATCCATCATATCCTCCACCTAAGGTTATTGAGCACAAGTTTAGTATTTTAAACCCACGTTCCCCAAGGGGATGCTTAGACATCCTCTAGGGTTTCCTAGAAAACCTACTTTTGAACCTAAGCAAGTGGCTCAATCTCAACAATTTCTATGCACTTATGCTCCAAATCTATTTGTTTCTCCTATATTCATTTTGATGTACAATTCTCAAGGGGCACAATGTCCAATCCCTTTTGGTTCACAAGGGTACACCGAAAGCAATAATGTAAGATACATGAATGAATCAATTGTTTAGCAAAGTACCTTTCTGTGATTCATCTCTTAATTCACTAATTTATTAAAAGAGGAAGATACATGAATGCAAGATAGAGAAGAAATAAATATACGAAAATTTGAAAGCTTATTTAATTATAGCAAATACAATAGTAATGTCATTATCTACCCATGCACTCTCAAGAATGAACTTAAATGGTGATCTACATCAGTCTAGATGGGAGATTACATGGTAGGGGTATGCTGACTCAACCCAATGCTTGGAATCTCAAATAGTGCAAAAACTATCTACAAATCGATCAATGGAAAGTTGTGGCCTTTCAAGTAAACATGGGAGATTGTATGTGGATGGCCACTACATGTGTAGTGGCCTATCACCCATACACAGGTAATACATGAGGGATGCCAAAATATAGTGTGCCAAATTGAACGATTTGCTTTATCATCAATACTATCATACAAAATGAGCCCTACCAAGATTTGATGTCTTTTCATATTTGATCTTTATGATTTTTTGAATCATCTAGCCTCAAAGTGGGGCTCATAAGTAAAAAAAACCTCTAGCTTCAACTTGAGTTACTTACCATTCTTACCTATACCTCACTTGCCAATGAGTCAATTCTACATAGGCCATCTACAAGCCATGAACGTTCCATGACTTTCGTCTAGCATGTAACTTGATATTCCCACCAACATGGTAATGCATGATTGGTTTCTCCTCATAATGGAGGACCTACAAATGTGCAGTGTAGCATACAATCATTAGGGGTAGACATTGATCACATACTAACATCCCCCTTCGATGTTGACCCAATGATGAATCAAATAAGCCTAGTTCCTATGCCCATTTGTTGGAGATTTCTATCAAGCTGCTCTTTTTCAAGTCCTTTGATGAACATGTCTACATAATTATATTGTATAGAGTATTATTTGAAGCCCAAAATTTAAGATCTCTCAATGAGTTTGGATGATGAAGATGAATCCGAATGATTATCTCTTTCTCTAATCTTCACATAGAATTGCTACTAAACCAGGAAATGAATACAAATTGTGAGACTTAACACCCAAATATCTCTTAATTGAAGACTAGAAAATGGTCATGTGTGCAACTCAGCTCCCATCTTTTATATCCACTTGTAGTTAAAATAGATAGTGCTCTAAAATTCTCTAGTTTCAAAAGTTACTGTCATGCAACAATCATCCCAACTGTATATTAGGTACTTTAGGATGTCCTCCGAGCTAGGGACCTTGGATTAAAATACCCTTGTCCCACACACACATGAGAAGGTCTTTGTAGAATGATATCTAAGATAATTAAGCTTAAGCATACTAACAAGTTGTAACTTTGGCACAAATAGAACATGCTATTGAATGATTAATACCTTCAAGTGAATCCTGTAATATGGATATGAGACTATAGGATATCATAAATATAATTATCTAAGCTTAATTTAAAAATCACTTGGCCAAAATGATAAAGATTACATTGCTTAACTATCTAGGAAATGAGCTAGAATGGTTCCATGATATGGGTTTCATGAGGGATCATCGATGGGTACTTATAGTTTCAGGTTATTATATAGGCATATAAACTTGGTTTATGGCCTAGAGAAAAGGTCCTAAGGAATTTGGAGTACTTAGAGACTCAAAAGAGGATAAAAAACTAACTCAAAGATATAAAAGGGTATCTAAGAACATAGAAGAATGTAACAAAGGATCATGAGAAGTACCTAGATTTCATCTTGATACCCAAAGCTAAGTAGTTTACATTTATAAGGATTTCCAATGACCAAGTGATCATCTGAATCATAAGAGTCTATATTTCATAAGTTTCCATTTTTAATTTCATTAGAGTTCTATTTGATATGTGGACTTCATGGTTATTTTAGTATAAGTTTAACACATGGATTGGAAGAACGATGCATTGGTATGGGATGGTGGATACACCTTCCCTTTGAGTATTCTTCTATGCTAAGGGAGAAAAGGACTCATCATCCATGGATAAAATTTATCATTGAACGAGAAGGAGAATGTCTCCTTAGGACATACATTTGAGAAGATTTTTTCTTACAAGGGTATGATTAGTAAAATTTATCTTCATGGATCTTATTTATTCATGATAGATTATTCGATAAGAGCATATGGATATGATTATTCATACATAAAGAATGGATGTAGATTTATTCATCCATAGTATCTTTCAAGAGAAATGGAACAAATAAAAAAGGTTCAACTTAGAGTGTTACTTTAGTGGAAGTAAGTCTAGTTTACGCATAGAGAAAATTCATAGTAGAAGTTATAGGAAGCAGCTCTAGCTTGCACTTAGATGAAATAGTGTAGATTAAGGTTTGATCTTCTGGACTGCCTAAATAGGACTATCACTATCATATTGTAGGGAATAAAGGAAGTTAGTTAATCACACTGGTTAGATTGAGCCTTACCAAAATATTCTAGATGAGAAGTTGTTATGTATGTTGCCACTGGTGATCTTCTACTAGATGATCTAGTTGTTGGATTTAGAGATCCGAGAGCTTGAGTGATAACGTTTCACATTAGAGATGGAAGAGACAAGGATAAATCTGACCCATAAAAAGATCCATCTCTTATTGGATGTTGATTTTTGAGGATGATAACTTTGTACCATTTACGAACATTGATACTTAGGGATTACATGAATCCAGCAACAAAATGATTATGCATTCATATGGTAAAATAAAGGAAGACAAATCCTAGTGTTTGCATTATATAGAGTGTTAATAATATTTCTTCCAATAGAGCTAAGTCCAATTCATATATGGATAATAAACCAAAGATATATTAGCTAGGATGATGGAATTTCTATACGAGAAAAGGACAATGTAGGTAAAAAATATTATTTGTGATTACATAATCTCAGGAATACCTAGAGTGTCATAAGAGAAAGTCTAACATCATGTTTTATGGATTGAGGTCACTTGGATGATGTTCATGGGAGTGATAAGCTCAAAACTAAGTGGAGCGATAAGTTCAAAACTAAGTGTATATGGGAGATAGTAGACACTTACAAATAAGGTTTTCCATTTCCATTTCCAAGTGCTCTATTAAGGCGAAGGATACAAGAAAATAACATATGTAAATGAATATGTAAAAGGTAGATAGGGCCTGTGGGAGTGATCATTCAAAATTCATTTACATATGCCCTTCAATGCCATTTTGAGAACAAAATGGAACTAAAGGGAATGAAATGTTCCATTATACTAAGTTTAGAGTCTTAGAGAATGGGTGTATGGCTAGGTGAGCCTAATATTCTATACCACTATGTTAGTGGTAAAGGTAGATGGGAAAGAGATGGGAGTATCAAAGCTCAACTGGTATAAAGAGGTTGCTATCGGTGGGAAAAATGGCCAATCTCATGCATCTTAGTGTGCACTATTTCTCTCTTGCGGATATCCTTATGCAGGCACTAGTTTTTTCATGCAAAAGTATCTATTTCACTAGATTTTGAGGTATCCCATTCGAAATAAGGGTTTTAGACATAAAAGGTATTCGATGACTATACATTGCACACACACACACACACACACACACACACACATATATATATATATATATGGGACAAATCTAGCAGTTGCACACACATTCTTCTATCCTCTATCCCTATGTGGACTTGGAAATCTCCATTCCTCTCCTTTGGGAGCTCAAAGGTATACATACCCCCTCTGTAGAGAGGTAATTTATAGTACATACCCACACTATTTTGGGCATAAATTCAAGACCAAAAGACTTTCACATGTTAAAAAGTTCTTTAGTGATATGTAGAACCCATAATTTGATCTTTGCAAGTCCATCGTGAAGAACTTCAAACTTGAACACTTATGCACAAAGAGCTTCAAAAGATTAGTTTGAAAGAACATAGAAGATCCACTTTAACTCCAATGTGTTTGGGGTGTGGTTATTGAGAATTCATGTCCTCTATAGCACCTCCGCAAAAGGATTTTTGCGAATCAAGATTTATTGGTCAATTTTTATACTTGCGACTCTCTTTTTCATATATAATTTACCATTAAAAATAGGCATTTGGATCTTACATATGTGTGGATGCTTGACAAGCATATATATTAACCTTTGCACTTTTGTTTAAAGTTTGAGTAGTTTTGGTATCATATTTTTTTGAGGTACTATGAAGAGAAAGAAAAAAATATGGGTGTGTAGTGCCTGTTGGTTATTGATGCAATCCATCCTTGCAAGAATGTATATTTTTTGATAAGGATATGGAGTTCCCTAGGGTTATTGGTGTTAACGTGTGCCTATTAGCACACATATCTTGCTAAATGCATTAAGAGAACGTTTTATTTTTTATAATTTATCAAATACTGTCATAACTTTCCTTACATTTTTGCTTGAAGCATCATAGGAAGCAAAGCAATGTGCATACTCTATTTCCTTCTTTCAAATTTGCAGAGTCTAGTGACTATTTAATTTTCTAAATGCAACTATTAATCTTAAGTGTATATACACAATTTTAACCATTAAAAATAACAATAATAAAAAAATCAAAACAAAAAAGAACTTACATAGTTCTAGATATGGAATCAAGACCAGCTACACCATACCAGCAAGACATGCACATGACCAAATATTTTTTAGAGTCTATACAGGCTATGAGTTAGAGGATTTCAGATTTAGAGAGTAACTTATAGACTATCTTAGAGGAGGTATCTAGCTCTAAGAGGGAAGATGCCATGGCTGATGTTGGGTCACTAGGGATGGAGTTAGGGCATATAGGTGAGAAACACACTCCAGCAGTCTCTATTGAAGGCATCCCAAAACTAAGGCTAGGTGGAACCTTAAGGTTCTTAAGTTGCCATGCTTATTACAACTTTTCAAGTGTCCACATTCTTGAAATTGTTGATCAATGACTCAACAAGTGGGGGGCAGGGAGGGAGGGGGAAGGTGGGAAAGGGGTGTGGGGGGACATGGAAAGGATAATGTCTCCTTAGGATATATGTTTGAGAGTATTTTTTCTTGCAAGGGTATGATTAAGAAAAATTATCTTCATGGATCTTATTTACTCATGA
This sequence comes from Ceratopteris richardii, assembly GCA_020310875.1. Classification (NCBI taxonomy): domain Eukaryota; kingdom Viridiplantae; phylum Streptophyta; class Polypodiopsida; order Polypodiales; family Pteridaceae; genus Ceratopteris; species Ceratopteris richardii. The sequence continues at coordinate 23,181,790 of CM035429.1, forward strand.
TAGATTATTCTATAAGAGCATATGGATATGAATATTCATACATTGAGAATGGATGTAGTTTTATTCGTCCATAGTATCTTTCAAGAGAAATGGAGAAAATAGAAAAGGTTCAACTTAGAATATAACATTAGTGGAAGTAAGTCTAGTTTACTCGTAGAGATAATTCATAGTAGAAGTTATAGGAAGCAACTCCAGCTTGCTCCTAGATGAAATAGTCTAGATTAAGGTTTCATCTTCTAGATTGCATAGGACTACCACTATCATAATGTAGGGAATAAAGGAGATTAGTTAATCACACTGGTTAGATTGAGCCTTACCGAAATATTGTAGATGAGAAGTTAGGTATGTTCCCAATATGATCTTCCAATAGATGAAGATGATTTAGTTGTTGATTTAGAGAGCCTAGAGCTTGAGTGATAACGTTTCATGTTAGAGATGGAAGAGACAAGGATAAATATGACTCATGAAAGGATCGATCTCTTATTGGATGTTGATTTATGAGGAAGATTGATACTTAGGGATTACATGAATCTAGCAACAAAATGATTATGCACTCATATGGTAAAATAAAGGAAGATAAAATCCTATTGTTTGCATTATAGTTTTAAAACAACAGAGCTAAGTCCAATAGAGCTAAGTCCAATAGAGCTAAGTCCAATTCATATATGGATAATAAACCAAAGATATGTTAGCTAGGATGAAGGAATTTCTATAAGAGAAAAGGATAATGTAGGTTAAAAATATTACTTGTGATTACATTCAATCTCATGAGTACCTAGAATGTCATAAGAGTATGTCTAACATTCAAGTTGTTAAAGGGTTTTTAATCACTTTTCTTATGGCAGTTAGTTTCATCACACGGTTTATTAGCTGATAGAGTTCCATAGTCTTTCGCATTATTCCTCCACTAGAGAAACATCATGTTTTATTGACGGAGGTCACTTGGATGATGTTCATGGGAGTGATAAGTTCAAAACTAAGTGGAGTCGTAAGAGCAAGAAGAGGATGTTGAAGAATGTGCTTGGATGCATATTTGCATGAGTGTACAAGCTGGTGCATTTCTGAATTGTGTGTGCCCAGAAACACGTTGTTGAACATAAATTTAGAGCTCACTCTCGAATGATTATAGGCATACAAAATGGTGTCTTGAGTTACTGCTCAAGCCTGTGTATGTGTATTTGCGAGTGTGTCCTCAATTACTGTGTACATACAGGAGGCTGAGGGAGATGAAGGTTTAGCTCAGGACTTGTGTTCCTCTGTTCATCAGGCATCACCTTGGATTAGAGCGAAATTGTGCTTAGTAATAAGTATGTTTGCACAAGAACTGGATTTTGTCAGTTGAAAAAAATGGTAAGGACTGAAACAACAAGTATTTTGCTGCTAGGTCCAGCCTTCAACCTCGAGGACGGCTTTGTTCTCTGTGCTTTCTCTATGCTCTTAATTGTGCAGCTGAAATAGAGTTGGGAAGAGAATTTCAAACACATTCATTCGTGTTGACATATTTGAGGACTAGATTGTGCTTGTGTATATGTGGTTCAGCCAAGAAAGAGTTGGAAGGTTACATTTTCTTGCATGCCTTCATTGTGCAAAGAGTTGTTTGGCTTGTTGTGTGTTGCTGGGTGCATTTTGGGTTTGTTGAAAGTCATCAAAGACTCCTTTTGAGATTCGTTCGCACTTGGATTGTTCCACCAAGAGGTTTTGTGTGTTTTTTTGTTTACGCCAACTTTTAGAGCCAAATACAAGGCTCTGACAAGACTCTCAAAGGTGATGAGGGTTCTTGGAGGTCCCATTAGTTGGCCTAGGTCCCAAGAAGGGCGCTAAGGCTCCTTTGGGGTTGCAAGATACCAACCTTCTTCAAGGTCTTGGGGGACTCCAACTTAAAGGGTTTGTAAACACTTTTCTTATGGGACTTAGTTCTATTACATAATCTATAAGCTCCATAGAGTTCCACACTTGCCTTTCACATTCTTCCTCCGCCAGAGAAACATCATGTTTTATGAATAGGGATCAATTGGATAATGGTCATGGGAGTGATAAGTTCAAAACTAAGTGTATATGGCAGATAGTAGACATTTACAAAGAAGGTTTTCCATTTTCCTTTACAAGTCTTTTATTAAGCGCAAGGATACAAGAAAATAACACATGTCAATGACTATTGAAAACGTACATAGGGGCATGTGGGAGTGATCATTAGAGATTCATTTCCATATGCCTTGCTTTGCCAAATTGAGAACAAAATGGAACTAAAGGGAACAAAATGTTCCATTATACTTAGCTTAGAGCCATAGAGCATGGGTGTATGGCTAGGTGATCCTTACATTCTATGTTAGTGGTAAAGCTAGATGGGAAAGGGATGAACTAGGGTATCGATTCTCGATTAGTATAAAGAGGTCACTATCAATGGGCGAAATGGCCAATCTCATGCATCTTGGTGCATACTCTTTCTCACTTGTAGGTATCCTCATGCAAACACTACTTACTTAGTGTTTCTTCAGGCAAGAGTATCTCAACTAATGGATTTTAAGGTATCCCATGAAAAAGAAACGTTTATAGACTTAAAAAGGAATTCTATAACCTTAAGAAAACTCTAAGAGCTTGATACTATGGAATTGATAGTTTTTTAAAATATTTAGGTTTTAAACAGAGTACTTTTCATGCAAGATTTTATGCTATGAGAAAAGATAACAAACCATTGATTTTTATTTTTTATGAGGCTGATTTAATCATTACAAGGGATCTTGAAGATTTCATCAAAAAATCTTATTCTATCTTGAGCAATAAGTTTGAGGTGATAGATCTCAGGCTACTCTATTATTACCTTGTAATTGAGGTATGGAAAAAGGGAAATGGGATTTTTATATGGAAATAGAAATATGTGACATAATTCCTTAAAGCTTGATGGACTCCAAAACCATTGGCACACCTATTGTGGTAAATCTTCAACTCTCAATAGATGATGATGCACGATATGCATGCCAAGAAGTACATAATTGTTGAGAGTTTTACCTTTTTGTGCAAAAAAAGACCATACATTTTTTATGTTTTTAGACTATTGACCATGATCTCTGACAAACCAAAAGAAAGCCATTGGAATGTCATCATGCCAATTCCCAAGGTACATAATAGAAAGCTTAAGTTTTATAATTGTATACATTACAAACATTCCTAAAGGGTATTGTGATTTAGATAGGGTGTGAGATTATGATTCTAGAAAATAAATTTTTGGATATCGTTTATCACTTGGTTTAGGTATATTTTCTGGGTTGAGCAGGAGAATTCTCGTGTGAGGGTAGTTTGGTTAAGGAAAATTCTCTTAGATCTAGGATTTCCATCACAAATGGCACCTACACTTAATCGTAATAATCAAAGTTGTATGACCATTGCATGATCACACAAAACACATAGAGATCTCGTTATCACTATATCCATGAAGCCGTAGAGGGAAAAATTGTGGGCTTCAAATAATATTCTGTAGAATATAATTGTGCTGACATGTTCACCAAAGGACTTGAAAACGAGAAGGTTGATAGAAATCTCCAACAAATGGGCATAGGAACTAGGCTTACTTGATTCATCGTTGGGTCAACATCAAGAGAGGAAGTTAGTATGTGATCAATCTCTACCCCTAATGATTGTATGTTGCATTGCACATTTATAGGGCCTCAATTATGAAGAGAAGCCAATCATGCATTACCATGTTAGTGGGAATATCAAGTTACATGCTAGATGAAGGTCCTATTGGACCATTCATGGCTTGTAGATGGTTGTAGACTTAACTCATTGACTTGTTGAATGGTAAGTAACACAAGTCAAAGCTTCCTTAAGCCATGAGAGGAGTTCATTCGAAGAAATGAAAAGAAATCTTTGCAAAGTGAGTGTTAGGGGTTAAGATACAAATAATAAACACGTTTGATTCTTATTGACCCTAATGCTTCAAATGCACATGTTTGTATTCGCATACATATGAATGTAAAATAACGTTGAAATATAGATGAATGTATTCTATGGAAAGAAATCAAAATGATATCAAAATCAAGATATTTAATGAGTCATTTAAGAATACTAAAACAATAAAGTAGTTTTGAAGAAAAGAGACATAAAAAATGAATAAATATCAACCTCGACATTCTACAACATCGTTCTGTTGAGGACTATGTGCCACTGTGAGTTGATGCTTGATTCCCTTACTCTTGCAGAAATCTTCAAACTCTATTGATGTGAACTCACCACCACCGTTTTCAACTACTTTTCTCCATCGACTCATGTAATGATCAACATAGTTTGATTTGGGTTGTTTGTCAATGATTCATTAATGCGTTTTAGCATATTGACTTTGTCATTTTGGATTGAAATTACTTGAGCTTGACATGTCAATTCTATTGTTGCGTGAAGTCAAAATGCAAAACTAGCTGAAAACTCAAGATGGATTTACAGACACCCACTTCATCATGAAATATTTTATTACCCCTAGAGCCTAGAATGAATCCAAACAAAAGAGATCATATGAGTGAAAACATTTGTACTTTAAGAATACTTTAATGTCTAATGAGCCTAAGAAATGTTTGATATGTAAAGTGCTAGATCTTCTTGATATATATAGTATTTAAGAATACTATCAAACATGAAATTGATATACTTAGTTTCATAACAATAAGTGATTTCTTAATATCATAGATCAATTTTTCTTGATGTATAAAGATTCATGAAAGATGTAACCAGGGATGGAAATTTTTATTGTTGGAGCTAGATGTCTGCGGAAGCACGTGAACAACACAAGGAAGAAGAAGAAGCTTGGAGCACAACACACAATACTGAATGTATTACTAGAGAATGTACAAATATGAGTAGCCTTAATGGGCAATAGGCGTATATACAAGCTGGGGGGAAAAAACCTCCTAAAGAGGGAAAAAAGTGCCCCGACAGTCCTATTGTGTTCACACACATCACTACCTAAATATATCAACAAATCCCCCCTGGGAGTGATGGGGTGAACAAGGAGCTGGCACTCATGTATAAGGAAGTGCCAAGCTATGTGGAAATCACTCCACAAAAGGAAGTAAGCCCAAAGCTTTGTGGAAAGCTTCAAACTTCTCCCTAGGCAGAGCCTTCGTGAAAAGGTCTGCAATATTCTCTTGCGTGGGCACATATGCCAAGCTGATCTCCCCAGCAGAGAACCTCTCCCTGACATAGTGATAATGCACCTCAATGTGCTTAGTGTGCGCATGGAACAGAGGGTTCCTCGCAACTGCCAATGTGCTCTGACTGTCAGTGAAGATGGTGGTGGCAGAAGTCTGACCAACACCCAAATCAGCCATAAGGTGACTGAGCCACACACACTCAACAGTCACTGTGAAAGCTGCCCTATACTCAGCCTCACAATTGGAAGTGGCCACAATAGGCTACTTCTTGCTCAACCAAGATATACATGAGCTACCAAGCATGAAGCAAAAGCCACTAGTGGACACACGAGTGTCATAGCAATCAGCCCAATTTGAGTAAGAAAAAGCATGCAAATCTGGCAGTAGTGATCCCCCCTTGGGATAAAACAACCCAAGTAGCCAAGTACCACTCAAGTAGCGAAAGATGTGCTTAACCGCCTGCCAATGCTTCACTCCTGGGCAATGCATAAACCTGCTCATCTGTGAGATAACAAACTGAATATCTGGCCGAGTAATGCATAAGTAAATCAATCATCTAACAGCCTGTTGATAGAGAACAACATCAAATGCATCTCCAGCATCCTGAAGACTCAATCGTAAACCTGTTTCCATAGGACTGGCAATAGGCTTATAGTCTTCAAGGCCAAAACGTTGCAATAATGTGTCAATATATTTCGTTTGACACAAAGCCATCCCACCATCAAATTGCATAAACTGAATGCCCAAATATTGATGCAAATGCCCCAAATTAGACATCTCAAATGAGGCATGAAAATCAGCCTTAAAATCAGCAATATGCTTCTAAATAGGACCAGTGAGCAGCATGTTGTCAACATAGACAACAATGATCAGAAGGACATCATTAGCACACTTAACATATAAGGTACTTTCAGTTGGACTGTTCTCAAAACCATGTGCAATCAAATAGGCATGTATTTTCTCATACCAAGCACGTGGTGCTTGCTTTAAACCATATAATGCCTTCTTTAACCTACACACCTGGTTTTCATGCCCTTTTTGCACAAAGCCACGGGGCTGAAAAACGTACACTTGTTCTTGCAAGTCACCATCCAGAAATGCAGTTTTAATGTCCAACTGATGTACATTCCAACCATGATGGGCTGCAAGTGCACAAATGCTCCGAACAATTGTCATACGGCATGTAGGTGCAAAGGTCTCATCAAAATCAATGCCTCTTTCCTGCGCATAAACCTTTGCAACAAGCCTAGCTTTATACCTGTCAACTGTACCATCAAGTTTACGCTTCAGCTTGTATACCCACTTAGTGCCAATGGCCTTCTTGCCAGGAGGAAAGTCACATAAAGACCAAGTACCATTGGTCATTATAGCATCATATTCAGATTGCATAGCAGCCATCCAATTTTCTAAATTTTGTGCTTTATCAAAGGAACAGGCCCATTCTCATCAGAGAGACTAGATGCAACCATAGCATAGCAATTTGATGCAAAAAAGGCACTATGAGAGCCTGAACGAGTACGATATGACAGAGGTGCATCTAATTTGCTGTCACGCAAGGTCTGCACCAGCCATTTTGGCATAGTTCTTGCCTGCTCAATATCAGCTCTCTCATCAATAAGTGCATCATGTACATTTGCATCAGAAATGGAATTATTTGCATCATCACATGAAACCTGCAAAGGCTGAGAAGTTGCCTCATTGGGTTCAACACTAGACTGTCCACCTGTAAAAAGAGGCAGCAAAGTATCATACATGTCCTTGGAGCTAACATATGTCTCCTTAGTACATGAAAGCAATGGCTGAATAACATCTTCCACAAAAACAACATCACGGCTAACCAGAATGCGTTTAGTCTGTGGATGATACAAACGATAGCCTTTACTTTCAGAACTGTATCCAACAAAAATACATTTTACTGCTTTATCATCCAATTTTCTATGATGTTGTTCAGACACTAATGCATATTCCAAACAACCAAAAACACGTAGATGAGCAACTGCGCACATGCCAAGCCTCATATGGAGTGATAGACTACATCGCTTTAGTGGGACACCTGCTCAGTACATATGCTGCACACATGATAGCCTCAAGCCAGAAACTATGTGGTAAAGCATGATCTTGACCATACACCTCGCCATCTCCATGAGTGACCTATTCTTTCGTTCAGCAACTCCATTCTGCTGAGGTGTATATGACACTGTACACTGGTGTTTTATCCCACGTTCAGCAAGAAATGCATTAAAATTAGAAGACATATACTCCCCCCCTCGATCAGAACGGAGGGTGCCCGTTTTACATGCTGAGAGATTTTCAGCCAAAACCAAAAACTGTTTGAAGCACATGAACACTTCAGACTTTGCCTTCAATGGATATACCCATGCATGCCTGGAAAAATCATCGATGAAAGTCATGAAGTAAAGATAATTCCCAAAAGAAGGTATCTACATAGGACCAGAGACATCACTATGTATGAGCTTCAATTTTTGAGTAGCCCAAACTGAACCATCTTTTGGAAAGGATGAACGTTGCATTTTGCCCAAAATACAGCCTTCACAAACATGTTTTCCAGGTGCCTCAAGTTTGGTCAAAGAGGACACCATTTCAAATTTCTACAGGCGTAGCAAACTAGCAAAATTCAAATGACCAAAGCGTGCATGCCAAAGCTTTGCATCTGACATAGCATGAGAATCATTTACTGCACATGCCAAATCATTTATAGATCTTTCATAGTCTATGAGCTTATACAGCCCACGACATAAAATGCCAGAAGCAATAATCACATCACCATTTGACAGATCATGAACTCTACACCTGTCATCAACATATTTCACAACCAAGCCAATCTTGGCTAATCCAGAAATTGATAACAGGTTCTCCTTGATCCTTGGCACAAATAAAGCATCTCACAAAGTGAAAGAGCTACCATCAGCAGTAGTCAAAATGATCATACCAACTCCCATAACAGGATAGGAGGAGTTGTTGGCGCATGTAACAGTATTCCCTGTAGGGGCAGGCTCGAGTGAAGAGAAGAAACTGCGCTACAAGGTAATATGTTTGGTCGCCCCACTGTCAAAATACCAAACATCTGAGTCTATTGCAGACATGCACTGCTCATGAGAAGATGGGTCAAAACTGCAGACAATAGTAAATGCCCATTCTTCTTCCTACACAAGATTAGCAGACTTTGTTTTTGGTGTAGAAGCCTCTGCAACAACCATTCTAGCCTCTTGCTTCTTTGCCTCTTTAGCAGCCAGTTTTGGATAGTTCTTTATGATATGATCATTCACTTTACAGTACTTACAAAACAATTTCTGCTTTTCCGATTTCTTCTCATCTTTATCTTCCTTCTTCGAATATGCAGAATTAGCAGATTTCTGCTTACTAGTTGAAGAGCTCCATTTTCCTTTCCCCTTCTGACTAGCCAAGAAAGCTTGATCTACAACTCGCATAATGGACCTGTTCTGCCTCGACTGATCTTCCTGCAACAGAACAGAGACTAACTCCTCAAATGATAAGGCATTTGTCAATAATGTTTTTTCAAATTTATTTCTTTGTCTTCTCTGACCATGATATGATGTTTTGACTGCAAGAAGATGATAAGATTTATAAACTGTTCAAGTTTTTGATTGAATTAATTGTTTGTGTGACCAAGAAATATTTCATTTGTACAATAGAGTTGTATATTTGTATAAAGTTCATTAACCTCTTCTAAACCCCTGAAACCCTACTTTTTAACCTCTAAAACCTGACCATAACCTTTACAAACCCATGTATTTTTTATAAACCTTGAAAAATCATGTCACTCTCATCTTAAAACCTTAGGAAACATGCAAACTCTGTTCTTAACCCTTGAAACACTAGCTTTGACCCTTAGAATTTAACTATGTTCTTAAGCCTTGAAACACTAGTTTTGACCCTTAGAATTTAACTCAAACCCTTGGAAACCCTAAAATTTTAACCCCTAGTGTACATATTTAACCATTAATTGATGTGCCTAACCCTAATCATAAAAATCCCTAATTTCACCTGAATAAAAACCCTAGGTTAGGACCTTGAAATCATGATTTATCCTAACCCTAAACCTTAACTTAAATTAAATCTTTTGTATATAGGTGTGAAACCAAAATAAAGCCCTTAATCCAAAGAAAAAGAAATGAAAAATAAAAATAAAAGAAAAAAATTAGAAAAAAAAAGAAAAAGAAAAAGAAAAATAGAAAGAGAAATAAAAATTAGAAAAATAAAAATAAAAATACAAAGCAAAGATTTGTTTTTCTAAAAATAGAAAAAGAAGATTTTAAAATTGAATGGATTAAAAAGAAGATTTTGAAAGATATAGAAGGATCTAGAAGTTCTAGAGAAGGATCATCAAGAAAACCTATAAATACATGCAAACTGCTCAATAGGTTTTTTGATGATTTTTTTTAGGTACGTTTTTTCTTACAGATGGTTGCCCTGGTGATTGGAGATCCTCAACTCGGCACCCACACCTTCAAAAAAGAAACAGAAACTTTGACTTTAGATCAGATTTCCAGGTATTCACATTTTAAGTTCTTTCAATATCTACATTAATTCACACATAAAGAGCATCATTGATTTTGTTTTGCCTGAGTGTGATCATTCACATATTGCATTTAGTTTAGATCATATGCTTGTGTAATCTTCTATTATTGCTTAGATTAATAATCTAATTCTTTCATAGCTTAGATCATAAAAATTAGAAGAAAATTAAAATGAATGAAATGATTGAAGAACAATTTAGAAGATATGAAGAGATATGTAAAGGAATGAATATCAACATAAATGAATCTATAAAAAAGGCCTATTCAAGATATTTGGGAATTATTCAAGTCCCATTTATATTACTTACTATGTTAACTTCTTGAGTTTGAGCCCAACCTTGGTACACCATTTATAACATAATTATCCTTAATATTAAAGTGTCAATTTAATATACTCATATCAAGAGATAATAACATGTAGTTTGTGAATGAGTGAAAAAGAAAAACATTGGGACACAAAAAATGTCTCAAAATCCTGTGTAATTCCCATTTTTCATGAACAGGCCTTAAAAGTGAAATTTTGTATCATTATGACCTGAATGCAAACTATAAATACAATATCTGATACTATGCAAGTAATGGGAATAAGCATTAAAGACGTAAAAGAGGTAATGGATTATGAAATTTTAGAATTGAAACATAAGTTTGAATTGTTGATCAACCAAATTAAAGATATACAAATATTGAAATGTGACCATGAACATGAGGTAAAAGTCCATATTTGCACATATACAATCATTTGATCTTAGAAGATCCACTCTTAGAGTGATACCTAAAAAATCAAATTGGATTGAGAAGAGACCTATACGATGCTTTTGGTATGATCAATATGGTCATATGTTTTGGGATTGCGTGGCATATGAAAGTGCATGCAGACATAAACTAGTAAATGAACATGAAAGTAAAATTTGTAAATATCAAGATCGAGCACCTTTACATTTGAATGTAGGAAGAGGTGAGATGAAGAATACTTCAAGGAGACCAAAACTAAACCAAAATCATTTCAAAAGATATGAAAACCGAAAAGACATGAGGATAATAAATATAATGAACAAACGAGTATGCTACCTATTTAGAATCAAGAGAAACCTATTGAAGAAAACAAAGTAGACAAACAAAGGTTGAAAAACAAAACACAGAACAAATCAAAGAAAGATCAAGATTTATATATTTCATTTGATCCAAAACTTTTAACTAATGAAAAATTAGTTGATCAAATGAAAGTTACAAAAGTATAGACTCAATTAAACCTTGATATGAATAATCAAGAAGATAAACAGATTGAACAAGAAATTCAAGTAAGCATAAAATATGATAAACAAGTGAATGAAGTAGATAAACGATTGATTGGTGATATTATCAAGAAAATTGAGCGAAATATAAAGACGAATTCAAAGCCTTCTAAGCCTTTGAAAAAGAACAAGAGAAGTAAAAATCTATCTTTTCAAGACATATTAGCAAATGTTGAAGGATGATAGTATGATTGAAGAAGAATCACAATGAAAAAGTATGATAATGATCAAGAGTTATTGGATAATGATTGATGATGATGAAGATGATTGATGATGATGATGATGATGATGATGATGATGATGATGATGATGATGATGCTAATGATGTTGATGCTCATGAACAATAGATCAGGCAATTGAAAAAATGTTTGGATGATGAAGAATATTGAAGATCTGTACAAGTTTAAGAAAATTAAGTAGGATCAAGATAGCAAACACTATTATGGTTTTGTGTGAAGTATGAAAGACTAGAAATGATATGAATAGAATCAGTTAGCAGACTAGAAACTTTCGGGAGCGAAAACTTTGGAATGTGATGGCATACTTAAACTAAGTGCATGTATATGCTCATAGATTTGAACACTTAGTGAGTGGGATTTTTTGGATCCGACTATTTATTTTTTGTGAGATCCTACCTCCAGATAGATCATGATTCAGGTAAACCTTGATGCTCAAGCGAGTAGTATATGTATGTGCATGTGTTGTTAGTGCACTGCGATGAGCTAGTAGGTGGGTGGAGCAACCTTGAAGAGTGATAAAGGCCACGAGCTGATGCTAGTTTCACTATAGGCATGACCTATATGTTGTCATGCACCAATATGGGTCGGTTGGTGGGTGAAGTCATTATGGCCGGGTGGTCAGAGCCATGAGCTGATGTCGATTTCATATAGGGCTGACATTGTGTGTCATATGCTATGTCGGGTTGGTAGACAGGTGAAGTAAACTTGGTTGGGAAGACAAGTTCATGAGTCGCACCCGATTTCATCAAAGGCCGACTTTTGAAAATGAAAATAAAAAGAAAAAGTGTTGAGCTGGGATGAAGTGTAAAAGAAAAGAAAAAGAAAAAGAAAAATAAAAAAGTAAAGAAAAGAAAAAGATATGATGGAGAGTTTGGACAGTAGGAGATAAATAGGGGAAACAAAGTATAATTCTACAAATTGAGTCAGTAGAACTTAGTATATGCTAGTACTTAGGTTAAGCTCCTGGATCTGAATGGGTTGAACGAACGAAAGATCTACAAAGCCTACAATTTATTCATATGATTGCTTGTATGATTGTGGAAACGAAAACATAATAAGATGTATGTGAAGCTTGCATCAACTTTATTCTCTAAAATTTTTACTAATCTTCATAAATTTACATGAAAAATACATATATTTGTTTCTAAATCGATTTGCATCTATCCATGACTATTTGATATTTGTGTATATTTTTTTACTTGATTTGCAGGTTGGACCATCGAGATGATGGGTAGGTTTAGTGGGGGTGGATGTCGCGATGAAATCCCTCAAATATTGTGCATCAAGAAAATTTTTTCAAATTTATTTCTTTTTCTTCTCTGACCATGATATGATGTTTTGACTACAAGAAGATGATAAGATTTATAAAATGTTCAAGTTTTTGATTGAATTAATTGAAACCCTAATTTTTACCTCTAAGACCTAGCTTGATCCTTTAGAAATCCATGTATTTTTTATAAACCTTGAAAAACCATGTCACTTTCATCTTAAAACCCTAGAAAACATGCAAACTAACCCTTAAAACTCCATTCTTAACCCTTGAAATCCTAGTTTTGACCCTCAAAATTTAACTCAAACCCTTGAAAACCCTTAGGTTTTAATCCCTAGTGTCCATGTTTAACCGTTGATGTGCCTAACCCTAATCATAAGAAACCCTAATTTTGCCTAAATAAAAACCCTAGGTTGGGACCTTGATATCATGATTTATCCTAATCATAACCCTTAATTTTAATTAAATCTTTTGTATATAAGTGTGAAACCAAAATAAAACTCTTGATCAAAATAAAAAAAATGAAAAGAAAACAATAAAAATTAGAAAATAAAAAAGAGAAAAATAAAAAGAAAAAGAAAAATCAAAATAGAAAGCAAAGATTTGATTTTCTAAAAATAGAAAAAGAACAAAAAGAAGATTTCGAAAGTAGAATGGATTAAGAAGAAGATTTTGGAAGATATAGAAGGATCTAGAAGTTCTAGAGAAAGATCATCAAGAAAACTTATAGATACATGCAAACCATTCAATAGGTTTTTCCATGATTTCTTTTCCAGGTACTTCTCTTCTTTCATTTTTGTTGCTCATGGTTTACGAATACTTTGACTTCTCTCTATGATCATCAACTCTCATGCTCTCCATCTCTGGCTACCATGCCAAGAGAGAGAGAGAGAGAGAGAGAGAGAGAGAGAGAGAGAGAGAGAGAGAGAGAGAGAGAGAGAGAGAGAGAGAGAGAGACGATAATGCACATCTTTACCGTAATGGGTTCGTTAACGACGCTGAAAAATGTTAGCAAGTATGGGTCGGTGTCAGATCCATTCATAAACATTTCCTCTGAAATGTCGGAAGTGGATAGAGAGATTGTTCAAGATGGTTCTGGGCATCTTGCGCTAAAGGAAAAGGGCAGTAGGTAGATATTTCAAGCATTTCTTGATGATGGGACGGGGGACGGAGGCTGTAGCAATAGCGAGAAGCGCTGTCGGTGTTCAGATAGATATCGCTACCTATGTATTTGTCTTCAAGATCGGGAGCATCCATGGAAGGAACATTTAATCTCTGTTTTGACACTCTAGGGAGAGGGAGAGATTCGTAATGGACCTGGTCTAGTAGCAGATCGAGCTGCAGAGAGAAGCTCACGTGAATAGCGACTACTGTGCTGGACAAATCGCAGAGGAGACATGGTCGAGAGAGAGAGAGAGAGAGAGAGAGAGAGAGAGAGAGAGAGAGAGAGAGAGAGAGAGAGAGAGAGAGAGAGAGAGAGAGAGAGAGAGAGAGGAAAGGAAAGGATAGTTATCTCTATGGCAGAGCTGTGCAACGGATCATAGAGGAGAGCTCTTGTAGTTTGCGTACAACAGAGAAATTATTTGGTGCTGGTTGAGATATTTACCTGCGGTAGAGAGACAAAAAGAATTCAGTTATTGCTGTGCGCGCAGACAAAAGTCAGAGAGAGAGAGAGAGAGAGAGAGAGAGAGAGAGAGAGAGATGCATTATTTTCAAAATTTCATGTGGCATAGTGTTGTTGTGGTTGATTGTTCATCTACGAAAGATGTTGAACTACAACAAGATTTCGGATAGGTTCACATGCAGTTATAGCATCAAGAACAAAAATATGAATGATTTCAACATGCACATGACAATATAGAGACATATTTCTCTTGCCTTGAACATGAACACAAGCATCAATTTGTTAAATTAAACCACCATTACTTGGTGCTGAAGACTATCAGTAATGTAGTGTGTGATGAATCTCTTACCATGCAATAATAGAATGCTAACTTGGTGGAAAAAGTCAACATGTACCACCCAAATACAGAGATGATGACAATGACTCTGATCAAGATAACTTATGGAATTAAATTTTTGGATTCAGGTCCTCCGTGTATGCCAAATGTTAGCCGAAGATTCCTTTATTTTGTAAAGCTTCACTAATGTGTAAACATATACTAAGCGAAAAGGATGTAAGGTACCCCAAAAGAATATGATGAACTAATGGATCTTTCCTTTAATTAATGAAAAGTCTAATAGACAGAGTGGTTTCTACAAGTGTTGGTGTATTGTGTATGGTGTACATTGTTACAAAGTAAGGTGTTAGTGTGATAGTGACTTTGTGTGAATTATGTATAAGTCGGCAGATAGTGCACGGTCTTCAATCTAAATAGTTGGAGTACTCTTTGATTTCTAAAGCTTTACTAAGGTGTAAACATATACTCATGAGCCAAAAAGATGTAAAGTACTAAGGGTACAATGAATTAATGTATCTTTATGTTTATTAATGTATCATTTGATCTTAGAAGATCCACTCTTAGAGTGATACCTAAAAAATCAAATTGGATTGAGAAGAGACCTATACGATGCTTTTGGTATGATCAATATGGTCATATGTTTTGGGATTGCGTGGCATATGAAAGTGCATGCAGACATAAAATAGTAAATGAACATGAAAGTAAAATTTGTAAATATCAAGATCGAGCACCTTTACATTTGAATGTAGGAAGAGGTGAGATGAAGAATACTTCAAGGAGACCAAAACTAAACCAAAATAATTTCAAAAGATATGAAAACCAAAAAGACATGAGAATAATAAATATAATGAACAAACGAGTATGCTACCTATTTAGAATCAAGACAAACCTATTGAAGAAAACAGAAGTAGACAAACAAAGGTTGAAAAGCAAAACACAGAACAAATAACACTGAGTCACAACAAAGGAGAACAAAGACATGTTCTCTTTTTCTTTTTACCTAAATACCATTATATGAAGCAAAAAAGTGGGCATTTTACAATATCTAGAAAGCATCACGAGTCTTGCTTGTAAATATTGTCTTTAGAAGCTTGATCTCATATCCCAAGTAGTCAAGATAGATATACTAAAATTCTTGCTGCCATGAAAACTAGTTGTTGAGCATGACCAAGAATCCCACATCATGATCTTGGACAATAGATTAGAGTTGAAAAGGTACATGTAAGAATTCGCGAAGCTCCTTCATTACATCTATAACCTCAACAAGCACAGAAGATAGCTAATTAAGAGGTACTCGAAAATTAGAGTACATGTGTTGTAAAAATCAGAGCATTTTAACAAGGCAATTAAGATCATCCCCTTTGTATGGTTAAGATCCCCATTGAATGCCTGGCCATATTAACAGAATATGAAATACACTTCACAAAAGCATTCCCAAGAGAAGATAATATTCAACAAAATTATACTAAGAAACATTCACACATGATCAGAGAAATGCTCAAGATAAATCAAGCTGAACGCCAAGTGGAAGCAGAACTCCAAATTATATTTCCATTAAAATGATCTTTTACATTTCATGTGTTTTACAAGAGTTATGTGAATCTACAATAGAAGCTGATCATAGCTTTCCTCAGGCTCAAGGGTATTGGTATCCTCTGGCACATTAGAACACCTATCTTGCCTCTCTTGCTCCAAGATTGGCTCTTCAAGGTCAGCCATGTCCCCAGGTTCATCTGCAAGTGGGGGAACAGGCTCCCTTGAAGCTGCTTGGAATCTCTCCGTATCTGCAATGTGCTTCCTTCCAACCTCTTGGTCTTCATCTGGGCATTCATTCAGCCCATTGATTCTCATTCTAATGAAGCTCACTTGAGCATCATCCTTCTCCACAGCTATGCAGTGCCTGAACATCTTTAAGGAGCAAGCCAGAGTCGTTCCTGAAACAGCAGAAAACCTCTTAGAGGCTTCAATCAACAATGACTAATGAAAATTGTGAAAATTGAAATTACCTGTGCCCGAAAAAAGGTCTAGGACCCAGTCATCATCATTGGAAAATAGCTGAAGCAATCTCATTATGAGTTTTTGTGGCTTCTGATAAGGGTTAACCAATGTCATGTCCCCAGCTACATGACGAAGTTTTTTGGTAACGGCTGGGAACATGAGCACATTTGAGATCCCATTCTCATTGCAATGCTCCCTGACTCTCCTTTTGCTTACTTCATCATAATAGCCCACTGTAATGCATTCAGTGGCACTCACAAACCGATGCAAAGGAGTGTGATTTACGTTTGTCTTCACCCTGCAAAAAAGAACTATGAGTCACATAGGGCATCATTAAAGCCATGGAGATAGAAAGAAGATTACTTACCAACAGAGAAAGACTGGTCTCTGCTATGGAAAATTACTATCCTCCAAAGAGGAGACATAGTCAACTCTGCAAAATCATTGACCATCTTCCGAATCTGAGGGTGTTTGAAGGGTTCATCATCATTAACTGATCCTAACATCCTAAATCCATAGGGTATGTCCGCTATGAGAAGGGAGAAATGTTTTCTAGGCACAACAGAACAAATATTATTTACATCACTACAGAACACATTGTAATATACAAGCCTAAGGGGGTCTAAGGGATTGGAGAAACATTTAAGATCGGGTTCATCATCAAAATCCATCTCCTTCGCTTTCAGTCTAGATTTCTCATGCCTTGCTCTTTGAATGTGAGCAAGGAATGCAGGGGGGCAATCATCTAGTACCTCTGTAGACTTACTTTTCCTTGGTTTCTGCAGAACAAATTGGAAAAACAATTAGAAGAGCTCTTCAGTACAGCAAACAGAACATAAAGAACGGATGTATGGCATCGATTTCTTGTTGGGGTAGATGCCTGGCATCGACTTTTGCCACGAGGTCGATGCCAGGCATCGACTTTTGTTGCAGGTCGATGCCAGGCATCGACTTATGCTGCAAGTCGATGCCAGGCATCGACTTATGCCCCCAAGTCGATGCCAGGCATCGACTTATGCTGCAAGTCGATGCCAGGCATTGACTTTTGCCCCCAAGTCGATGCCAGGCATCGACTTATGCTGCAAGTCGATGCCAGGCATCGACTTATGCCCCCAAGTCGATGCCAGGCATCGACTTTTGCCCCCATGTTGATGCCATGCAATGCATCAAATTGTTTAGTATGAAATATTCTGAAAAGAGAATCTACCCAATCACGAAACAGGATGAAATATTCTGATAAGGCTTTGTAGGATGATGTGGTTGGATAGTCTGCTTGGACCTCTGTCCAAGAAAAGCAACCCAGCCTCTTCATCATCACCTCCTGAATCTTCATGTACACTTTATGACTACAGACACATAAATATAAAAGCGACTAGGTTAGACAAGAAGCATGGGAGGAGGGAAAAAGGATCTGAGAATAACATACATACTTATTGAGCTCAGTCACCATCTCCTCGAGGCTTAACTCCTTCGAGATTACCCTTGACAAAGTTGATATGATCAATGTATCATCCTTGATTCCTTGAAGGGCCCTCCATGGGGTCAGCTTCATGTCCTCAGGAGCCTCTTCAATTGAAAGGTCAACTTTCCTTCCCTTTCCCCTCAGATCAATTTGTGGGTCTGGCCTCGACTTTCGTTGCTTCTGGCCCTTGACCTCCTTGTGCTCCCACATTGTGAAGATTCTATCCTGAAGATCCCAGATCTCACCTGATCTGAATGCCAGTTGAAACCATGGATCATATTTCCTCAAAGCATCTGACTTTCTATTCTCATCCAATGCAATTCCAACCTCAATAAGGCATTGCTTTCGTAGATTGGGATGTATTCTCCCAGCTTCCTTCACAAGACAATCTTCGTATTCATGGTGGAAGAACCGAATTCTCTCTATGGAGGACATTTTCTGCCTGTAGTCATTGTCGTTGTTGTGATCCCAAGCAAGAAGCTTGGCTTCCTCAGTTGTAAGACCAGCATATATCTTACACTCTGCATACCTAAAGAAAAATGTAGTAGGGTGCTCCTTCACTAACTGTCTACGAGCCTCTGCAGAGTGTGAACCTCCAATCACATAATACGTGTACTCCTCAAACAAGCCCTCATTGAAATCCTCCACACAGCTGCACTCATGCGGATCCACCATGACAAGGAATGGCACAACAGTAGCATGAGGATTTATTTTCATTTTCTTCTTAAGATTTTGGACATGCAAATTATGTGGCTCCCTGATCTCAAGGGGCCTCCTCCCTGTGACTGGATCCACTGGTGGCCTGTGGATAATATTAATAGGCAGGTGGAACAACTGCCCCTTCTTCACAACTTTTCTTCTAGCTATGTCCTCCCTCATCTTATTCTGCTCAGTGCCAAGCACACCAGATGCAAGCTCTCCACCAGGTGCAACAATTATGTCCCCAGAGCTAGAGCTTGAGTCAGAAAAGTTCTCTTCTGCAATTATCTTCTTTTTCTTTTGGGGCTTTTTCTGCACACTCTGCTTACCCCTTGCCTTTATAGGGGTCGTCTTCTTGTGCTGTGTTGGCATGATATTGCCCTGTATCCATGGCATCAGGTCCTTGATGAAATTCACTGAGTCTCTGCATATCTGAGCTAGCTCTTCTGGAACACAGCACTCTGGGCACAAGAAATCCATCTTGCATATGACATTTCTTAATCCTTTCGATGTCTCCACCAAGAAAAGCAGGTTGTCAGAATCTTCATCTTCATAATCCAATTTGTAGACAAGTCCATACTGAAAACCTTGTGTTGTCGTGATCTTTCCTCTGCCATAGGCCCCTGCGAACACAAGGAGGACTGCATTCTTCTCTTCAACGTACTGAAGGCACCATTCGAGATTTGTGATGTCCCGAAGTGGACGATCTGTCCTCATGACCTCCGTCTCCCTAGACCTTTCCCTCATATTTGGATCCTCCTCAGGAATTTTTATGCTACTCTGTTCACCTGAGGATATTCCTAGTGGGTTGCTGGCCTTCTCAGAGGATAATGGTGCAATAATTTTCTTTGGCTTTGCTTGGTGACCACTGCCTTTGTCACGTTGCTGGTCAGCAGAGCCCATGGTGACTCTGAGCTTCTTGATGGGCCTTTCATCCTTGTACTCCGCATCCCTGAAAGCAATTGGAAATATCAGATCAAACGTAAATGTGGCTTCAAAGGCCCAAGTCCATGCAAGGCATGGATTTTGAGCTTCAGGTCGATGCCAGGCATCGATGTTTAAGTGAATGTCGATGCCAGGCATCGACTATGTGTGCAAGTCGATGCCAGGCATCGACTTGAGGGTGAAAGTCGATGCCAGGCATCGAGTTGGGGGTGCAATAGTCGATGCTTGGCATCCACTTTTGGGCCCAAGTCGATGCTTGGCATCGACTTTTGGGCCAAGTCGATGCCTGGCATCGACTTTTACCCTCAAGTCGATGCCTGGCATCGACTTGCACACAAAGTCGATGCCTGGCATCGACTTGGGCACAAAAGTCGATGCCAAGCATCGACTTGGGCCCAAAAGCCGATGCCAAGCATCGATTTTGCACCCAAAAGTCGATGCCTGGCATCGACTTTTCAGTGAATGTTGATGCCGGCAAGTCGATGCTTGGCATCGTTTTTTGGGCCCAAGTCGATGCCTGGCATCGACTTGGGGCTGCAAGTCGATGCCTGGCATCGACTTGCACCTGCAAGTCGATGCCAGGCATCGACTTGGGGTTGCAAGTCGATGCCTGGCATCGACTTGCACCGACAAGTCGATGCCTGGCATCGACTTGCTCCTGCAAGTCGATGCCTGGCATCGACTTGCAATCCTAAGTCGATGCCTGGCATCGACTTACACCTTAAAGTCGATGCCAGGCATCGACCTGTACATGCTTTTGATCCATATTTCTAGAGGTAAGAAAAATTAATGCCTAGAAAGCAGATATTTAGACAGACATACAGAGGGAATCTTTTTGGAATCTTTACTTATGTTATGATTTTGTCTACCTCTTGGTGCTTTTGCCAACATTCTTCTTCTCCATCAGACTTGGCTTGCTGGTATGCTGACCTCTGTGCTCCATGGCTGTCTGTGCTCTGCTGCTCTCTCTTGCTCGTGGATTTTGAAAATGCGAATGATCTCCTCCTCTGGTATTTATAGGCAATTGGGTAACTTGAACCAGAAACTAACTGGATCTAACTGAATGAGTGCACTTGCTAACTAAATCTGTCAACTTATCTAACCAGGGAATAGCACCCACACAAATAGGCTGTTTCAGAGCCACTTTAATGAAATATTCATAGACCCTTGCAACTATTTATATACATTTGCATAGAAATTACATTTCAATGGCAAGAGTATGGTATGTCCATGAGGATGTCTAAACTCATGTAGAGATTTGTTTCTAAGAATCTCTTTATTGGGAGAAAATCAAGTCAAAGTTGTGTTAAATGTGGGAGACTAATGACATCTTTATAGTATTACCCTCCTCACGTTAGTTCATATTCACATTTATCTTGTAACTCACTGTTGAAATGGAAAATCACTATGAATAAACATTCTAGTACAGAACCTTGCAACTATTTATATACATTTGCATTGAAATTAAACTTCAATGGCAACAGTATGGTATGTACATGAGGATTTCTAATCACATGTAGAAGTTTTTTCTTAGAGTCTGTTGCTTGGGAGAAAATTAGGTCTAAGTTGTGAGATTAATGACATCTTTATAGTGTTATCCTCCACACTTTAGTTCATATTCACATTTATCTTGTAACACATTGTTGAAATGGAAAATCAATGTATGAATATGCTTTCTGTGTGCCTCTTTTACACATAATTCTTTTTCAATATACTTTCATCTACCTCTTTGATATCTAGCCTACACCACAATAAAACCTAATCCTTGAAATCTTAACCAAATGTAAAATTTCTTCTTGTATAGTGTTCAATGGCATAGCATATTCCAGTTGGAACTCAACTTGGATATATTCCAGTTGTAAAATTTCTTCTTGTAGAATTTCTCCAAACAATTTTATTATATATTCCTGTTGGAACTCAACTTGGATATATTTTGATTCATTCACAATGCTTAGACTGAATGACTCATATGTAGTTAGAAATCAACTGTGTTTCTCATTTGAATCAAAAGTGAATCAAATCTTTGGTTCCCTGATTAGTGTATATTTGAGTAATTAAGTGATTTGATGTAATTTGATGTTTTATGTTATTTAATGTACTTTAATAAGCTTTTGATTTCATATCTTCTTGATGTGACATTTGATGTGATATCTTCACTTGATCTCGGATTTCTACTTATTTAAAAAGGTCATTCATCTTCAGTCTTCTGTGAACTCAGTGAAGATGAGCTCAATCTTTTCAGTGGATGCTTGGGCATCAGCTTCCTCTGCTCATATTGATTCATTGTTCTCAGTTGAACCTTTCCAGAGAAGTGATGATCCCTATGATTTAGAACGTGCTGATGATTCCATGTTTTCTGTTGAGTCATTTAAGTTATCCAATTCACAGTGCAATGCTGCTCAACCAAATGCACCTCTTGATCTCCCATCTGATCCAACCATTGATCTCCCTTCTGACTCAAGTGCATGTGGAGCAACGAAAAAGCAAAGCAAGCTCAATCTACGATTTAAAAGAAGGTCTCGTGAAGTAAGTCGAAAAAGATTTAAATTTCTTACTTCAGATAGACAGATTGCATTGGATATTGTGAAGCATTGTTGTGGTTTGAAATGCTTGTATAATTTAGGGATGAAGAAACTAAAGCACATAAGAGAAAAATTCCTCCATTTAGATAGTGAAAGGCAGGATATATACCTTGTTTCTTGCATGCAAATGATTGAGGATAACATGTCAGTAACGCGTGTTGGTTTTGAATATTTCTTTACTCAAGGGATGCCATGCTGTAGGGCTGCATTTAAAATTGCAATGGGTGTAGGAAATTTTAGAATACATAGGGTTCAACAAGGGTTTTTGAATGGGGATCTCATTTTGGATACGTTCCATGTTGGGACCAAAGGATCTGTTGGACGTCATGCAATGAATTGGATGATGAACTATTTTACCTTGCATTGTGAAGTTATGCCTACAACTGGAAGGTTGCACTTGTCAGATAACTTTACTCGTCGAGAGGTATTTCAAATATATAGAGAAGACATGGAAAATAGAAATGAGAAGTATGTGTTGTATCGTCACTTTACTCGATTATGGAAGGAAGAGTTTAACAATGTTTCTATTCCTCGTAAAGTTAGAATGGGTGAATGTTCAGTTTGCGCCACTTTGAAAAACATGGCAAAAGGGGCTACAACACCACAGGAAAAGCATAATTTTAAAAACCTTCTTAACAACCATCGTGAGAGTCAAGCATTAGAGAGAAAGAAAGCAATTCATCATCGAAGTAAGGCACTCAGAAATCCGGAGCGTTATATGTGTTTGTTGATCGATGGTATGGATCAGAAAAAAACTTGTTTGCCACATTTTTATCGCATCCCTAAGGACATTGGAGATGAAGTCCTTGTGCAAATGCATTTGGTTGGCGCTTTGGTATACAATGGAACTGTAATGTCCAAGGTTTTCTTCACATATCCGAATGTGCATAATGATCCAAACCTTACAGTTACTGTCATTCATCGTGTTTTGCAATCATGGAAGGGTCTTTTGCCACCAACTCTATATTTGCAACTAGATAATACTCCAAGAGAGAATAAAAATTCTACAGTCTTTGGATATTTAAGCATGCTTGTTGAAAAACAGGTATTTCAGAAGGTTAAGGTAAATTTTCTTCTGGTTGGCCACACTCATGATCACATTGATCAAATGTTCAGTACTTTCTCTAAGAGGTTGGCATGTAACAATGCTTTTACTCTTCCGATTTTATCTGAGCTGATTTCAGAAGCATATACTCCAAAACCAGAAGTTCAACACCTCACACAGATTTATGACTTTAAGCACTTTTGCTCAATGGGCCTTGATAACAGTGCTAAGGTTTTGGCTCCATTGCACAATATTAGTTTCAACCATGTATTCTTGATGAGGAGGGTTGATGAAATAACCCTTTTATTTGCAAAGCAGTATTCATCTTCTCTTGGGTGGGAGCCTAAAGAGGGATGCAGTTTCTTATTGCAGGTGCCTAATTTGTCTACTGTAACAGTGTATGGTGCAGAACAATCACCATATGAAGATAAAAACAATACAGAAAGATGTGGAAGTGTGGTTGATCAAAGTAAAAGCTGGATGCATGCACTCATTGAAAAGAAGAGACATATTGAGCGTGCAAAAAAATATGCTGGAGATCAAGATGTATCTTGGTGGGAGGACTTTTTCAATCATCAAGAAGAGATTATACAGTATACAATTGCAGGTCACTGGCCAGTTGATGTTCCATTCACATGGGATTTTTGTACACAAAGATCCGTGAATGTGGCCCAAGCATGTAATGCAGATGCACTTCAAAGTTTTATACATCCACCAGAAAGAAATATTTATGTAGGCCCAAGGATGACAAAACAGGCAGAAGCAAGATGGCAAGGAAATTTAATAGAGATAAATGTTGGAACGCTTATTGCAGTACTTGCTGATGGTGATGAGGCTACCAGACCATTTTGGATTGCAAAGGTTTTAGAGATAACTAAAGATATTGATCAGAGAAGAATAGAGGCTTTGGTGGTGCATTGGTATTACACTAAAAGTAGTAATGCATTCACAGGTAAATATAACTTAGAAATGGTGTGTGATACTAAACGAACAGGTTCAAAAAGGAAAAAGAATATTCGAAGCACATCCACTCTTAAAATGGATGATGTAGATATTCTTGTTTATGATTTTTCCTTGACAAAAACTGGTCACTTGAGGAAAGCAACCATCAACATGATAAAACAAAAGCTTCCAGATGTATGTGGTACAGGAAATCATAGGAAAACAAGAAGAGTTGTGCATGATCCTGCAGAATTTGGTATGTACGTGGATGAAGATAGAGCTCTTGTGGATATAGAAGAAGAAGAAGAGAGCTCTCAACAGTATGAGACTGAATCAAGTGCATCAGATGATGAGGGTGTAGACATAGATCGACAAAGTTGTGAGTTGCATTGAAGCTCTCAGACATTTTTAGTGCTTATGTAAATGCCTCAAAGTAGTTTGGTTAATGAAACCATGTTTTGTAGCAATTTTGAATAACAATCAGATATCCACCCATTAAAGAAATGTCTAAAATGTTATTTTTGTGTAAAAACTATTGATTTCTACATTCTTATATATATTTTAGACATGTCAATGTCTTATCATATAGATTTTGGACATGTCAATGTCTTATCATATACATTTTGGGACACGTCAATGCCTAATATAGTGAAATTTTGACTACATTTTGAGCTCATTTTTTTTTGAGAAAATGACAAAAAACGTCAAAAATTACTTGTTTTCACCTCATTTTTGTAATATATGTATACAGGTGTAAAGGAATTCCAAAAATGAGGTGAAAACATGTAATTCTTGACGTAAGTGTTCTCTTTTTACGACATAGTTCTCGTTTGTTACGACTCGCTGTTAAATCAAACAAAGATCAAGATTTATATATTTCATTTGATCCAAAGCTTTTAACTAATGAAAAATTAGTTTATCAAATGAAAGTTACAAAAGTATAGACTCAATTAAACCTCGATATGAACAATCAAGAAGATAAACAGATTGAACAAGAAATTCAAGTAAGCATAAAATATGATAAACAAGTGAATGAAGTAGATAAACGATTGATTGGTGATATTATCAAGAAAATTGAGGGAAATACAAAGACGAATTCAAAGCCTTCTAAGACTTTGAAAAAGAACAAGAGAAGTAAAAATCTATCTTTTCAAGACATATTAGAAAATGTTGAAGGATGATAGTATTACTGAAGAAGAATCACAATGAAAAAGTATGATAATGATCAAGAGTTATTGGATAATGATTGATGATGATGAAGATGATTGAAGATGATGATGATGATGATGATGATGATGATGATGATGATGATGATGATGATGATGCTAATGATGTTGATGCTCATGAAGAACAATAGATCAGACAATTGAAAAAATGTTTGGATGATGAAGAATATTGAAGATCTGTACAAGTTTAAGAAAATTAAGTAGGATCAAGATAGCAAACACTATTATGGTTTTGTGTGAAGTATGAAAGACTAGAAATGATATGAATAGAATCAGTTAGCAGACTAGAAACTTTAAGGAGTGAAAACTTTGGAATGTGATGGCATACTTAAACTAAGTGCATGTATATGCTAATAGATTTGAACACTTAGTGAGTGGGATTTTTGGATCCGACTATTTATTTTCTGTGAGATCCTACCTCTAGATAGATCATGATTTAGGCAAACCTTGATACTCAAGCCAGTAGTATATGTATGTGCATGTGTTGTTAGTGCACTACGATGGGCTAATTATCATGCACCAATATGGGTCGGTTGGTGGGTGAAGTCATTATGGCCGGGTGGTCAGAGCCATGAGCTGATGTCGATTTCATATAGGGCTGACATTGTGTGTCATATGCTATGTCGGGTTGGTAGACAGGTGGAGTAAACTTGGTTGGGAAGACAAGTCCATGAGTCGCACCCGATTTCATCAACGGCCGACTTGTGAAAATGAAAATAAAAAGAAAAAGTGTTGAGCTGGGATGAAGTGTAAAAGGAAAGAAAAAGAAAAAGAAAAATAAAAAAGTAAAGAAAAGAAAAAGATCTGATGGAGAGTTTGGACAGTAGGAGATAAATAGGGGAAACAAAGTATAATTCTACAAATTGAGTCAGTAGAACTAGTATATGCTAGTACTTAGGATAAGCTCCTAGATCGGAATGGGTTGAATGAACGAAAGATCTACAAAGCCTACAATTTATTCATATGATTTCTTGTATGATTCTGGAAATGAAAACATAATAAGATGTATGTGAAGCTTGCATCAACTTTATTCTCTAAAATTTTTACTAATCTTCATAAATTTACATGCAAAATACATATATTTGTTTCTAAATCGATTTGCATCTATCCATGACTATTTGATATTTGTGTATATTTTTTTACTTGATTTGCAGGTTGGCCAATCGAGATGATGGGTAGGTTTAGTGGGGGTGGATGTCGGGATGGAATCCCTCAAATATTGTGCATCAAGAAAATTTTTTCAAATTTATTTCTTTGTCTTCTCTGACCATGATATGATGTTTTGACTACAAGAAGACGATAAGATTTATAAAATGTTCAAGTTTTTGATTGAATTAATTGAAACCCTAATTTTTATCTCTAAGACCTAGCTTGATCCTTTAGAAATCCATGTATTTTTTATAAACCTTGAAAAACCATGTCACTTTCATCTTAAAACCCTAGGAAACATGCAAACTAACCCTTAAAACTCCATTCTTAACCCTTGAAATCCTAGTTTTGATCCTCAAAATTTAACTCAAACCCTTGAAAACCCTTAGGTTTTAATCCCTAGTGTACATGTTTAACCGTTGATGTGCCTAACCCTAATCATAAGAAACCCTAATTTTTCCTAAATAAAAACCCTAGGTTGGGACCTTGATATCATGATTTATCCTAATCATAACCCTTAATTTTAATTAAATCTTTTGTATATAAGTGTGAAACCAAAATAAAACCCTTGATCAAAATAAAAAAATGAAAAAAAAACAATAAAAATTAGAAAATAAAAAAGAGAAAAATAAAAAGAAAAAGAAAAATCAAAATAGAAATCAAAGATTTGATTTTCTAAAAATAGAAAAAGAACAAAAAGAAGATTTCAAAAATAGAATGGATTAAGAAGAAGATTTTGGAAGATATAGAAGGATCTAGAAGTTCTAGAGAAAGATCATCAAGAAAACTTATAGATACATGCAAACCATTCAATAGGTTTTTCCATGATTTCTTTTCCAGGTACTTCTCTTCTTTCATTTTTCTTGCTCATGCTTTATGAATACTTTGACTTCTCTCTATGATCATCAACTCTCATGCTCTCCATCTTTGGCTACCATGCCAATAGAGAGAGAGAGAGAGAGAGAGAGAGAGAGAGAGAGAGAGAGAGAGAGAGAGAGAGAGAGAGAGAGAGAGAGAGAGAGAGAGAGAGAGAGAGAGAGAGATGCATTATTTTCAAAATATCATGTGGCATAGTGTTGTTGTGGTTGATTGTTCATCTACGAAAGATGCTGAACTACAACAAGATTTTGGATAGGTTCACATGCAGTTATAGCATCAAGAACAAAAATATGAATGATTTCAACATGCACATGACAATATAGAGACATATTTCTCTTGCCTTGAACATGAACACAAGCATCAATTTTTTAAATTAAACCACCATTACTTGGTGCTGAAGACTATCAGTAATGTAGTGTGTGATGAATCTCTTACCATGCAATAATAGAATGCTAACTTGGTGGAAAAAGTCAACATGTACCACCCAAATACAGAGATGATGACAATGACTCTGATCAAGATAATTTATGGAATTAAATTTTTGGATTCAGGTCCTCCGTGTATGCCACATGTTAGCCGAAGATTCCTTTATTTTGTAAAGCTTCACTAATGTGTAAACATATACTAAGCGAAAAGGATGTAAGGTACCCCAAAAGAATATGATGAACTAATGTATCTTTCCTTTAATTAATGAAAAGTCTAATAGACAGAGTGGTTTCTACAAGTGTTGGTGTATTGTGTATGGTGTACATTGTTACAAAGTAAGGTGTTAGTGTGATAGTGACTTTGTGTGAATTATGTATAAGTCGGCAGATAGTGCACGGTCTTCAATCTAAATAGTCGGAGTACTTTTTGATTTCTAAAGCTTTACTAAGGTGTAAACATATACTTATGAGCCAAAAAGATGTAAAGTACTAAGGGTACAATGAATTAATGTATCTTTATGTTCAGTAATGCAAATTCAAACAAATAAAGAGTATGACATCGTGTTGTGGCATTATGTGCCTTCGGGTCAGCTTTCTTCAATCATTGGTGTATTGTGTCTAGTGTAACATTTTCGTAGACTAAAGTGTTAATGTACGTAGCTTTGTGTGAGTTGTGTATGTCTAAAGATAGTGTATATTGTTCAATTCCAATGAATTGATTCCGGTTAATGAAGTGTTTGCACTATCGTTCTTTGCTTCTTGAGGTATCGAGAAGCAGCCCGCATATTTCCAAGATGAGGCCTTCTCATCATGCGTGTCTCCTCTCTATGCTTCTTCGCTCCATCCTACAAACACACACAAATCGCCTCCTTGATGACCAGAAAACATGGACGAGAAGGATCCCTTTCAATGTTTCGAAAGAATCCAGGATTTTCCGTTTGCTACCCCTACACACTAAACAATGCATAAGCACTCACCATGTGAGGACTTTCAAACTTTGATACATTGATGAAAAATTGCCAACCAATAATGCCTTCTGCTTCATGAGTTTTGAATGGGTGGCCCCCACTTTTGCACCTCTCCTAAGGGAAATTCGGAAAGCTTTGTGTCCTTCAATATCTGCGAGAAGCCTAACAAAAAGGGCAAGAAAAAATGTCTTGTCTGCAACACCTTGGTCACCATCAAGGCTGGAGACCATTCCATCTCCTTATTTCATAGCACCACACACAAATGAATACACATGTACATACATTTGCATCACGTCATACACATTGATTTGTACACACACATGGAAATGCATTTGGGACCATGGTAACACATACACATCCTCAGACATGGACATGCATGTCCTATACCCTCATGTACCTATAAATGCTCATTCGTTAACACATTCCATATGGACAAAATGATTTAAATGAGCAACGTGCTTGACTGAAGGGGTAATTATGCTCATCCATAAGAAAGATAGTAAGAAAAGAATGCAAAACTAGTGGCATATCACCATGCTCTAAAGTTGATATAAGATCTTCGGAAAGGTTCTCCCCAACCTCATTGCATGCGATCTCCACTCGAGATCTACAAAGATAAAAAAGGCATCACCAAAGGTAGATATATCCTCAAGTCCATCACTAATATTTGGGAGAGAATTGATTATGAAAGGTACTCATAATATCTTCTCTTCATCAAGATTGATTTTAATAAAGTGTATGATATGCTTGAGTGGGGCTTTATCCTCTAATACCTCAAGGGCCTTGGGTGTGGGACTAAGTTTATAAAAATGATTTCCTTTCTCCTAGGGAGTGCTTTCACTCAGATTGACATTAATGACAAGATCTCCCTAACTATTTATCTTAAGTGGTCAATCAAGTGAGTCCCATTTTCCTCATTTCTTTTTGTTATTTTTGCTCATGTTCTTAGCTATCTAGTTGTTAGACAAGTGTAGCTGGGGTATACGCGAGGGTTTTCTCTCCTTGTGAGCCAGAATCTGATGGTTCTGAGACTATTTGCAAATGACATCAATGGACTTCTTTCAAATGATACTAGGTTTCTGCCATTATTGGCATTGCCTTGACACTTTTTTGTGAGGCCTCTTGATCTAGAATGACCAACTCAAAAACTACTTGTTCTTGGTCCACCTTTTAAAATTTTGAGGGCCCAAGGATGTGAAGAGCTTTTTAATGATTAATTCTTTCCTCTACTGGTCATCCTAATGGGTTTTTCTATTTCCATGGGCTAACAATGGGATTGAGTGCTTGCCAAGATTGATAACAAGATTCACTACTAGAATGGTATGCAACTTAATGTGTATCAGCATGCTATTTCAATTAAACATGTTCCTTATCTCCTCTATCATCTAGTTCGTAATATAAAAATCTCCTTTTGATGGGCGATCCTAACATAAGAGGAGTGTCAAAGATCAAATGGGAAATCTTCTCTAGCTCAAAGGATATGGGGCTACAACATAAGAACCCTTCTAGACTATCAATAATGATCGAAAAATGGGTTGTAGGCATCGAAAAACACAACTATATGTAGTTCCTAAAATTTGGTATATGAAGAATGGAATGTGGAAACCTTCGTAGAGCTAAGAGGCTCTCGAATAAAAGTTCTTGGATGTGGAAGCACCTTTAGAGCCAAGTTAGAAGGCATTGCATCATATTTGAAATTATTAATCCAAATTGAAACTGACTACAAAGATTGGTGCATTTTAAGGCACAATATCAATGCATGGAATGACGGGAAGCCCTATCTCTTGAATGTTTAGGAACCCACATCCTCCCCTTGGAAGGTTTGAAGTTGTGGAATGACAAAGAAATAGAGGATACTCTGAGAAGCAAAAGAGATCTAGACTTTCATCACTTACTTAACAAGAATAATTTGTATTTAAATTCATTTTATAATAGGTGGAAATTTAAGTTAAAGCACCTGTGGCATACAATTATTGAGAACAAGAAAGTGATCCTTATGTGGAAAATTTTCCATATGGAGATATGAACCAATCTCAAAACAAATAAAATGTATAGTGCTTGCTATTGTGCAAGCAATGCTCAAGTGTTAGGGAAGGCTTCAATCACCTTTTCTTTTCCTCTCCTAACAACATCTTGACCTGTTAATGTCTTAGTAAGCTCTTTTTTTTATATCGAGTTAATTGGAATCAAGATCTTCTTAGGGAGCAGTTGATTGTTCCTTTGCTTTGTGGAACACCACAAGAGGTGAATCGAGCATGGGGTGCATGAATCCTTAGTATATTAAAAGAAGTGGATTGCTTGAATCATTGATGGGATGCAAATACATGCAGTATACGCATGTAAGTAAATATAATTCACACTTTTATTTTATGAAACTAATTAAATGAAAGTATCATTGAGTAGATAGTTTGATTTTCTAAGGATGCAAGAGACTTGGGAAGAAGTGAAGCTAACGTACTTGTAAAATCATGCTAGGAAGATTTTTAAGTACCAATACTTGGGAAAATTCCTTTCCAAAATGATATTGAGGTATAAAATATTTAATATAAACTTCCAATTAGGTATGTCTTTCGTATCACTGAAGTAAGCAAAAGTGAGGAATAAGATTTGGATAGATTCTCTTTCCATATTAATGGTGAGGAAGAAATGAGTACATGACGTGCAAATCACCTAAATATTTCGTTGAAAATCTTTTTGAGTCAACTACTTTCAAGACGATTTTTGCCCAAAGTGATGTATACATTACTTTAGAGAACCTATTCAATGCTAGTTCTAAGAATAAACGATACTTAGAGACAATCATCTGAAAAGGTTCTAATAAAGGAAATCATAAATTAGATTAAAATTGATGTACCTCTTTCTTTTGTGATTTCACATCTATCCTAAGAAGGGTGATACTCCAACATGGTTAAAGGAAATCATAAATTAGATTAAAATTGATGTACCTCTTTCTTTTGTGATTTCACATCTATCCTAAGAAGGGTGATACTCCAACATGATCATTTGAACTTTGATATAAATTGGTAGTGTATAAAATTTCAATCAAGTTGTTCTAAGCTTAACTTCACCAATAGGAATGATCTAAGGTACAAAAAGACCATCACAAAATTTTGAAAACACCTTCATCTATTCCAATTATATTATGGATTCATTTGATTAAGAGATTTGCATCTCAATACAAAAATAAAGACATGATTTCTTAAGGAGATGTGATAGTTCCCAATGGAGTGAACTTGAAATCTTAAAGTTACAATTATGAAATAGAAAGGTTTTTTGATTTTATGGTACAAGTAACACCAAAACTTCCTAATAGTTGATACTCTTATGCTACATCAAGCCTTGAAGCTAAAACCAATTCTCGTAACATGATAGAATCAGAACATATACCTTGGGAATATAAAAATCTCAAGGTATTGAATCTTTATTGATACATGAAACTTCCTAAAACTGGGAAAAAATTCCTAAATATGTTAGGAAAAGTGGACACCAAGGTACCTAAAGAAGGTTTTTGGTTAAATACCATTATTTTCTAGTACATCTTCTTGAAAGGGATACTTTTAAGGTTCAAACAAGCAAAAGAGTGGTTGAATAGTAGGCTTGTGGGATACATAGTTTGCATCATAAATGAAGCTATATACTTTAAAATTTTCTAGGATGAAAACTCCTTAAAGGGGGGAAGGAAATAGTACCAAAATGTATACAAATTGGTGCAATTAGTTTCTTGAGTATATAATAATGAAGGAAGATGATGGGGTATAAGAACATGTTTTAGGTATAAATGTTTCAAAAAGGAGGATTTTCTTAGAAAGCAACGAAGTTCATGGAATGCTAAAGATAGTATTGAGAGTGGGATCCTATTGTAACAACATAATTTGATAGAGCATGTCGAAGCCTAAAAAGAAGTGAGAATGAAAGATAGAATTTTGAATTCCACGTACGTATTTTGCAATTTTAATAAATGAAAATTAAGTATGTTGAAGGTGAAACTTATGTTCACCTATCCTTAAACGGTGATTTCATGGAAGCAAAATCCAAAATCAATTCTGGATTCTTGGACTTAAGCATAAGAGAAATTCTTGAAAATCCCTAGGGTAAGATTTCAAAGATTTTGTAAAAATGGAACCTAAAGACAAGAGTTAAATATTGCCACTAAAAGTTGGTGGAGTAAGCACCAATTTAGATTTCAAGTATGAGAAATTCAAAAAACTTGGACAAGTACTTTGCTTAAAGATCTTAGAAAAGTAGGAAGTATGATGATATCATCAAGTAGAATGTTTTAAAGCTTCCAAGATAAACATCTATAAGATCATAGAATGATCTTATAGCATAGAGGTAATTCCCAAACATCAAATTCTTTTGAAAGGTTCTCTAAGCATCCTGAGTCAATGTAGAATAGGTGGTCATCATCTGTACCTGGTTTTGATGTGTATATGTATATATGTATGTATGTATATATATATATATATATATATATATATATATATATATATATATATATATATATATATATATATATATATATATATATATATATATATATATATATATAAGTCATGTTCATGATCAGAAGAGAATCATCCTGCTCTTCTGTATAGTTGTTGTAGTCCTTTCTGGATTCGAATCCTCCTTGGTAATTGCCATTGTAGTTGTTGTTGTAATTGTTGTTGTAACCTTGGTGATGGTTGAATCTTCCTCTTGACTATGAGTATCCACCTCTTTGATATCCTCTTCCTCTCTGATTCTTGTAATTCCCGAAACACTCATCTGTAGTATGATTTGATAAACCACAAATGTTGCATGGTGAGGAGTTATAGGATCTCCCCCTACCTTGCTTACCTCCTATGCCCCTTCCTCTTGATGATCTACCTCTCCCTGCATAGTTGGCTTGGGGGGTAGTGACTTCATCTTCCACCTTCTTGTTCTTGCCTTTATCTTTAGACTTTTTATCAGTATATAGGGTAGAAGAGTTATTACCTTTGGATGTGTCTCCATTCTTGTTGAGCTTTGCTTCATGAGTGAACAATTGTCCCATGAGAGTTGTAAGATCTGGAATTTGCATGTCCATGTAAAGGTCCATGGCAGTGGTGAAACTTTCCCATTTATCATCAGCTTTGATCCCATTGATCCCTTGCCTTACAATCTGCTCTTCTTCAATCTCTTCTCCTATACTTGCTAACTGATTTGCTACATCTTTAATCTTGGTTACAAATTCTAAAATAGCTTTCTTAGGTTGCTTCCTTAATGTGGTGAATTCAATCCACAACTGATTTTTTCTAGCTCTTGTGTTGGAAGAGAAGTAAGATGACAAGGTTTCCCAAGTTTCTTGGGATGTCTTACAGTTCCTAATATGTGGCAAAAGAAAATCAGAGATGGAGTTTAGTAAATAAGACCTTGCTAATGCATCCTTAGCACACCATGTGTTGAGCTTTTCATGTTCTTCCTTTGTTGGCAATCCTCTTGTTTTGAATGAGGACAATTCCTCATCTCCTGAGATGTATCCATAAAGACTCCTTCCTTGTAGGTATGTCTTCATCCTTAGAGACCATGCTTGATAGTTGTTCCTGTCCAATTTATCAATAAATGAAGGAAAACCATCTCCTATTTTACCTTAGTTTGCTCTGATACCACTGTTGGGAAAGATGGAGGTTCACTCCAAGAGAATGAGTAGGTACTGCCAAATCCTACTTTGTACCAGCCCTTTGATTCTTCAGAGTTCATAAGTGGACCTCCTTAGCTTTCCAATGACACCATAAAATGGACTATGTACTTTGGAAATGATGTATGTAAAGATTGAAACAAAACAGATAACTTTGAACCTCAAGATCTCAAGAAAACCTTCTATTTATGTCTTGACACCTGTTGGACTTTTTGCTCAATATGACCAGCACAATAGGAATTGGAAAAAATCCTTTTAGGGGCGTCTAATTAGCTTAGCAAGCTAACTATTCCAAGTGGAATGATATAAAAAGATCAACTATGCTCAGAGAAATCAATTTAGCAAGTAAACCTTTACCCCCGATCTTTTAGGACTGTTGCAGACTTTGACCAGTGATCACCTCAACGAGTTTTTCTCTGAAATGGCTGAATAGAATCTCTTTAAATTTTGATAGCATGTAGATAACTTTTGGATGGTTCCAACAAGCTTTAGATCATTGAATTTGGTGAAGAAGTGACTGAGATATGCTCTCCACAAGTTGACATACTTTCAAGTAGTATGAGAGAGAACTTAGAAATGAACAATGAAGATATATGTATTAATGGACACTTGTATACAATGCCATTGGCATGAATATCATTGACTAATGGTGTAGATAGGTGTGGGCTAGAGTGTAGGCCTCACTTACACACTCAGAAACAGTAATGAGAAGCTTGGGAGTGATGAGTTCTAACCGTGACTTTTTGATGATCACTTTTATAGTGATTAAGTAAAATTTTGAATTCAAATTCAAACTTTTGGCTCCCTATGATCAAGCTCCTATATCCTAGGAGATTTTCTATCAATCAAAGCTAACCTTTTCTCCACGAATTCCTTTTGGTAGGTGTTTACAAAGATTCCAAGTCAAATGTGACTTTTACAAAGAAGTAACGTGGTAATTAACCACTAGCATATGTTCCTATGCTTCTCCATGTGTGTATGAACTTCAAGGTATCTTTCAAGCCAAATGTGTAGGCTTGTGAATTCCACCAACAAGGATATGGTCCTTGATCCTTACGGAAGTTTCTCAAACCTTGCGACTTGCATGTAGAATCTTGAGAGGTATACTTTTAGAAGTGAAGGTCATGTGCTTTCGTGTAATTTCCAAGGTCAAAAGCCCTTGGATTAGGATCCAGGTGAAGGGGACACTAGGCTAGATCTTCTCGAATTTCCCCTTAGCTTTGGAAGTATTTATATATGGGTGGATTTGGTTGGGTGAATATATGTCATCTCGCACCCCTTGTGGGTCTAGATCATGTGCTTGAGTAGTCCTTTAGGTAGTACTTGGGTTGTGTGGACACAACATGGTCCCCACATACAAAGACTTCATTGGAAATGTTGTTAGATTTAGAAGGGTTACACCTAGGTGGAAACGTGTTTACCTTTCTTTTTTATTCTATTCTTTAGGCGTACAAGAATTTGATAATGATTGAAAAGAGTAATACACATTCGTAGCTTGATTAAAATATTTACATACCCAATGCTTATCTATGCAGATATTTAGCATCCAATACATTCACAATAACTGGATGCTTTCTCGAGAGATAATTCTAAATGAAGTATAAGAATACGTTTTCAATCCATGTTGTATATATAAGATGGGTTTCGAAGTGACAATGATTTTTTTCGGATAAACAAATATAGGTGAACCGGTCTAATTTTCAGATACCAAGAGGTTTTGAACAGCATTCGAATGTTCATGGTTCAGATAGTAGTATTTTTCAGAAAGTTTGGAGTTGGTATACAATTACATCTCTTTTCTCTGGCTTGCCAACCTCATGATCGCTCCTAAGGGTACTCAAACATCCTATTACATCAATTACAAAAACTCCTTCCATATATATTTTCCTCTTTGATAGTTCCACAATAAAACAAAAATGACATACTCGAGAGAGAGCTCTCGGAAACTTTGTCATCCGCTTTCATTGTGTAATTAAATATATTACACACATAAAAAGATGAGTCCATATGAGATCAGTTTCATGGATATATATAAGACATTGAGCAAGAAAGATTATAACGTTGGAGGTACCAAGGAGCAAGGCACCAAAGGGACCTGTATGGATGGGGAAATCCAAGCATGAGGTATATATTATGATATTCTGTCCCGTTGCTAGGACTTTAACTAATGGATTTCGGATACTTGATCTGCTTTTCCACAAAATTTAAAAAAGGAAACAATCATCTTCCCCTTCAAAGAGGTACATGAATGAGATCGAAATCAAGTGATTAAAGAAAAATTTGAAAGAATATCAAGTGCACAACAGGAAGAATTTAATCAATACAATTGTTACTTACAAATACATTAGGAAGCTCAGAATACAAGGAAAGAACAATAGGAATTTTCAGAAAATAGAAAAAATAATCGAGGATAACAATATGTAGTGTAGGCTATCCATAAAGAAATGTTACATTTTATACATAGTGATTACACATTCATGGATTAGAAATCCACAATTGACCTGAGTTGTTAAGTAGTGCAGATTTGGAATTTGCAGTATTGATCGTCTCATTTACTGAAGGATATCAAAAGAAAATCATCATATGTTTTAACGTATTGACGTGTGTCAATGTGTGCAAAAGTATTCGTGGAATTATGTATCTGTATGTCCACATCCATGGCTTTTCTATCTTTTCTATATCAGACTATGATAGATAATCAGTCCGTGGAATAATGAGGGTCAACTTTTTATGCCACTTAATCTTTTCCTTTTGGTACTACTGATAAACGAAACATTTAATATTTGTGCCTAATTAAAAATGAGTGAAATTTTCATGAGTATGAAGTCAACTTATTATCACTACAACATATAGGGGCATACCGATGCCGCTTATACCGACGTCACTCGCGGCACTGGTATAAACATCGGAAAAGCTGACTTAAAGATACCGACGGTCAAGTGACCGTCGGTATGACCGTTTTAAACGGATCGTCGGTGTGCTCCGTAGCCGTCGGTATAAGCGTCGGTATGAGCGTCGGTATAAGTGTCGTTAATTTGCTGGAAGTTATTGATGCCCATACCGACGTCCATACTGGCGCCCATACGGAGGCCGACTTTTAAACATACCGGGAACTCGAGAGCAAAACTTCACTTTTTTCCGCATGTTTGAGTATTGTTTGTCTTCTGTCGAACTTGCGTGCGTGAAGCGAATTGCAAACTGCATTGTCTTGTGCACACACACACACACACACAGATCTCTCTCTCTCCACACACACACACTCCCCCTCGGTTTAGATTTGAGATCTTGGTAAGTAGTGCGCGTACTGTTAGCCTTTGTCTTTCTCTATGCTTTAGGGCTTATAATTTCTCTTCTCTTTGATTTTGCAGAAGTTCTTTGGCGTCGATTGTTTGGAATTCGACGATAGACGACATACATTACACTTTGACGACAACGATCCAAAAGAGGGACATACTTGTAAGTGATTGTTTTATTATCTATTGATAGAGAGAGAAAGAGAGAGAGAGAGAGAGAGAGAGAGAGAGAGAGAGAGAGAGAGAGAGAGAGAGAGAGAGAGAGAGAGAGAGAAAGAGAGAGAGAGAGTGAGAGATAAAGAATGATGAAAAGAAAGGAAGATAGAGATAGGAAAATAGAGCATACACACACACACACATACACACACACACATCTACACATTTACACATGCATACATACACACACATACACATATACACACATGCCTACATACACATAGGAAAATAGAGCATACATACACACACACATACACACACACACAAACATCTACACATTTACACATGCATACATACACACATGCCAT
Organism: Ceratopteris richardii; assembly: GCA_020310875.1. Taxonomy (NCBI): domain Eukaryota; kingdom Viridiplantae; phylum Streptophyta; class Polypodiopsida; order Polypodiales; family Pteridaceae; genus Ceratopteris; species Ceratopteris richardii. Next base: position 23,220,042 of record CM035429.1, read on the forward strand.
ACACACACATATACACACATGCATGCATACACACACATACAAATATACATACATGCATACATACCCACACACACATGCATACACACATACATACACACACATATATACACATATGCATACATAAACACACATACACACATACATGCACACACATACATACACACATATACACACATGCATGCATACATACACACACATACACATATACACACATGCATGCATACATACACACACATACACATATACAAACATGCATACATACACATAGCAAAATAGAGCATACATACACACACACACACATACACACACATCTACACATTTACACATGCATACATACACATACATGTACACACATGCATGCTTACATACACACACATATACACACATGCATGCTTACATACACACACATATACACACATGCATGCATACACACACATACATACACATATAACATGCATGCATACATACACACACATACACATATACACACATGCATGCATACATACACACACATACACATATACACAAATGCATACATACACACACACATGTACACACATGCATACATACACACACACATGCATACACACATACATACACACACATATATACACATATGCATACATACACATACACACACACATATACACACATACATATACACACACATAAGCTAGTGTTTTAATTAAATATATATAATTAAATATATAAATGTTTGATTTTGAAGTTTTCTTTTTACATCAAATATATAAAAACAAGATTAGGGTTTTTATGCTATTTACACATACATAGACATACACATATAATACATAAATACATGTATATACACCAACGTATAGAAATATACATATTTTAGGTCTAGATATTTCAGATTAGGGTTTTAGGGTTTAGGCATACATATAACTCAATTACATATTAAGAAAAAATATAGAAAAAAATAAGAAAAAAATCTGAATATATAAATAAACATATATATAAAATAGAATTAGGGTTTTAGGATTAGGGGTTTAGATTTTTATAGGTGTTTAAGTATTTAGGTTTTAGTATTTTAGGTTTAAGTCTAAGTCTTTCTGATTAGGGTTTTAGGGTTTTAACACCTACATAACATATATACACACATACACATACACATATAATACATATATAAAAAGTACGTGTTTTAAATAATTTAATTAAATATATATAATTAAATATATAAGAATAGAATTAATTAAGAAAAAATCTGAATATATAAATATATATATATATATATAAAATAGGGTTTTAGGTTTTTAGGATTAGGATTAGGGTTTTAGGTTTTTAGGATTAGGATTAGGGTTTTAGGGTTTAAGGAAAAAATCTAAATATATAAATAAATATATATATAAAATAGGATAATTATATAGATAAATAAATATAAAAAGTACTAGTGTTTTAAATAATTTAATGAAATATATATAATTAAATTATATAAAAATAGGATTTATTAAGAAAAAATCTGAATATATAAATAAATATATATATATAAAATATGGTTTTAGGTTTTTAGGATTAGGATAAGGGTTTTAGGTTTTTAGGATTAGGATTAGGGTTTTAGGGTTTTAGGATTTAAGGAAAAAATCTGAATAAATAAATAAATATATAAATAAATAAATAAATAAATAAATAAGTATATATATATATATATATATATATATATATATATATATATATATATATATATATATATATATATATATATATATATATATATATATATATATATATATATATATATATATATATATAGGATAATTATATAGATAAATAAATATAAAAAGTATTAATGTTTTAAATAATCTAATTAAATATATATAATTAAATATATAAAAATAGGATTAATTAAGAAAATATTCTGAATATATAAATAAATATATATATAAAATAGGGTTTTAGGTTTTTAGGATTAGGATTAGGGTTTTAGGATTAGGACTAGGGTTTTAGGATTAGGGTTTTAGGTTTTTAGGATTAGGATTAGGGTTTTAGGGTTTTAAAGTTTAAGGAAAAAATTTGAATAAATAAATAAACAAATATATATATAAAATAGGGTTTTAGGTTTTTAGGATTAGGATTAGGGTTTTAGGGTTTTATGATTTAAGGAAAACATCTGAAGTAATATATATATATATATATATATATATATATATATATATATATATATATATATATATATATATATATATATATATATATATATATATATATATATATATATATATATATATATATATATATATATATATATATATATATATATATATATATAAAATAGGATAATCAAATGGATAAATAAATATAAAAAGTACTGGTGTTTCAAATAATTTAATTAAATATATATAATTAAATATATATAGATTAGGGTTTTAGGTTCTTTTAGGTGTTTAAGTATTTCAAGTTTAAGTCTTTAGGAGTAAGATTTTTAGGTTTAATAAAAAAACAAATGATCTAAAATGTCCATAATGTAGTAGATGGCTTCTTTGGATCCGAAGGAGAGAATGGCATGTCCTTGCACTGAGTGCAAGTATCAAATTTATAAAAAACGACAGATTTGTTCTGCACATGTTAGAGAGTATGGATCGTTTGATAGGAGTCGACTAGAAAACCTACGCTACCATTTGCATGGTCCGCTAGGTGAGCAGATGGACCCAAACGACATTGCACCGGTAACCTCTTGTGGACAAAAGAGAACAAAGAAGGACTTAGACATACAAGCAATTACTAATAATATTACACAGAATGAACATATGGAAGAGATGCTCGAAGCATTTTATGAGATGGAGGAAGATCATGATGGTGGAGAAGATGTCGAGAGTTTCATGGACATAACATAATTTCCACGATCAGAAGTCGATGAAGAATATGAAAACATGCGAAGACTAGCTCGTTTACCACTCTAGAATGGAGCAAAGATATCTGTTTTACATGTGTCACTCACGATGCTCAATCTGCAATCCATTTATGGATGGTCAGATAGTAGTGTCACTGAATTGTTCAGGTAAGTGGAGAACAAATTGGCTTTCATTGTTGTATCAAAATAAGTTTAGTTACTAATATCATTTTAATTGATTATTGCAGGCTTCTTAAAGATCAATTTTTGCCAGAGGGCAATGACATGCCTCCAACACGTGGAGATGCAAAAAAACGTTTACAGTCCATTGGAATGGATTATACTAAAATTCATGCTTGTCCGAATGATTGCATTCTCGTTCGGAATGAATATGAGCATCTCCACATATGTCCAAAGTGTGGAGCAAATAGATTTAGAGAAGACCTTGTAGGCGAAGCAATCCCCGCAAAAGTTTGCTTCAAGTCGACTCCACAAAATTATGGACAGATGAAAGGAATACATTTGTACTTCCCAAACATTGTGAGCAAGTTGTTTTTTTACCAGACTCAAAAGAACCAGAGTGGCTATTTGTTTTACAAGTCGCCCCACGTAGTAGACAAATTTGTGAGAGTATAGATGTACAAGATAGTCCATCTGTAGTGGACTCAGAGATTCATTCGATAATCGAGGAGGAAGAGATCATTGTTCGAGAAGAAGAGGTCATTGTTCGAGAAGACGAAGCAATAGACGATGATAAGGAAGAAACCAGCATAGCAAGCGATTTAGAAGCCATCAATATAGAGATAGATATTCTTGGTGCATCGGATCTTCAAGAAGATGCTAGAATAGAGGAGTTTTGAATAAAACACTTGTATGTACTAATTTTTGTTTTGTTTTTTCTATTAATTCTCTATATTACCTTTATTATCACATACTAATTATTTGATTTCTTTTGTTACAGAGCACGATGGGAGACAGTCCTCCAGTCACTCCTCATTCCATGACAGAGGAGCAGTTTTTAGAGTTTATATCTCAGGTACCTCCCGCGTATATGGCCGCTGCATCACAGTATTGGATCGCTCATGCTAGCACTCGTCTCGGCCTCACTCCTGGCGGCCTCACTCCTGTCGGCTTTACTCCTGCCGGCCTCACTCCTGCCGGTGTCACTCCCACCAGTGTCAATCCTGTCGGTGTCACTCCTGCGGGTGGTGCTACTCCCGCAGGAGGTATGTCTCCTAGCTTTGTGACTCCACTAGGACCATCTTTTCAGCCATCTCCTACTGGGTCTAGTAGTAGACATGTGCGTTCGACGCCTCAGCGCGATACAGGTTCTGGCCCATTTTGTAGATCGAGGTCACGCTCTGGAGCAGGAGGTTCTAGGAGTGGATCTACAGGTAGGTCTGGAGGAGGCGGCTATTGTGGAGGCAGTGCGATAGACGTTGTCTCGCCCGCTTCTACTCCTAGGATGAGTACCTCAGATGTAGGTATGCCACACAGTACACCACGTGGAACACCACGTACACCTTGGGGGCTCATGACCATGATGACTCCAAGGTGTATAGTATCCGAGATGGAGTTCCGGTGATGGATGCGGCTGGCAAAGCAATGCATGCACGTATATGACAGCTTTGCTCTATACAGTTTGGACACTCCATCATGCTAAAATGGAGTGAACAGGATAAAGATAGAAAGAATTATATCACACAAACGATTTATCAGGAGTACTGACTAGCCGATGGACAGTCTCTTGTCAGTTCTGAGTGGATTCTGCACACCCCATGTGACGTTATGTCCCATTGATGATCAGAGGCTCGTGATGCTTTCAAAGCAGGCTTACCAAAGCCTGTATGGTTAGATGATGAGGAGTGGGATCTGATTCGTGACGAGAAGCAGCAAACTCCTGACCAATATCGCCAATAGCGAGATGCTGTAGCCACACGTTTAGATACGGTTGGACCGTCACATTTGGGCAGCGGCAGATATGACACGATGCATCATGAGTTTGTAAGTACCATTTCATTTATTGAATTTATTTGTGTTAAGTTTCTCATGTACGTTCCTCTAATGTTTTTTATATTTGTTGCAGGAGCTGGCAATGGGTCGTCCTCCAACACGAATGGAAGAAGCTTACGGATATCAGCACGGATTCACTGCACTATTGGAGGACTTGGAGGGACGTGGTGCAGTTGTTTCATGGGAGTTTGTGATGAGGTGATTAATTTATAAACTTGGTTTTTACTTGTTGTTTGTAATTTCATGTAAATTTATCTCATTCCATTAATGTTCTTTGTTGCAGGACTGTTGATATGGAACGTTCTTTGCATGTGTATGGCAGTGGCACACCAAAATTTTGTATTTGATTTTTATATGGCAATGCATTGCTTTGCCACATTTTGTAAAAGCGTCATATATGACAATGGTTTGCCACACTCTTGTAAATGCTTCATTTATGAAATATATCACTTTTTTGTACATGGTTCATGGTTCATTCTGATTATCTCTTTTGTGTCCAATAATATTCTGTTTTATGAAATCAGATTTCGGTTGACATTAGAGTACACATCACATGTACTCGGTTTTTTTTGGGCAGAGTGTATTGTCTTTTGTTAAGCAACATCATGGTAATGTTGCTCTAGCAAAAGACAACACAATCTGCCCAAAAAAAAAATTTGTAGATATGGTTGTCGGTATAAGCGACGGTACTCCCAGTAATGTCATCGGAATAAGCGTCGGTACACCCAGCGGGCGCCGATATACGCGATGGTGCACCCAGTAGAGGCATCGGTATGGGCGTCACTATGAGGGTCGATATTACCAACACTTATACCGATGCCTATACTGACACCCATGCTGACGCTCATACCGACGCCCATACCGGCACTGTATTACCGACGTGCATACCAACAACTACACCGACGTTGTGGCAAAAATAGCCGCATTCATTTCCCTCGATAAAAACCTCGGTATACGGCCGATCTGTTGTAGTGTATGTCTTAGAGAATTTCATTAAATAGAATCCTTATCAATAAATAGAATCCATTCAAAACTTTTTTAAAGTGCCTACTAATCGAGAATGCATTACTTGCTATCCTTTCTGATAATTGGTATTGCATGCATACTAAAATTGTCCATTGTATCACTCATTTCCAGGCACTATGAGGTGCATTACTTCTTCATTGATAAGAAAGAAATGCCCACCGAGGTTCATTTACGATTTTCTTTAAGGAAAGAAAATTTTATGATCATATTTACTTTTTATCATACTGATTTCTGCAAAATCTATTCAAAATAGCATGGTCAGGATAGTGTTTGAAGCCATTGATGTATGACCTTGAGTGTATTGTTATGTTAAAATAAAACATTGATCATGACATGAAATCTCAAGGAGTTGGGATAGAGGAATACAACCAAAAACAAAACAAGGCTCGAATAAATGTTTGGTCAAACATATAAAAGAAATGATTAAAACATCCACGTTTCATAGGTGATTTGGTAAAGCTTTGGCCTCTTGATGTGGAGGTTCAGAGTTCAACCTCCAGGTTGGACATGTAATGGCTTTGGCCAGTTTAAATGAGTTGAAACCTAGCCTACCAGTTGTAACCCAATTTAAGTCCTGCTTTGTGGGATATGGGGGGTCTTGCAGATACTATGTCCATTCACCTATACAATTGTACTTTCAAAGTTAAAACTGAGAGGAGTAGGTGCCTCTTGAACTTCAAAAGAACAATTAAAACAAAACGTACTTTGCGTTTAAGCACGTTTTTTTCGTCAAAGAAAAGAGAGTAATAGATCAATTCCATCTTAGAAAATGATGGAAATGAAACATGATCATTTGAACTTTGATATAAACTAGTAGTGTATAAAATTTCAATCAAGGTGCTCTAAGTTTAATTTCATCGATATGAATGATCTAAGGTACAAAAAGACCATCACAAAATTTTGGAAACACCATCTATTCCAATTATATTGTGGATTCATTTGATTAAAAGGTTTGCATCTCAATACAAAAATAAAGACATGATTTCTTAAGGAGATGCGATAGTTCCCAATGGAATGAACTTGAAATCGTAAAGTTACAATTATGAAATAGAAAGATTTTTTAAATTTATGATACAAGTAACACAAAAGATTCCTCATAGTTGATACTCTTATGCTACATCAAGCCTTGAAGCTAAAACCACTTCTCATAACAAGATAGAATCAGAACATATACCTTGGGAATATAAAAATATCAAAGTATTGAATCTTTATTGATACATGAAACTTCCTAAACATGGGAAAAAATTCCTAAATATGTTAGGAAGGTGGACACCAAGGTAGCTAAAGAAGATTTCTAGTTAAATACCAAACCTAGAATTCTTTTCTAGTACATCTTCTTGAAAGGGATACTTTTAAGGTTCAAACAAGCAAAAGAGTGGTTGAATAGTAGACTTGTGGGATAAATAGTTTGCATCATAAATGAAGCTATATACTTTAAAATTTTCTAGGATGAAAACTCCTTAAAGGGGGGAAAAACACAATTTGATAGAGCATGTCGAAGCCTAAAAAGAAGTGAGAATGAAAGATAGAATTTTGAATTCCAAGTACGTAATTTGCAATTTTAATAAATGAAAATTAAGTATGTTGAAGGTGAAACTTATGTTCACCTATCCTTAAACGGTGATTTCATGGAAGCGAAATCCAAAATCAATTCTGGATTCTTGGACTTAAGCATAAGAGAAAGTCTTGAAAACCCCTAAGGTAAGATTTCAAAGATTTTGTAAAAAAGGAACCTAAAGACAAGAGTTAAATATTGCCACTAAAAGTTGGTGGAGTAAGCACCAATTTAGATTTCCAGTATGAGAAATTCAAAAAACTTGGACAAGCCCGCATAGCCTAGTGGTTGATGCTTTGAGTCTCAAGGAGGAAGTCCTGAGTTCAAATCCTGGCTCGACATATCCATGAGTTCCCAAAGATGGGTGTCCATGAAGTTCTCCAAGATGGGTGCCTCTACCTTACGAGGTCGGGTGTGTGTGTCTTTCCAATTCATTGTACTCTCAAAAAAAAAACTTGGACAAGTACTTTGCTTAAAGATCATAGAAAAGTAGGAAGTATGATGATATCATCAAGTAGAATGTTTTAAAGCTTACAAGATAAACATCTATAAGATCATAGAATGATCTTATAGCATAGAGGTAATTCCTAAACATCAAATTCCTTTGAAAGGTTCTCTAAAGATAAATGAAGAATAGATTGTAGACTTTAAGATAAATCAAATCCACACATTAAGCAATTAATATAAAGTATGGTGGTATGGGACACTTGATTTTATATTCATATTAATGTATGACTGATGGCACCCTTAAGATGGTAGGTATCTTTTATTCTTGAGCTCATTACTTGAAGTAATCATAAATCTCAATGGGAATTTAAACTTCATAGAGAAAGATGAAGTATATGAGTATGACATGAACTTACTTCAAGTTTCATTCATCTAGGAATTTTGAAGATCATGAAGTAAATTTCCTTCAAGATTCAATCATTTTATCTTCAAGTTTTGAATTATGAAACTTCTAAGTAGAGATTTTCTAGAACTTGCAAAAAGGATTAGTTGTTGATTAAGAAGTGGAGTGTAATAACAACATCTAATATAGATGTGTTGGTCAGCTTCAACTCCATTTTCTTAAAAATAAAAATCGGAGAGATTTCTCAAAGTCTTAAACTAGTTAGACATCCATCTATTTTTTCTAGGTCCATAAACAAGTAGTGCATACAAGGCCCACATAGCACATTAGTTGGAGATTCTTAGAACTTGCCTACTTCATATATTAGTGCTATGGAGGCCTAGTCCACACATAAAAGAACATTGAATCTCAACCAACCCTATCATTCTTTTCATGCTTTGAACTTTATTGAGCTTCTCGCATGTAAATCTAAGTGCTGCTTATAGTGCTTTGGGTAGGGATCAATGCATATGCAGATTCCCTCTTTTTTAGATCCATTTTGAGATACAATATCCTTTTGCTAAAGAGGGAAATGAGATAGATGAAAACCATGATCAATGAAACTAATCATGGGGCACATGGTAATACACCACAAAATCTACTTCCACACATTTTCTAAGACAAAAATTTCTCAACAAGGGAAGAATATTGTATCAAAATATTGATTCAAAAGGATCAAAATATGGATTTGAAGGGTTCGGATGTTGGAAGTAGTTCTTGGATTCTAGCTGAGCCATTTAATTTATGTATTTATGGAACAAATTTGACACTTAGGATTTATTTTCCTAAGGATATGGTCCTTGATCCTTACGGAAGTTTCTCAAACCTTGCGACTTGCATGTAGAATCTTGAGAGGTATACTTTTAGAAGTGAAGGTCATGTGCTTTCGTGTAATTTCCAAGGTCAAAAGCCCTTGGATTAGGATCCATGTGAAGGGGACACTCGGCTAGCTCTTCTCGATTATCCCCTTATCTTTGGAGGTATTTAAAAATGGGTGGATTTGGTTGGGTGAATATATGGCATCTCTCACCCCTTGTGGGTCTAGATCATGTGCTTGGGTAGTCCTTTAGGTAGTACTTCGGTTCTGTTGACACAACATGGTCCCCACATACAAACGACTTCATTGGAAATGTTGTTAGATTTAGCACGGTTACACCTAGGAGGAAACGTGTTTACCTTTCTTTCTTATTCCATTCTTTAGGCGTACAAGAATTTGATAATGATTGGGAAGAGCAATACACATTCGTAGCTTGATTAAAATGTTTACATATTACCCAATCCTCACATATGCAGAGATGTAGCATCCAGTACATTCACAATAACTGGATGCTTTCTCGAGAGATAAGTCTACATGAAGTATAAGAATACGTTTTCAATCCATGTTGTATATATAAAGATGGGTTTCGAAGTGATAATGATTTTTTGCGGATAAACAAATATAGGTGAACCGGTCTAATTTTCAGATACCAAGAGGTTTTGAACAGCATTCGAATGTTCATGGTTCAGATAGTAGTATTTTTCAGAAAGTTTGGAATCGATATACAATTACATCATAATCGCTCCTAAGAGTACTCAAACATCATAATCGCTCCTAAGAGTACTCCTAAAAGTTTGGAACCTCATAATCGCTCCTAAGAGTACTCAAACATCTTATTACATCAATTACAAAGACTCCTCCCATATATATTTTCCTCTTTGATAGTTCCACAATAGAACAAAAATGACATACTCGAGAGAGAGAGCTCTCGGAAACTTTGTCATCCGCTTTCATTGTGTAATTAAAGAATATTACACACATAAAAAGCTCAGTCCATATGAAATCAGTTTCTTGGATATATGTAAGACATTGAGCAAGAAAGAGTATAACGTTGGAGGTACCAAGAAGCAAGGCACCACAGGAACCTGTATGGATGGGGAAATCCAAGCATTAGGTATATATTATGATATTGTTTCCCGTTGCTATGACTTTAACTAATGGATTTCAGATGCTTGATCTACTTTTCCAAAAATTAAAAAAGGAAACAATCAGCTTCCCCTTCAAAGAGGTACATGAATGAGACCGAAATCAAGTGAATAAAGAAAAAGTTGAAAGAATATCAAATGCACAACAGGAAGAATTTAATCAATATAAATGTTACTTACAAATACATTAGTAAGCTCAGAATACGAGGAAAGAACAATAGGAATTTTCAGAAAATAGAAAAAATAATCGAGGATAACAATATGTAGTGCAGGCTATCCATAAAAAAATGTTACATTTTATACATAGTGATTACACATTCATGGATTAGAAATCCACAATCGACCTGACTTGTTAACTAGTGTAGATTCGGAATTTGGAGTATTGATCCTCTCATTTACTGAAGGATATATGAAAAGAAAATCATCATATGTTTTAACGTATTGAAGTTTGTCTACATGTGCAAAAGCATTCGTGGAATTCTGTATTTCAGAAAGAGATCTTATGTATGTATCTCTATGTCTACATCCATGGTTCTTTTATCTTTTCTATATCAGACTATGATAGATAATCGGAATAATGAGAGTCAACTAATGATAAACGCAAGGTTTAATATTTGTGCCTAATAAAAAGTGAGTGAAACCTTCATGAGTATGAGTTCAATTTATCATGTATTGGTTAATTTCAGTAAATAGAATCCTTATCAGTAAACATAATTCATTGAGAGCTTTTTCAAAATGCCTACTAATCGAGAATGGATCACTTGCTATCCTTTTTGCTAACCGGTAATGTATACATACTGAAATTGTCCATTGTATCACTCATTTATAGGCACTATGAGGTGCATTACTTCTTCATTGATGAGAAAAAAATGCCCAGAGAGGTTCATTTACGATTTTTTTTTTTAAAAAGAAAGAAAATTTAATGATAATATTTACTTTGTATCATACTGATTTCTGCATAATCTATCCAAAATAGCATGGTCAGAATAGTTTTTGAAGCCATTGATGTATGACCTTGAGTATATTGTTATATTAAAATAAAACATTGCTCATAACATGAAATCTCAAGGAGTTGGGATACAAGATACAATAAAAAGCAAAACAAGGCGTGAATAAATGCTTGGTCAAACATATAAAAGAAACAACTAAAACATTCACGATCCATAGGTGGTTTGGTAAAGCTTTAGCCTCTTGAGGTGGAAGTTTAGAGTTCAACCTCCGGGCTAGACATGTAATGGCTTTAGCGAGTTTAAACTAATTGAAACCCAACCTAATAGTTATAACCCAGTTTAAGTCATGCTTTGTGGGATACGGGGGTCTCACGGACCACTATGCTCATTCACCTATACAATTGTACTTTCAAAGTGAAAGTTGAAAGGAGAAGGTGACTCCCGAACCTCCTTTAAAAAAAACGATTGAAACAAAACGTACCTTGCGTTTGAGCATGTTTTCTTGGTGAAAGAAAAGAGAGTAATAATAGATCTCATCAATACTTGCACTTGTATTGATCGATTATACAGAACTGTAGTCTGTAAATGACAACTTTGTATGAGACACTTATGTCCTTGACTTACCGTTCGATAGAACGGACCCCATTTCTCTCGGGCATATGAGTTGGTTGATTGGAATATGAAAATATTAGTTATGATGGGACGGATGATTGGATTGCGGTCTGTAGTCTAAGCTGATACCATCAACCTCGTATTGCCTTCTTGACGAGGACGAACGCACAGTATCGATTGACTCCTTGAGTTTTCGTAATCGATTGTGTAAGTTGTCCTCGCTTAAGGGGTGCTCACTGGAGAGATGTATTCTATCACCACTGCGCTCTTCGTTTCTCCATCCTTCCCGTTCTGATTCGATTGCAGAATATTCAAAATTCGTGACCGTGCCGTTTTCTGAGAAAAACAACGTTTCCTTGCAACCGTCAGAATTGAGAGTGATGTTCTACGTCAAATATCTAGTCCGACATCGGCATATTTGCGTTTCCAATTGATGATTGCTCAAACAGAAACGACATTCAATCTTTCCAACAGTCAATTTTTTTCGTCGTATATATCCAGTCGATAGAGGTAAATATATCATTTTACAAACAGTACTTTTCAGAGCATTAAGGTGAATTAGGTTTGAAAAGCTAGATCTGTTTGATAATCACAGCGTTACAGATTGATCAAGGGAAGATACTGATCTACGTCTAAGTCATGGGATCTGTTAAGAACAACTACTTCCTGATAAGAGTCACGAGCATGATTAATGCAATTACAACACAAGCATAAGAAACAGCATACATACGCAGCTAAGAAATAACAGATTACGTAGACAAACATGTGATCTCGTATGCCATTACGCATTTCTGCACTCACTTCTGAGACTTCCACATGAGCGCGGATACTACAAGCAAAGAAGCATTGCAATCTAACAAGCGTAAGACGGGAAGTCATCCTGCAGGACAACGTTCCTAGAGAATGCCGATAAAGAGTTTGCTGCATAATGCTAACAGAAAAAAAGAGACCGAAATGCCATAATGCTAGCAGAATGAAAGAGAGTTCAATGTCTCACCGTGTGCTCGCCACAATGCTAACAGAATAAAAGACAGTGCAATGCCTCCAAGTAACACCCTTACGGCGTTCACCATGGCTCAGATTCCGTCCTTCAGGAAATAGATCGTGCGCTGATAAGAGGAGCAACAGATACGGAAAGCAGGAGGCGTGATTTTGGCTTGTTTGTTCTATCTTATTGTTGAATAAATATAGGGGAATCGTTAAGTTTATCCATGAAGGTTTCTTCATTCACACGTGCTCTCCTTTTTTGTTTTTGTATGCAGTGCTCGCCCGCGCGTTTTTGTGTTTGTGTGAGTGAGTGTGTGTGTGTGTGTGTCTGGGGGGGGGGGAAGCGAAGACACATCGACTAAACAGAGACAAGCACACAGATCGAATTCCGATTCCCGAAAGGCGAAAGGAAGAAAAGAAAAGTTCGGTAGTTCTGTACTGCGACAGACGTTGTCTGCCCGTCTCTGCGTTTTGCAATGTCAAGCAGGAGCTGAGTCTCTCTCTCTCTCCCTCTCTCTCTCTCTCTGATAATCGTGGATTGTTGTTCATCTCTCTCCGCTCTGCGTGCATGTATCGGTGTGTTCTCTTTGGTTTGTTATGTCTGCCATCGGTCTTCCTTTCCACCGGCATTCTGCACGTTGCCTGACCTTCCAATCGACTTGTTTTTCCTGTTAGACATGCCTTTCAAATCGCATCTTCGACTTTTATACAACACTCGTACGCGGCTAAAGTCGAGCGGGTTGAAATCGTGCGACTTCGTTGACACAAGAGTCTCTTGAGGTCGTCATTTTGCTGTTCTCCTGTGATTTCAATCTGCGTTCCCTCTGTTTCTTTCGGAACGTAGTGGAAAGAACACCTTTTATCTCCATGAAAGTTGTGACAGCGTGAGTTGGATAAGGATGAATGCAATTATGCAATCAAACCATATCTGTATATATGCATGGGTGCACTGCGCAGGTGCTTGTGCTCATCTCTGCATACGTTGTATGCAGTGATACGGAGTACATTTAGTGATAAGTTCTCTATTTCTATATGTCTTCAGGCACATCTAAAACAGAAGACAGCCATAGGGAAGCAGACAATGCATTTGTTAGAGTGGGATGTTCAAACTTTGGTGAAGGTGGAGGCATATCTAATCAGCCATTGATGAAATGGCACATTGGACGAAGGGCTCAGGTTCGTTTGCACGAGGGAGTGGAAGTTTGAGATTCCATTTTGTATGTATGCATGTATATATCTATCTCTCTCTCTCTCTCTATATATATATATATATATATGTGTGTGTGTGTGTGTATTTTACGTGTGTGTATGTATGCATGTCTAACGAATAATTGGATTTTCTTGTCAGCATGGAAATGGGAGATCAAGCATCTCCTTCATGCTTAGTTGTAAGAACATGCATTTACAAATACGGAAACATGGGATAGTAGAACAACCTTAAGAGTTCTAGCAGTTTTCCATTCGTTTTGTTCCACAACTAAGTACCTCGAGTGGATTGTATAGAATACTCATTGAGATGAACCAGAAGGCTTTTATGGCCTTCCTACAAAGCACGATTGGTTATAAGGTTTGGAAAAAAAATGTTTTTTACATATGTAAGCTCATGTATTCATCATATCTCTAAGCTTATATAACCAAATTAAAATTTAGCAGGAATATCACAGTTTTTGGTAGTCCTATAACTGCATTCAAAATGTGTGGAATATTGAAAATTTAGCTATGTATCATATTCTAGTAGGTTGAAATGGTCAGCAGAGCTTAGAAACTTCCTTGTGTGCTTAGAGTCTTCCTTGTTTTAACAAAACGTGAAATTCCAAGGAGTTTTAAGCATGTTACACATGTTGGGTGTGAGTAAGTAGAAGTATACACAAGAGTGAAGAATAAGAAGGAGATTGAAGCATAGAGACACGTGATGGCTGGAATAGATCTCTGTCGATAGATGATCACTAAGAGATAATGAATGAAGTGAGAGTTATAAGTGAGTCCCAAATTACGAAGTACCATAAAATTGACTATATCATGTATATGTGGTTACATGGGGATAAAACCTTTAGCTATCATTTATACACATACACATCTAAAGACACATTTATACAAATACACATACATACACACATGCACACAAACATGTATACACACACATACATACACACATAAACACACACATATATACACACATACATGCACACATACATACACACATACATCCACAAACATACATACACACATAGACACATACACACATAAGAAGACACACATTTACACATATATACACACACACACATATACTTAGAAGTATGATCAATCAACATGATCATTCATCACCATTTCCAAAATCCAATTCAAGCTTCCATGCAATTAGGTAAAGACATCCAATCACAAAAAGGGTTGTATCTCCCTTGTTACTTGTTCAAATTTAGAATATGATAGCTTGTTTTGAAGCTAACAAGAAACAAGCTTCTATAGGTAGAAGTGCAAAGAGTGATCAACCAATATAGCTGCACCCTATTAACATATACCAAAGATTAGCACAACATCAACTTGAAATCATTAGAAATGACCAAAAAACCTTAGCCTAAGGGTAGAAAATACTTATAGATAGAAGAATCAATAATCAAAACCCATAAAACATGTAGAAATCACTTAGAACAAGCCATGAATTCTTGAATACAATTTTTTTTTAGAAGAAGAGCTATGTTATTCACACTAGGAAGAAGCCTCTTGGCCTTTTCATAGTGGCCCCCTCATTGACCACTTCTTTTTTATTTTGAAAAGACTAAAAACATAAAAAGCCTACTCTAAATATCTCACCTTTTGCAATTTTTTTGTGGCTAGACACTTCCCATTTCTAGAGAAACTATTGCACATTCTTACAACTCATCCGCACTACAAGAATTTAAAAAATATTTAAAATTATTTTATGAGGCTACCTCAAAAGTGTAACACTCCCTACTCTTAGTTCTTGTCATCCTCACATGGCCTTTTATGTCATCTGGGTGGCAAGTTTCTATAGTCTTGCCTCAATTTTGGATCAAACATTGGAAGTCCATGTTGAGCGCATTGTTTGTGACAATCTATTAGACTCGAAAAATGATAGGCAAGAGATGGTTGAACCACACCCTAAGAGGGAGGATCAGGAAGTAATCCTCAGCCATGGCTTTTGGGGCAAGCGATTAGCCCCTCTCTCCTAGATGATAGTTCATGAGTTCAATTCTCACAATCTATATCAAAACCTAGGAGGTAGGCTTGGGCAAGGTGAATGGAAGGCATGCACATCACTTTCAAACATGAGCCCAACAAAGATTAGAGTGTGTCTCCCAATTCTTAGGTTGGATTTAGACGTGTAAGATAATGTTGGAAATCTTTCAAAACAAACTTTCCAATGGAAATACTAGATTGAGGATCCAAGATGCCTAGCATGGCTGAGAGCCAAGTTCAAGATATTGAGGTTGAGAACAATGGCTGAAGACACTAAGGTTGCGAACAAGGAAAGTCCTTAGGCAAGGGGCCAAGAAGCAAAAAGGCAAGGTTCATGAAACCAAGGTTGAGAGCAAGGGTTCAAGAGACCAAGGGTGAGAACAAGAAGGTTCAAGAGAGTTTGGAAGGGTGAGGACATCAATTCAAAGGGAGATCAAGGATTGATCATTGAGGAGAATGATCTCTAGAAGGGGAAGAGAGTTTTAGACTCAATAAATGACAGGCAAGAGATGGTTGAACCACACCCTAAAAGGGAGGATCAAGAAGTAATCATCAACCATGGATTTTGGGGCAAGTGGTTAGCCCATCAATCCCATAGACCCTCACATGCATTGGCTGCAATGAAAATTGAAATTGAAAATGTACCTTTATATGGTTCATTTTACTTTTTTTTCACTTTGAAACAACCCATTGCATGAAAAGATTTATAGGCTTCACTTATTACTACAAACTATAATATTCAAAACATTGCTTCTTTACTGTTCAATAATTATCATCTGAAGATTCAAGATCCTCATTACATTACTTGGCATAGATCAATGTGTGTGAATAGTTTGTAGATGCCCTATTCTCTTTTTTAGGGTACATTTTGCTTCACATTTCAAATACATCTATGTAACGCATGCACATTGACATAGTGTAAGGTAATATGGAAAAACATGTCCATGTCTAGTAGATGTTAATTGTAAGGACCTATCCTTAGAAAGGTAGTTTTTTTTTTCTTCTTCTTTCTTTTTATTTTTTCAAGAAAGGAAATTAAACACAATGATGAAATATATATGAAACTAAAGAATGTACGGACTATTTTTTTTTGTGATACAATAGTACTAAAAGATTCTGTGCAATTGTTGATTCCCCCTCCTAGCGTGCATCATAAGTTAGGTTATTCCATGCCTCTTGAGGTGCAAATCCTTTGCAATATCAATCATTTTGTCTCAAAGCCTTGTGGGGATCTAGATTTCATGATTTTTTTCATTGATGTGGAGTATTTCAGCAATCATTTGTATTTCATTCTCCTATGCATTGTTGAGATTATCCATGTGCCTATATTGCTCTTGTAATGCCTTCTTTCTCTCAATCTCCAATTTTGTGCCATAAGATTCCAATCTTGCATTTAGTACGAGTGTTAAAGCATAAGACATATGAATGCTTCTCAAAAAATCCTAAAAACATTAACCACAAGTAATATGCAAACAAATATTGTAAGTTAGGCATTGTGGATAGATTGAAAACCAATCGTTCTTATTCATTCTAGAATCTAACGGCTTCAATTTCCACATACAAGGGGTTATTGAACCATCTGAGGAAAACTTATATTATGTTGATCTTTATGATTCATTCTAATGTGAGATCTGGGATAAACTTGAATTTATACATGTACTAGATTGCCCTCAATATGTACACATGGTACTACTTATCTTGAGTTTTTTTTGGTAGATTTGGATTAGTGAGTCAATGCTTTCTTATTATCCTTTCTAATTGCAAGTGAAGAAAGCCAAAATGATTTTTGTGTCATGGGATTTTGTAGTAATAGTCGTAATAATAATTGGAATTCTTTCGTAGAAATTCTTGCATCCATAATGCACCACATCTGTTTCAAACAAGTCTATCCAATGTGTTCTTACAATAGGACTCTTGGGTCCATATGTCAAGATGGGTACTAGTTATTTTGTTCAATTTGGATCAACTTCAAGATTGAACAAATATGCATCAAGAAGATTGCCTAGCACACCTTGCAAGAAAGCCTTGAAAAGTGATCCACCCTGAGGTGGGTCTTACTTTTCCTAACAACTACTTTGAAATCATATTCCATTAGTAAAAGAAAACATCATATTAATCTGCCCATATTGCAAGGTTTGTTCACTAATTAAAGTGAGGCTTGATGATCTGTAAAGAATTTGAACTTATTGATAAGCACATAATGTCAAAATTTCTTTATTGCATAGATGTTGGAGTATGAGGTCTACGAAAGCATGCAAGTACCACAAGGAAGAAGAAGAAGCTTGGAGCACAACACACAATACTAAATGTATTACCAAGAGAATGTACAAAGATAAGTGACCTGTTAGGGTTATAGAAATATATACAAGCCAGTGAAAAAAACCTCCTAAAGAGGGAAAAAAGCTCCCCAGTGGTCCTAGTGTGTTCACACATATCACTACCAAAATATATCAACAAATCCCCCTTGGGAGTGATGGGGTGAACAAGGACATGGCACTCATGTATAAGGAAGGTCCAAGCTATGTGGAATCAATCCAAAAAAGGAAGTAAGCCCAAAGCTTTGCAAAAATCTTCAAACTTTTCCCTAGGGAGAGCCTTTGTGAAAAGCTCTACTACATCCTCCTATGTGGGCATATATTCCAAATTGATCACTCTAGTAGAGAACCTCTCCCTGAAATAATGATAGTGCACCTCAATGTGCTTAGTGGGAGCATGGAACACAGGGTTCCTCGCGACTGCCAATGTGCTCTGACTGTCAATAAAGATGGTGGTGGTAGAAGATTGATCAACACCCAAATCAGCCATAAGCATTTGAGCGCCACACACTCAAGAGTCCCTATGAAAGGTTCCCTATACTTAGGCTCACAACTAGAAGTGGCCATAGTAGGATTCTTCTTGCTCAACCAAGATATGCATGAGCTACCAAGCATGAAGCAAAAACCACTAGTGGACACATGAGTGTCATAGCAACCAGCCTAGTCAGAGTCAGAAAAAGCATGTAAATTTGGCGGTAGTGATCCCCCCTTGGGATAAAACAATCCAAGTAGTCGGTACCACTCAAGTAATGAAAGATGCACTTAACCATCTACCAATGCTTGACACCTGGCCAATGCTTAAACCTACTCCTTTGTGAGATAGAAAATTGAATATCTAGACAAGTAATCCATAAGAAAAATCAAGCATCCAATAGCTTGCTGATAGAGAACCACACCAAATGCATCTCGAACATCATCAAGACTCAACCATAAACTTGTTTCCATAGGAGTGGCAATAGGTTTGCAATATTCAAGGCCAAAATGTTGCAATAATGTGTCAATATATTTTGTTTGACACAAAGCTGCCATCAACTTGCATAAATGGAACACCTAAATAATGATGCAAATGCCCCAAATTGGACATCTCAAATGAGTCATGCAAATCCATCTTAAAATCAGCAATATGCCTCTCATTAGGACCAGCGAGAAGCATGCCATCAACATAGACAATCATGATCAAAAGCACATCATTCACATGCTTAACATATAAGGTGCTCTTAGTTGGACTGTTCTCAAAACCATGTGCATTCAAGTAGGCATGTATCTTTTCATACCAAGCACATGGTGCTTGCTACAACCATATAATGCCTTTTTCAACCTGCACACTTTGTTTTCATGCCCTCTCTGCACAAAACCATAGGGCTGAAAAGCATACACTTCTTCATGCAAGTCATCATTTAGAAATGCAATTTTAATGTCCAATTGATGTACATCCCAACCAGGATGAGCTATAAGTGCACAGATGCTATGAACAATAGTCATTCTGCATGTAGGGTCAAATGTCTCATCAAAATCAATGCCTCTTTCTTGAGCATAACCCTTTGCAACAAGCCTAGTGTTATACTTATCAGCTATTCCATCAGGCTTACACTTCAGCTCGTATACCCACTTAGTGCCAATGGCCTTCTTGCCAAGAGGCAAGTCACATAAAGACCAAGTACCATTTTTCATGATAGCATCATATTCTGATTGCATAGTAGCCATACAATTTTCAAAATTTTGTGCTTCATCAAATAAAACACTCTCATTCTCATCACAAAGACTAGAGGCAGCCATAACATAGCAATCTAATGCAAAAGAAGCACTATGAGAGCTTGAACGACTATGATATGATAGAGGTGCATCTATTTTGCTATCTCACAAAGTTGGCACCAGCCATTTAGGCATAGTTTTTGCCTCCTCTATAGTAGCTCTTTCATCAATAAGTGCATCATGTAAATCTACATGAGAAATGGAATGATCTACATCATCATGTGAAACTTGTAAAGGTTGAGAAATTGCCTCATTTGGACCAACACAAGACTGTCCACCTGTAAAAAGAGGAAGAAAAGTATCATACACATCTTTGGAGCTAACTCATGTCTCCTTAGTACGTGAAAGTAATGGTTGAATAGCATCTTCCACAAAAACAACATCACAGCTAACCAAAATGCATTTAGTCTATGGATGATATAGGTGATAGCCTTTGCTTTCAGAACTATACTCAATAAAAATAGATTTCATTATTTTATCATCCGATTTCTTATGTTTTTGTTCAGGCACATGCATATGCTAGATAACCAAATGCATGCAAGTGAGCAACTGATAGCTTACGACCATGAAAATCCTCATATGGAGTGATAGACTACAATGCTCTAGTGGGACACCTATTAAGTACATATGTTGCACACATACAAGCCAAAAACTATGTGACAAAGTCTGATGCTTGGCCATACATCTTGTCATCTCCATGAGTGACATATTCTTCCTTTCAGCAACTTCATTCTATTGAGGTGTATATGGAACTGTACAGTAATGTCTTATCCCACCTTCAACCAAAAATGCATTGAAATTAGAAGATATATATTCCCCCCCTCGATTGAAATGGAGGGTGCCCATTTTATGTGCTGATAGATTTTCAGCCAAAACTAGAAATTGTTTGAAGCACATAAAAACTTTAGACTTTGCTTTCAATGGATATACCCATGCATGCCTTTAAAAATCATCAATGAAACTCATGAAGATATTCCCAAAAAAGGTGTTTGCATAGGACCACAAACATCACTATGAACAAGCTATAATTTATGAGTAGCTCACACTGAACCATCTTTTGGGAAGGAGGAATGCTGCATTTTGCCCAAAATACAACCTTCATAGACGTGTTTACCAGGTGCCTCAAGTTTGTGTAGAGAGGACACCATTATCAATTTCTACAGGCATAGCAAACTAACAAAATTCAAATGACCAAAGCGTGCATGAAAAAGCTTTGCATCTGACATAGCTTGAGAATCTTGAACTACACATGCTAAATCATTCCGATTTTTCATAATCTATGAGCTTATACAGCCCATGACATAAAATCCTAGAAGTACTAATGACATCATCATTTGATAGATCATGAATTGTATATCTATCATCAACAAATTTCACAACCAAGATGATCTTGGCTAATGTTGAAATTGATAACATATTTTTTTAATCCCTGGCACAAACTTATCATCTCTGTCATCCTTCTTTGATTGTACAAAATTAGTAGATTTTTGCTTACTAGTAGATGAACTCGATTTACCTTTGCCCTTCTGACTAGCCAGGAAAGCTTGATCTGCAACACACATAATGGACCTCTTCTGCCTAGACTGATCTTCTTGCAATAGAATAGAGACTAACTCCTCAAATGTTAAAGCATTTGGATTGTCTTTAATCATCAATTGAAGAGGTGAAATAAAACTCTAATATGATTCTGGAAGACCATTTAGAATAGTCTGTACAAGTGAACTTCAAGCAAGACTTCATCAGGAGAAATTAACTGCTCCTTCAAATCTTTGATCTTTGTCCAAAAACTGTCCATGGAATCTCCTTCATTCATGTGCTCACTCTCCAACTATTTTTGGAGGTAAGCAACACAAGCCTCATTCCTTGCCTAGTATAAAGTCGTAAGTGTATCCCAATCATTCTTTGCTATTTTGCAAGAGTGAATGTGAGGAATAATGGCACGTTTGGTAGACAAGGCTATCAATGCATTTGCTTGAGCATCTCTGCCATCTCAACAAAGTTGCTCTACAATAGGTGTAGTAGGAATTGCAGCACAGATAGGAACTTGAAGAATATCACCATCTTCAATGCCATCTACGTCACCTTGAGTAGTTGTATTTGCAGATGTAATAGGACATTTTCAACACTCTCTACAATATTCCATAGTCCTTTTACAACCAATACATGACACATCATATAAGCCCATAATGGATAATTGGTACCATCAAACTTATCCTTCAACACCCAACATACGGAATGCATCACTACTTTCAACCATGGCCACTGATTAAAATGCCCTGATTCACATCACAACAAAAATATGTCAACACTAGACCATACCTAATCCTTCATGTTCAGTTGTGGTATAGTTCCTTTTTGTTGTGTCTAGTTGTCTATTCACACATGTTATGATACTTCCTTTGCCAAAAGGTTGTGCTAGCATGCAATCAACATGGACATGGAAAGGATTCTTCTAGTTAGGCACTATCAAAATCAGGGAGATCACAAATATTGTTTTAATTCCACAAAGACTTTTCACACTCGCCATTCCAATCAGATGGTTGTAAAAGGGTTTGGCTATGATTGCATATATGTGTATGAAGCATCAATAATATCCACAATGGCCTATGAATGCTTGTACTTCCTTTACTATCCTAGGTCATGGTAACTCCACTATGGCCCTCAATTTATCCTCCTTGGTTGAGATTTCATTCTTTGACACTATGTGACCTAAGATCTTGCCTTGTCAAACCATGAATATACACTTTTAGGGGTTTAAGAACACTTGGTATTCTCTTCATTTATCGAATATTTGCCTAAGTTCTAGGGCATATTTTTTTTGTATATGGGAATGATCACACAAATTGTACACATATTGTCAAGGACATACGATTGTTGTGCAAGGTTTCTATTGTCCAAAGAAATTCTATTGGTCAAGATAAGGATAAGAACTTCACATTAGTGATTAGTTATATAGAGCACCAAGCTAGGAATATTACAAAGAGGGGAAGCTTGGAGGACACGACCAATTCAAGCGATAAGAGGAAATGAAGGTTCTCCAAAGGCCCTTATCGTTTGAATCGGTTATCTTTCCTTTTTTATGTTTATGGGCCATGTATGAAAATGCATGACCGATTCAAGTGATAAGGGCCAATTTGAAGTTCCCTAACTACTCTCTTCACTTGAGTCGATCGTGCCTTTTGTGTGAGTGATAAACAAAGTATAAAGCATCAAGGATTAGAAAATGGAGAAGATTGGAGGACACGAACAATTCAAGCGATTAGGGGCATTGGAGGTTCTCTGAGTGCCCTAATCACTTGAATTGGTTTTGTCCTCCAATCTTCTCCATTTTCTGTCACAAGCCTAAGTTTTCAATTCAGATATTACCAAATCATGATATAGCATAAAAATTTAGAAATTAATGATAAAACACTTATTATTTTAGTTGATCTCATGAATAAGGGGCACACCATAGTTTATATTTTAGAAAAAAATACTACCAACATTAATAAGTTGAAACACATTTCTTTCTAGAAACATGAGTTACAGACACTATCTTCCAGATAAAGATAGAATGGCATCATTTACCAATACATACAATGCTCCGACAATTACTTTGTGTAGAAAATTGTATTTACAACAAAGAGCATATAAATATGTTCCTACATATGTTGGAAGTTCATGGGCTTACTAGCAAGATGTAATCCTAGATACAAAACTCTATACATTTTCGGAGCCTTCACCTTTGTGCTTATTCTTCTCCTTTTTGGAGCCTTCATTTTTATGCTTATTCTTTGAGACATGCTTCAATGGAGAGCGAACAGGAAGTGTTGGGTGTGTGTAGAAGTGCGAGAGACACACAAGAAGCACACACAAGGAGCACAGACGCAGTAAGACACATGGAGAAGACAATGGCTGGAATAGCTCTCTCTATTGACGATGAACTAAACTGAAGTAAGAGCTGAATAATATCCCTAAGTACAAAGTACCACCAAATATGAGAGTATCAAGTATGTGATAACATGGGGAAAAAACCTCTAGTAGCACTAGAGTAAAAAATGCCCATGTATAAGGAAAAGGTTCACATCAAAGCTACTCGAGGAACACATAAGTGTAACAAATCCCCCTGGAGCGAATGATGTGAACACATACAAGGGGCGACAGATCAGCCCCCACATGGTAATAAGGCTAAAGCTTTGCAAAAAGCTTCAAACTTTTCCCGTGGAAGAGCTTTGGTGAATATGTTTGCCACATTATCATGTGTAGGCACATATACCAAATCGTTATCCTGCATGAAGACGCTCTCTCACACATAGTGATAATGCACCTCAATATGTTTGGTCCGTGCATGAAACACTCGGTTTCGTGAAACATCCAAAGCACTCTGATTGTCAGTGAGAATATGCGTAGCAACATTAATCTCCGTGCAAAGATCCATCAATAGGCGTCTCAGCCATATAGACTCCACTGTGGCTATGAAAACTGCCCTGTACTCAGCTTCACAACTTGATGTCGCCACAGTAGGTTGCTTCTTACTCAACCAACATATGCATCAGTCTCCAAGGAAAAAGCAATTACCACTAGTGGACACGCAAGTATCATAACAACCAACCCAATCACTATCTGGAAAAGCACAAGCATGGCTGAATATCTTTGCCGGAAAAGAGACCTAAGATCAAAGTGCCTCGGAGATATCTAAACACACGTTTCACCGCTTGCCAATGCTTAGTGTCAGGGCTATGCATGAATGGACTCAATTGGGAAACTACATACTGTATATCCGGCCTTGTGTTGCATGCATATATAAGACATCCCACAACTTGTTGATAAAGAGAAGTGTCAAATGCATCATTGGAATCCTCAACTTTGAGAACGTGAATCCTGTCTCAACTGGTGTGGAAACTAGCTTACAATCCTCAAAGTCAAAATGCTAAAGTAGTTTTTTAACATACTTTGCTTGATGCATAACAATTCCCCCCTCAACGGATACAAACTAGATGCCAAGATAGTAGCTCAAAAGACCAAGATAAGTGCATCAAAAGTATGATGCAAATCAGCCATAAGAAGGTCAAGTCTTGCATCACATGACACAGTCAAGAGTATGTCATCAACATAAAGAACAACCACTATAAGATCAACCCCATTTTTGCGTACATAGAGTGTGCTTTTACATGTGAAGCCAAGAGCAATCAAGTGCTTATGGATTTTGTCATACCATGCACGTGGAGCTTGCTTGAGACCATACAAGGCTTTATGCAAGTGACAAACCATATGCTCTTTCCCTTTCATAGCAAATCCAGGAGGTTGCTTCACATAAACCTCTTCTTGCAAATCACCATTCAAGAAGGCTGTTTTTATGTCCAACTGATGCACTTTCCAACCTCGATGGGCAACCAATGCAACCACGGTATGAATGGTAGTCATGCGTGAAGTAGGTGCAAATGTTTCCTCATAGTCAATGCTATATTGTTGCGCATATCCTTTGGCAACCAATCTAGCTTTGTAGCGATCCATGCTACCATCAGATTTTCTCTTAATCTTGTAAACCCACTTTCTACCAATGGCATTCTTTCCTTTTGGCAATTCACATAACTCCCAAGTACCATTCCTATGTATGGAATCCATTTCTAATTGCATAGTACTCATCCATTGTGGATCGTCACATGCATCTTCAAAAGAAAGTGGCTCTTCATTACATACTCTAGCAATAAGCGAATAATCCACAAAATTACTTGATGCATGGTGAGAGCTTGATCTTGTTCTACCAAGTAAAGGTGCATTCAATTTGCTGTCCTGCAAAGTTTGTTTCAACCACTTTGGCATAGTTTGTGCACTCTTGATAGACATGCGTTCATTATGGAAAATATCTTCAATATGTACATCATGTGTGGGCTGAATTTCATGCTCATTTTCAGTCATATTTTGACGCAAATGTTCAGCCATATGTGGCTGGAAATTTCCAGCAGTTTTGACAATTCCATGTTTGGCTAGAAATTCTCTACATTTTCAGCACTATTTTGCTGGAATTTTTTAGCCCTTTGACCCTCAATTGGCTGGTCTACATGGTCATAGTCACGCGCACCATTTTGGAACAAAGGCATGAGTGTATCGAACACATCTTGTGAGCTAACTGTTGGCTGTTTTTTGCATTCAAGTAGAGGGAAAACTAAATTTTCAACAAATACCACATCTCGACTCACAATAATTGTGTTTGTCAGTGGATGGTATAAACGACATCCCTTACTTTCAGCACTATAACCAACAAATATACATTTCTTTGCCTTGTCATCAAGTTTGTGACGTTGTTGTGATGGCACAAGAGCATATGTCAAACAACCAAACACACACATATGACTAACCATAGGCTTATGACCATTCCAAGCCTCATAAGGAGTGATGAATCTCAATGCTTTTGTAGGGTAGCGATTCAACACATAGTTTGCACAAATGACCTCTTCCATCCAAAACTCATTAGGAAGATGCTTTCCTTTAACCATACATCGTGCCATTTCAAGTAGAGTTCTATCTTTACGCTCGGCAACACCATTTTGTTGAGGTGCATATGCCACTGTACATTGGTGTGAAATACCTCTTTCATGAAGAAAAGCATTAAACTCATGTGACATGTATTCACCATCACCATTCGTGCATAGAGTCAAAAGCTTTTGTGAAGAAAAATTTTCAGCCATAGCTAAAAATGCTTTGAAGCAAGAAAATGCCTCATTCTTTGCTTTCATAGGATACACCCATGTATGGCGAGTAGCATTATCAATGAAGGTAACAAAATATACATGATTCCCAAAAGATGGAGTCTTGACGGGACCACATACATCACTATGAACAAGTTGCAATTTTCTTGTAGTGTGTGTATGACTATCTTTTGAAAAAAAAAGGCACGATGCATTTTTCCAAGAATGCAACCTTCACATGCATGCTTTTCAATGGACTCAAGTGTAGGCAAACCAATAACCATGTCCTTCTTTTGCAAGTGAAGCAAACTATTGAAGTTCAAGTGACCAAAACGAGCATGCCAAAGCTCAATTTCAGCCATGGAAGAAGTATGAGCAACCAAGGCATTTGAGGCAACCCTCTTGTATGTATCCATGCGATACAAACCATTACATAATGTACTAGACATCATGATAACATTGCCATTGCTGAAATCATGAACCATACACTTATCATCAACAAAGTGTACATGAAGTCCCGCTTTGGCAATCAATGGAATTTAAATTAAGTTCTTCTTGATATTGTGCACATACAATGCATTTTTCAAGAGAATCACACCTCCATTTGCAGCCATAAGCTCAATTTCTCCTACTCCAATGATAGGATAAGACGCATTGTTTGCACACACCACATGTCCTCCTTGGGTGCATCTTTCAAAGACGAAAAAAATCTTTTGCATGATGTTATGTGCTTTGAAGCACCACTATCAAAGAACCAATCCGAATCAGCCTCACTCACAACCATACATTTAGAATGCAAAGAAGCATCATAATGACATGTAACAACACATGCCCATAAATCTTGAGCCATGTTAGCTTCATCATTATTTATATTTGCTGAATTTTCAGCAATAGACATGCCAGATTCCTTCTTCTTTTCATTGTGTTTTGCAAGCTTTCTACACTCATCAATAGAATGACCAGCCTTCCGGCAATATTTGCATTTCTTCTTTTGCAAATCACCATCATTAGAGGAATGAGTGGAAGAGGAAGGTTGAGGCTTTGGTTTTGATGAACCCAAAGCTGAACCATACTTGCTTTTCCCCTTTTGTGAGATAGCAAGTGCTTGCGTTCCCTCAATCAAACCACTCCTATTCACTCTAGATTGCTTTTCTTGCAAAAGAAGAGACACAACCTCATCAAATGCATACATATTAGGATTTCCTTTTGCAACCAAATGGAGTGTAGTAGCAAAGCTTTGAAAAGATTCTGGTAATCCTTTCAATAATGTAGAAATGAGTGATGCATCCAGAATAATCTCATCTATGTTTGCCAATTGCTCTTTCAAGTCCTTGATGCGTGTCACATACACATCCACCGACTCATTTTCAGCCATACATACATCCTCAAGTTGCTTCCTCAAGTATGCAACACGTGCTTCATTACGCACGACATACAAAGAAGCAAGAGTGTCCCATGCCTATCGTGATGTAGAACATGACCGAATGTGTGGAACTATATGATGCTTCACAAAAAGCACAATCAAAGCATGAGCTTGAGCATCTTTTCCATCCCATCTAAGCTGCTCCTGTGTAGGTGGAGAAGGAGAAACCATTGTACTCAAAGAAGAAGCTCCATCTGTGAAAATAGATTGTGAAGTAGAAGAACCTACAGGTCTTCGATCTACATCTGCCACTATGTTCCAAAGTTGTTTAGCAACAAGAACATGCTTCATCATGTAAGACCACATCGGATAGTTGGTCCCATCAAGTTTATCTTCAGCTTGAAGCATGCCAAACAAGTCATTGTTGCCTACCATTTCACAAAAGAACAAGAATGTGACAAAATCTTCACTTCGATGAAAGTTGAAATGAATGAGGAAATTTCAGCTCACAAACCGTCACTCTGATGGCGCTTTTGACTGCATGAATGGCTTCAAAATGGGGCTAAAATACGAGTGCACCTGGTGGAAATGTTTCTTGGCTGCTAAAATTCACTATCTTATGCTCCGAAGTGGATGTGCACTCTTAAAAGTGCACGCTTGCCGTGATGCGAAAAACTAAAACTTGAGAAGGAGCTGAACCTGCTTTGATACCATTGTTGGGTGTGTGTAGAAGTGCGAGAGACACACAAGAAGCACACACAAGGAGCACAAACGCAGCAAGACACGGAGAAGACGATGACTGGAATAGCTCTCTCTATTGACGATGAACTGAATTGAAGTAAGAGCTGAATAATATCCCTAAGTACAAAGTACCACCACATATGAGAGTATCAAGTATGTGGTAACATGGGAAAAAAACCTCTAGCCAGCACTAGAGTAAAAAATACCCATGTATAGGGAAAAGGTTCACATCAAAGCTACTCGAGGAACACATAAGTGTAACAGGAAGCCCTTTCTTCTTATCTTCAATCTTATTATGTCGTGTTGGTGGAGGTGATGGAGCAGAGTCTAGATAATAAGGATAGAAAGCATCTTTTAAGATGGCATGAATTGCTTTTTCTCTGACCAAAAGGACCCATACATCTGGATAGTTAGATATATTTAGACTAGGACTATAAAATCTCTGATGTAAGAACCTTACTGCATTGACAATCACTCTCCATCCACATGATGTATTGCCTTTATATAGTGGCACATGAATTTTCATATAACCAAACTTTTTTTCTTCATTCACTTTCCTTGGATATTTCTTATCAATGTGCATTTTCAAACTAGGGCGATACTACAAGGCTAAATAAATATCAAAATGCATGGCAATGGAATGTTGATATATTTAGGTAGTGATGTGTGTGAACACACTAGGACCGCCGAGGCACTTTTTTCCCTCTTTAGGGGGCTTTTTTCCCCCTGCTTGTATATATGCCTATTGCCCTAATGGGCTACTTATCTTTGTACATTCTCTAGTAATACATTCAGTATTATGTGTTGTGCTCCAAGTTTCTTCTTCTTCCTTGTGTTGTTCACGTGCTTCCACAGACTCTAACTCCAACAATTGGTATCAGGGCAGGTTGTTGCTTCATCCAGGGTGTTGTCGACATTCCTCCAGTTGCACTCTCAAAATCACACGAATTTTGATGATCATACTTAGGGTGTTGCAGAGATCAAAACAGCTTCACCTTGTGGTGTCGAAATCGCGATCTAACCTCGTTTCAGCCTCTGAAAGCATTATCGAAGTGCTTGTGCAGGCTATTTCATCTTTTTGTGCTAAAGGTATATACCTATTTCGGTTCGCCAGTATAAGCATCTTGAAGTCTGTTGTAGGTCTAGCAGACTTCATCTGCGCAGTTTTGTTCAACTTTTTGAGATACAGTCAATTTTCTACATTAAGGTATTCACTTGCCATGGCTGAAAGTAGTGATGTATTCCGTATGTTGGCTGTTGAGGATAAGTTGGATGGTACCAACTACCCATTATGGGCTTATATGATGCGACATGCATTGGTTGCAAAAGGATTGTGGAACATTGTGCAGGGTGTTGAAAAACGTCCTATCACACCTGCAACTGTTACAATTGTAGGTACTGAAGCTGATGCAGAAGGTGTTGAAGATGATGATATTCTGCATCTTCCTGTTCGTGTTGTGGTTTTTTCTGCACCTACTGTAGAGCAAATTTGTTGGGATAGCAGAGATGCCCAGGCATATGCATTGATAGTTATGCCTATCAAACATGCCATCATTCCTCACATATGCTCTTGCAGAACAGCTAAGAATGCTTGGGATACACTTACCACATTGTACCAAGTTAGGAATGAGGCTTGTGTTGCTTGCCTCCGAAAACAATTGGAGAGTGAGCACATGAATAAAGGTGATTCTATGGACAATTTTCTAACAAAGATCAAAGACTTGAAGGAACAATTGATTTCTATTGATGAAGTTATACCAGATAGCTCACTTGTGCAGAACATTTTGAATGGACTTCCTGATTCATATCAGAGTTTTGCTTCTACTCTTCATTTGATGATGAAAGGCAATCCAAATGCCTTGTCATTTGAGGAGTTAGTCTCTGTTTGTTGCAAAAAGATCAGTCCAGGCAGAACAGGTCCATTATGTGTGTTGTAGATCAAGCTTTCCTAGCTAGTTAGAAGGGCAAAGGAAAATGGAGCTTTTCAATTAGTAAGCAAAAATCTGCTAATTTCACACAATCGAAGAGGGAAGACAAAGATGAAAAGAAATCAAAAAAGCAAAAAAAAATTTGCAAGTACTATAAAGGAAATGATCATATCATAAAGAACTGTCAAAAATTTGCTGCTAAAGAGGCAAAGAAGAAAGAGGCTGGAATGGTTCTTGTAGAGGCCTCTACACCAAAAACAAATTCTGCTAATCTTGTGCAAGAAGAAGAATGGGTGTTTACTACTGTTTGCAGTTTTGACCCATCTTCTCATGAGCAATGCATGTCTGCAGTAGACTCAGATGTTTGGTAGTTTGATAGTGGGACGACCAAACATATCACCTCATCGCGCCATTTCTTCACTTCACTCGAGCCTGCCCCTATAGGGCATACTGTCACATGTGCCAACAACTCCTCTTATCCTGTCATGGGAGTTGGTAAGATCCTTTTGACTACTGCTATTTTGCTAGTTTGCTATGCCTACAGAAATTTGAAATGGTGTCCTCTTTGCCCAAACTTGAGGCACCTTGGAAACATGTTTGTGAAGGTTGTATTTTGGGCAAAATGTAGCATTCCTCATTTCCAAAAGATGGTTCAGTTCGGGCTACTCAGAAATTGCAGCTTGTACATAGTGATGACCGTGGTCCTATGCAGACACCTTCTTTTGGAAATTATCTTTACTTCGTGACTTTCATTGATGTTTTTTCTAGGCATGCATGGGTATATCCATTGAAAGAAAAGTCCAAAGTGTTCATGTGCTTCAAACGGTTTTTGGTTTTGGCTGAAAATCTGTGAGTATGTACAATGGGCACCCTCCATACTGATCGAGGGGCAGAATATATGTCTTCTGGTTTTAATGCATGTCTGGTTGAACGTGGGATAAAACATCACTGTACAATGTCGTATACACCTCAATAGAATGGAGTTGCTAAATGGAAGAACAGGTCACTCATGGAGATGGCGAGGTGTATGGTCAAGAGTCAGACTTTACCACATAGTTTCTGGCTTGAGGCCGTCATGTGTGCAGCATATGTACTTAATAGGTGTCCCACTAAAGCACCATAGTCTATCACTCCATATGAGGCTTGGCATGATTGCAAGCCATCTGTTGCTCATCTATGTGTTTTTGGTATTCTGGCATATGCATTAGTGCCTGAACAACATCGTAGAAATTTGGATGATAAAGCAGTAAAATGTGTTTTTGTTGGGTACAACTCTAAAAGTTAAGGATATCATCTGTATCATCCACAGACTAAATGCATTTTGGTTAGCTGTGATGTTGTTTTTGTGGAAGATGCTATTTAGCCATGCTTTCATGTACTAAGGAGACATCTGTTAGCTCCAAAGACATGTATCATACTTTGCTGCCTCTTTTTATAGGTGGATAGTCTAGTGCTGGTCCTAATGAGGCAACTTCTCAGCCTTTGCAGGTTTCATGTGATGATGCAGATCATCCCATTTCTAATGCACATTTACATGATGCACTTGTTGATGAGACAGCTAATATTGAGGAGGCAAAAACTATGCCAAAATGGTCGGTGCAAACTTTGCATGACAACAAATTAGATGCACCTTTGTCATATCATACTTGTTTAGGCTCTCATAGTGCCTCTTTTGCATCAAATTGCTATGATATGGCTGCATCTAGTCTCTGTGATGAGAATGAGCATGTTTCGTTTGATGAAGCACAAAATTCAGAAAATTGGATGGCTGCTATGCAATCTGAATATGATGCTATAATGAAGAATGGTACTTGGTCTTTATGTGACTTGCCTCTTGGCAAGAAGGCCATTGGAACTAAGTGGGTTTACAAGATAAAGTGTAAGAGTGATGGAACAGTTGATAGGTATAAGGCTAGGCTTGTTGCAAAGGGTTATGCATAGGAAAGAGGCATTGATTTTGATGAAACCTTTGCGCCTATATGCCGAATGACTACTGTTCATAGCATATGTGCACTTGCAGCTCATCATGGTTGGAATGTACATCAGTTGGACATTAAAACAACATTTTTGAATGGTGACTTGCATGAAGAAGTGTATGTTTTTCAGCCCCGTGGCTTTGTGTAGAAAGGGCTTGAAAACAAGGTGTGTAGGTTAAAGAAGGCATTATATGGTTTAAAGTAAGCACCACGTGCTTGATATGAAAAGATACATGCCTATTTGATTGCACATCGTTTTGAGAATAGTCCAACTGAAAGCACCTTATACGTTAAGCGTGCTAATGATATATTTGTAATCATTGTGGTTTATGTCGATGACATGCGGCTCAGTGGTCCTCATGAGAGGCATATTGCTAATTTTAAGGCTGATTTACATGCCTCATTTGAGATGTGTGATTTGGGGCATTTGCATCACTATTTGGGCATTCAATTTATGCAAGTTGTGTTGGAACATCAAGCTTACACTATGCTTGAGGTGGATTTGATCTACATCAAAGGCTATCGTGTTGAAAAAATATCCGTTGGAGAGTTCTTTTATTTATGCTCACTTATTGTACTTAAAAAAGAAAGATTTTTCATGGATCTTTTACCATTGTAAAAGCTTTGAGCTTTACACATGTAAAAGTAGAAAGATATAGCCCAAATCCCACGAAGTTGTGGTGGTTGAGTTGCATTCAATCAAGCAATCAATCACCTAAAAGTGGATCAAAAATATTCAGAAAGTCAACTCAAGGAGATTGTTCAAGAGATTAACCTCCAAGCAAAAGAAGAAGAGGTTAGAAACTTTGATATCACTACTTTCAGAGGAAAGACTACCATAAGAGAGCCAGCAGAACATGTAAAAATCTCAAAGAAAACACTCCTTCTCCAAATCTCCCATATTACTTTATCTCTGGGAAGGACTTTGTTCCTCTGTATTGCATTCAAGAGCTCTTCAACAATAGAGAAGACTATTGCCTTACTGCTATAGTTGAATCAAAAGAAGATGCAATGAGATTTATAAATGAGAAGGATGGAAGTAAAGAGGAATTTCTGAGCCTAGACTTATCATTTTCAAATAATGAATTCAATGACTTGTCCAAAGCTCTTTCATGCTACTACAAAAAATTACTTTGAGAGAAGCCAACCCTTACAGATGAATATTTTGACCAGCAACAATAAGATCTGGGGATTTACTCATTTGGATGAGGATACTCATTTATCAAGGTAGCTAAGGACAAAGAAACAATGAGGATTTACAAAAAATAAGTGATTCATGAGGAAGATGAGGTTAAGATACATCTTGAAAGAAATTTGTTAGACACAACTGATTCAAGTGATTAGGCCTGTCTGAGAATCTCTGATGAGCAATTCGCTTGAATTGGTCATGCCTAGAGTTTTTCTTTTTTGTGGTTCTTTTTAGCTTGTCCCTTATGTAATATAAGCCAAGTTACATCTATTTGTATTGATAAGGATCATTTGGAAGATACGACCGATTCAAGCAATTATGCCAATATGAGACTTTTTGATGAGCCTATTTCCTTGATTTGTTCATGTCATCGATTTCTCAATTTCATGAGTTATTTTCCTCATCCAATACCTAATTCCTCATATTCTTAGTGTGTACATCACCAAAGGGGCAAGTTTACTAGTTTCTATAATTATAATGATGATCTTTGAGCCTGTTCACTTAAATTGGTCGTATCATTGTTTAGTTCAATTACATAGAGATTTTTGTTTGCTCTTTTTTTAAGGCCTTTATCTTTCAATATTAATATATGTTGGCACAAAATTATCATCATCTGTAATGATTCCAATGTAGGACCGATTCAAGTGATTAGGTCCATCCAAGATTTCTTGATGAGCCTAGTTGCTTGAATTGGTTATGTCCTGCATTCATTTCAGTGATTGTTTTCCCTTATGGCTTCAGTCATGTCACTAGTCATTCAAAGTTGTTTTGCTCTTTTTGATTTGCTTTGTCATTGTTTCCATAGTTATCTATATTGGGTGAGGACAATTATCTTGGCAGGGGTAAGGGCACAAGGAAAGCTATAGAGAGTAAAGGAAAAGCAAAAGTGGATATACATTCAATCATTCACTATCTTTCAAAGTTGAATCCAGACTTATTCTATGTTGTGCATAAGGAGTATAGTGAGGTCCCTGATTTTGCATTATTCTCTATGAAGTCTCTTTCAAAATATATGGGCTTTTCCTCACTACGCTTTAATGCATATAGGATTTTACTTCTTGAGAGTATAGCAGCATTCATGATTTTTAGTTATGCCCTAGGGCTCAATGCCTCTAGAGCTGGATATTTCCTCTGTTATTCAAGCTATGCAATAGGTCTCGGATGTACAAAGTATTGTTGGCTATAAAAGAAAAGAGTTCCTCAAATACAAAGGAGATTTGCCAAAGTCAAGCTCATTCAAAAGACTGAAAGAAGAATAATGATATTTCATTTCAAAAATTTCATGAGTTCAAAAACTGTATATACATCCATATGTATTTTTTGGCCAGAAGAATTGTAAAAGATATTCCAAATATTATAGCTTCAAACTGGAATGAAATTTCATTATTTTTTGTATTTAATCCATATGTCCTAAAGGAAATGACATCTCATGATACTTCTTATTGACATGATTTGTATAGTTTATCTGGTGATGATATCTCGCATGTGCTCCTTTGTAATTCTCTTCTAAAGAACCAATCAAAAAGCTCTTTGAAAGCATTACTTTTTGTGACTCCACCTCCTTTTCTTGTGCATGTTGCTTGATAATGAGATTTTTCCATGCCATCAGTGTTCCATGTGGTAGGTGTTTCCTTTTCTACGAAGAGTGGACCATGCAAAAATGGAAGATGCTATAAAAACATAAAGGTAAATATCATGAGATTCTTATTTCAAAACACCAAGTAAATAAAACTAATGGTGGTGTAGATAATTTCTTTGAAACTCACTAAGTAGTAAGTTATTTCTTTGACACTCCATGCCTCTATGATGGTTTCTATAAGCTATGTGATTGCCCTTCTGAATTCAATCACATAGGTATCAGATGTTTCTTGTTGCCTCATGATCTTCAAAAATTTATCCAGTCTTACCCACACCTCTATTCTTTTATTTTTGCTATTTTTGGATTTCTTTTTACATTTTTCATATCCTCGCAAAAATGTTTTTAATAATTCCACATTGTAGTTAGTTGCTTTCCATCATTGTTGCTGAAGAATTTTCTTGCTTTTGCACCTCCCATTGACACGTCATATGATACATCACCTATATTTTGTGAAAGCTTTGGATCTTTTCTTAGATGAACATCACCACCATGAAGTCCCATTTTTGAAAATAGAGATTCACATTTTTTTTATGCATTCATCTTCAAGAGTTATAGGCTTGATGGAATATGCATTAATCCAAGTGAAGATGGACCAACTTGTCAATGATCCTTAACTTTGCATGTAGTGTACATATGTGTACATTAATCAATTCTATTGGAAGTATGGGATCCCAAATCATGGCAAAAGATGAGTAATTATGTAGATTAACATTTTGTCTGGAAGGAGCTTCCTCAACCTCAGTTCTAGCAATCCATCCTCTTGTACTTGGACTTTGCACATAATACAAACAAGGGTACTTACAATTTTCATGCACACTTATACCAAACATGCATTTTAGAGTCTTTAAGTCTCCACTCAAATGCCACTCAATTTTAAAGCTTTTGTAGTGGTTAACATTCAACAACTCTCTTGAATGATGCCTTTGGATAACATTTGGAATGTCTGTCTATAAGAATAACCACTTCAGTGTTTTATGATTCTCATATGGAACTTGAGCACACCCAACCCACCATAACTCCATTTTATATTGTACTTTGAGAGATGGAGTATCTAGTTTCCTACAACTATAGTCCAAAGCTCTATTCATTAGTGCAATTCTTATTCTCTCCATCTTTAGATGTTTTCTAATTTTAGCTTCATCAAGTTTTATTACAAATTTTCAAAAGGCCAAAACATTCATGTTCTTTTATATCATAGAATTGAACCATATATGTATGAAGTATTATAATAAATATCCATGTATTGTTAAATGCATTGCAAGTGAAATGTAATGTTTTTCCTACCTCATAAGGCATGTTACCATGAATGTATTTATAGTCACCAGATATATACGTGATTTTTGTATTCAACCAAAGCTGATACTTTTTGACATGATAAGGTCTAGGCAATCCAAAGCGTTTTACTTTATTAAATTTAAGAAATTCATCCGAAACTTTTGAAATTGCTCTATAACCCCTTTCTATGATGGAGAGTGTTAATCTCCAAAAGAACAAGTTATCCTTGATGTTAGAGCCCGTCTATATCAAGAACAACTCAAAATCTCAAGCAATTTTGGAAGATCAATGCCAAATTATCAAATCTTGAGTTAACTATGAATAAACTGATTACTCAAAAAAGTATGCTACAATTAATCCATTCATTGACTGACCAAATGTAAAATTTTCAATGAAACTTTGTACAAGGTGTTGGCTAAAACTTGTGCACCTTCTCCAAGTTGAAAATTCTCAAACGATTCAGTACATCTTGAGATTTACTCCAAACAATGTACCTATGTCTAAAGCTGCTCTTCTATATAGTCGACTTTGACACCTCCAACTTTTAATGCATGGCTCTCCCAAACTAGACCCCGTTTATTCAAATGATTATAGCCACAAGTAGCTTGCCTTCCAAATTAAAGAATGCGTGCTTACTTGCTCAAAACTTTACACTCTAGAGGGAGATATGATCAAATCATTGACCACCAGGATTGCACCTATTCCTGCCTTCACTTCTTCACTTTACACATGTAAATGTTCCTAACTTCAATTCTCTCAGCTTGATTATTAGACTCTGAAATCTTGACCATAAATGCATTAACTATAGACTTAGACATCTACAAAAGGATTTATGAAATGATGAATCACGGAAGGAGAAATGGAGAAAAGTTCGCGACTCATATTTTAGATGTTTTCTTCTATTCTCATGAAAACAACTAATTTGATGAATCTCATTCATTCATCACATACATTCTTCTTCTATTCATCTATACTTGGTCTATAAATCTCTTCTCATTTATTTCCCTACTCTATACTTGTATATATAGGCATATATGTACAAACTCGTCACCATTACAAAGGTATAAGTAAACTAATTTTAAGCTTAATGTACATGTATATACAAGTCTTCATCTTCTAACCATGCACTAATTTTCAAGCCTCAAAATTTGATCTTTGCTTTATTATTTGACTTCAATCCTTCATCCAAATACTCAATTTTTGACATTCGACCAACAACTCCCCCTCAATCATCAATTGTGATTTTCTCCATCTTCTTTATACCTATGATGTCTTTGAACCTCTGCAACTTAGGTCCATCCAAGCTTTTGGCTAACATATCTGCAATCTGATCTTTTCTAGAAGTATGTATGACTTCAATTTCTTTATCAATAACCTTCTCTCTCAAGAAATGATATTGAATCTCAATATGTTTATTTCCTGGCATGCAACATACGGTTAGCAGCTAGATACAATGAACTCATTCTATCTCCATGAATAGTGGGTGTACTCTGAATGATGTCAAAACTCTTCATGAGTGTTCCAACCATATAACCTCCTTTGTAGCTTCAACCATACCTTTATACTCTACTTCTGTGGATGACAAAGCAACTGTATGTTGCTTCTTTGAACACCAAGAGATTAACTTATCTCCCACATAACATAGATATCCATAGGTTGACCTCCTATCATCAGGATTACCTGCCCAATCTGTATCACTATATATCTTGATCTTTGTATCTGATGCGAATCCATTATACAAACCTTCTTTGAGTGTACCCTTAATATATCTTAGCACCCTTTGTCCTGCAATCCAATGAGCTTTCCTAGGACAATGCATGAATTGAGACAACACTCCAACTGCATATGACAAGTAACACAAGGGAATCAAAAGACTTAAATTCCATTTTGCCTTGATTAATTATGGAACCACTAGTTGAAAAAAAGAATCAAGTGAAGAAATCACATTATCAATACAACCTATCCAATTATTGATGTTAAGGTTTGAGTCATCAACGTAATTCTCCATCACCATCTTAGAAGGGACACCAAGAATCAAGATACCTCGGATTCTTCGGTTGGTAGAGAAGATCCAATGGAGGCTATTTGCTAAAATGGCAAACAAAAGAGGGGCATGGAGGCAACCTTTTCTCATAGAAATTTTGATGAAGGAAAGTTCAGTAAGGATCTTGTTGATAAATACTTTTGTTGAGGCATTTTGGAGTATGAAACATGTATAATTAATAAAATTTTATCCCAAACTAACATCCTTAAGGTTTTTAAGAATAAACCACCATTCTATCGGACATAAGCTTTATCAAAATCGATTTTCAAAAAGGAAAAGCAATCTCCCAGAGCTATGGATTTCTCAATGCCTTCCCAAAAGGAGAGAGTAATGTCCATGATGTAGGGACCCTTGATAAAACCTTTTTGACAAGGGCCAAACAAAGAGTCCATGTGAGGTTGAGCCTCTTAGCTAGGGATTTGGAAAAACGTTTGAAGATGATTTGAAGGTAGGTAATATGCCTCCAATTGGAGAGGATGGTCTTGTACTTTTTTTATGAATTAGCTTAATGACCCCACAATTAAAGGCATGTCAAAGTCTACCTATGTTGATTGCCCTATCGGATATATTTGTGAAAAGGAGACAAGGTGAGAAGCAAAGGTTTGCATCATTTCAACACTAATATCATTGATGCTAGGGGTTTTATAACTCTTATGAAAATGAATGGAATTTAAAAATTTTTGTGGAGGACATATGTTTCTCCTGCTCACTAAAGATTTGAGGATTATTCATTTTGGGGTGAATAGAGGTAATGTACTCAATAGTGGTAAAAAATGTGTTTGAGCAAGAGGAGTCAATGAGATTGACAAAACTATTCTAATGTGAATCCTGTTATCGAGCTCAAAGGTGGTCATGGTGTTATCTAGAAGCTTAAGGTGTGAGATAAAATCTTTGACTTTCTTAGCCTTGAGCAGACTTAACATGGGCTTGAAAGGCTTATCCCTTTTGTCTTCCCAAAAGAGATTGGAGATCTACACATGTTTGTGAGCAATTTGACATCCAGAAGCACAAATGCTATTTCTCAAGTCAGTAGCTAGGGGGAGGCCGTTGACATCCATGGCTTGTTCCAAAATTTTTTACTTAATGTATAATATGGGGATTCTATGTTTTTTGAGCTTGTATTTGTTCTTAGTGAGGAAACTCTTGATGAAAGAAGAAATTAAGACATTGAAGCTTAGGCTCATGATTTGGAAGAGAGAGAATATCGTCAATTTTATGCCAATGGTTCTTCTAACTCATGGGTATCTAAGAAGGTGGTGGTTAATCCTCACCAACCACTCTTACACAAGGAATTCACATATGCAACTTTACAGCTGATAAGTCCAAAGCCATAATGGAGTTAGTGATTTCAGTGTTGATAGAGAACGTATCAAGGATCTTGCTGCTAAGGTAACATTTGTCAAGCTTGGCATAAAGGAAATTAGGTAGGGCCTAGTTGTTAAACTAAGTGAAACCATTGATAGTCAAAACATAAAAGATATTGGTTGGCAAGATGAGTCTAAGCATGCCTCCCCCTCCCTCTCCAATACAATGACCTACCCAT
Source organism: Ceratopteris richardii (assembly GCA_020310875.1). NCBI lineage: Eukaryota > Viridiplantae > Streptophyta > Polypodiopsida > Polypodiales > Pteridaceae > Ceratopteris > Ceratopteris richardii. The sequence continues at coordinate 23,260,512 of CM035429.1, forward strand.
TGTTCCTATACGACGGATTCATGATCATGTTGAATTCACCTATGATTATCACAAGCCCTGGAAGAGACAGAAGGGAGAGCCAAGTGCAAGATCTATCACTACTATTATAAGGGGAGTAAATAGCAATCAAGCTAAAACCCCAAGGATCTCTTAACTTGTAGCAAATCCATCTATGATGGGAGTCAAAAGAGAAATAGTTGATGGAGGCATTAATATGATGAGGGACCCCCATAACTAAGCCACTAGAGCCTTTGCCATGGTTGGATACATACCAATCATGTCCATTAGAGATAGTGTCAAGTTTCTATGAAAAGGTAGGTCCATGGACCTTGACCTTCAACATGCAAATGAAAGAGCTAGAAAGATCACGACAAGTAATCCAATTCTTTATAATTCAAGACTTGGAAGGACTAGTTAGTCCCTTGGAAAGAATATGCATGGGACAAGATTATCTATTAGAAGAGGACTTCTTCCTTGGATGTCGATTACGACAAAGTCTTAATGGGGTCAATATTGTTATGAGTTCTTCTTTTATTATCTTGGGAGGTAATCACATCAATCATAAGAAAATCTTTAGCAGGAAGGGGGAGGGAGGACATAATCCTCTCCTCATTCCAAGAAAACAAATTGCAAGTCCTAGGCATCTACAAAGTTGCACTCATGTTTAGAGTTGGAAGCCTTCTCAGGGGTGTGAGGGCTCTCCTCTGTTTTAGGACTAAGCAGAGAAAATTTGTTAGTAGCTTGGGTAGGAGGGTTTGGGGGGTTACAAGTCATACCTTTGCTTTGGTTTTGCAAACCTTTTTTCCTTACCAACGTGTAGCCATCAATATTTGGGGTGCCTTCTTGCTTGTCTTGTTTCTTTATGGGCATCTCCTTTTGTTTGTTTTTTTCCTTCCATAGGTACTTTGTAAGTACAATTTTGAAAAAAGTGTTTTGGCTCTATCTTTCCATCCTAATCAATATTCAATATGATAAGCGAGTGTGTCATCATGGTTAAATTCAATTAGGAGCTTGGGTTTCCAACGAGGATTGATTTCTAATTTTTTATAGAACCTAGCACTTTTCTTGTTAGATTTATTTAGACCTTCATGGTCTACCATTGGTCTCCCTGCATTTGTTCGAGGACCCTAGCCGGGCCAAGGACTAGAGGTCGGGGGAGCCAAGGCTCTAGCACAATTCTTCAAGGTTATTCCATCTCCTCAGAGTGTCCATATGAGGATTGGTTGGACCTTAGAGAAGATTCAAGGTGTGCCAAGGGCAAGGGATATTTAAGGTTCGGAGGAGAGTGGTAGGTAGCTAATTGGGATCTTTCATTTGGTATCAGAGCTCTCATTCACAAACACTTTCCTTCCTTGATCACTAAGGATAGTGCTCTCTAGAAGGGAGAGAGAGAGTGTGCTATATTTATTTAGACCTTCATGATCTACCATTGGTCTACCTACATTTGGTCGAGGACCCCAGCTCGGTCAAGGACCAAAGCTCGAGGGAGCCAAGGCTCTAGCATGAGTCTTTGAGGTTATTCCATCTCCTCAGAGTGTCCATATGAGGAGTGTTTGGGCCTTAGAAAAGACTCTAGATGTGCCAAGGGCAAGGGCTATTTAAGGTTGAGAGGAGAGTGACAGTTAGCTTATTGCGATCTTCCATTTCTGGTTACTGCTCTAATACCTTCTAAGCAATGGTGCCAAGAAAGATGCAATTGTGAAAACTCAACCCAGACAAGAACTTTGGATGGTTTGTCTTTGGTCGGGTCAAAGGAAGGGAACCACTCAAAGAAGAGGATGTGTAAGACCTTGAAGAACCATTGGGTGTGAGCTAGAACTAATTCATTGTCTTGATTTTTATTCAAGAAGAAATCGATATAACTTTTTTCTTGGAATCGGGTATGAGGTATCACAATTAAAAGTGGTCCAAAGCTATACATGAGCCATTTCTTCAAAGCCCCAATGAGGGGTTGGGGATCTTGAAAAGGAGTGGCTAAAACCAAGTAAAGTAGAGATTTTTACCTTCTTTCTTTGAAGAAGATGTGTGGGAGAAGACTAACCATTGTGGGTTGCTTGCCCATGTCACTCTGACCTTGTTCACTTGAACCACTCTTGACAACAATAAGCTCATTCTTTAGCTTATTAGTGAAATCTTCATTCTTCTTAAGTGGCACAAACCTAGGGGGTCAGGGAGAAACTTCAGGTAGAAATCCCACCTAGGGATCCCAGGTTTCATAAAAATAGCATGCCATAAAGTTTCTTCCCTAACATATATATCTTTGAAGATGTTTGTTTTTCACTTTCTAACCCATTACTTACATCGATTTTATCTATTTGATGGGTATATCTTTTCTTTTCCTAGAAAGATGTATTTGAAAAGATTTCAAAGCTAGCATCATATGATAGATTCCATCTTTAACTAGATATCTTTCATAAAAACATTTTCACTCACTTGTCCTAACATATTCATGAACATCTATTTGTTTTTGGAAATCTCATAGATCAATTGAGATCCCTTACTTTTAGGTTTTCTATTCCTGATAGATAGTTCATCCTTGAATATGGTTGGAGAAATGACTTAGCTCACATAATAAGAAAAAGTTTTCTATTTCATGCAAGTTAATTTTCTTTAAGAAGTATTAATTTTCCTAAACAAAACTTATATAGATTTCATGCAAAACTTCATTGCATGAAGCCACAAAGCAACTCTCAAATTCTTCTAAGAAGAAAAGGCCCTCAAAAGTTCCATGATTCTTTGGCACTATGCATCATTTGTATAGATCCAATCATGAATTAAGCATAAATTTATTGAAATTCAAAGCTCAATTTGGTAATTTCAACTTCCTATAGTTGATTTCCATCATTCTCTTGAATGGAATCAAGAGTCTCAAACAAATTTCTCATGAAACTTTGAAAATATTTTGATTTACCATCCTACTTAGGATGTATGAGAAGTAACATAAGGAAATGTAAGTCTCATTGAAACTCTTCACTATAACCTTTTTGAATGGCTCTCTATGTATGTCTAATACTTAGATTAATCAACGAATACTCTAGGTTTGCAAGTATACATGAATTATTGGCCATTGGCTTGCCAAGAAGACTATACTCTTGGAATGTAGCTTCTTAAATTGGTTCTTTACTAGTGCTTAATTTTTACTAAACAAGGCATACTTTTCAACTTAATCTAAACTTTAGATTTAAGTTTTGGTTAACTAAGTATCACTTTGGGAAGGAATCTTTTAAATACTTGAGTTGCAAAGTTTTATCTAGCATGACTTTGCAACTATCTAGCTTCACTTCTTCCCAAATTCCACACTTGAACTTTTATAAAGTAACCCAACTACTTAGAAACAGACATTAACTTTGTTACTTTCAATGGTGTCTTTTATTCATGCAAATGCATGTACTTACATGCAAATGCATATGCTTAGATGCATATGAATATGCTTGCATGCCATAAATGCATCAAACATTTCCTTGTTTTAAGCGTGCTTGACATACTTCATGCATTTACATTTTTGCACATACATATAACTTTGCTTCCCTTTTCTTGTATCAACATGCTAGTGCAACTACTTCAATGAATGAAAAACTTTTCCAAAAATTAAGAAAGCTTGTGATGTGCAAAAGTACATCCTTATGCTTAAAGTTGTGCATTCAAAACATTCTTTCGGAGACAAGAGTGCACAAACATTAATTCTTTTCCATGCATGAATTGGACGTTATTGCTTATAGATGCATGCAAGTACGTTCTTTCCACCATACATGTTTTCCCATTTAGCTTCCCTTAACTTTTCTAAATCCCTCTAAACAATATCAAGATTGAAGTTCTTCCCATTCTAATTATAAATTAATGCAAGAAGAATGAGCTATGGCAAACATGTATGGAAACCAAGCATAACTCCAAAAATATTGAGCTTTACACATTTGAAATCTTTGAATCTCCATAAAGGTTGCATTTATTCGATCGAATAATTAAAAAATATCGAATGTGTTCGTTTTATTTGTGGTTGTTTGAATAAACACCAAAAAAATGGACAAGGATAAACTTTCCATCGAAAGGCTTTCGATCAAAAATTTTTTCGAACAAAATTTTTCGATCGAAAGCTCTTTTGATTGAAAACCTATTTCTAATCAAAAAAATAAATATTTTTGCATGCGATAAAAAATGTCATTCCACATGTGCTCGTTTGAGAGTCTATAAATCTCTAATCCTACCATAGAGACTTCTCTTCAGAGGTAAATTTAGTGTTTTTGTTTTGCATATTTGAAAGTATGTGTATGCATATGTGTGTATGTATGTGCATGTGTGACACATGCACATACATACACACATGCATATAGATACTTTCATGCACACATACACATATACACACACACATACATATACACATATACATACAAAATCATACACACACATAGACATATACACCTACACATAGACATATAGATACTTGCAAATATACATACACACACATATACATACACACACATATACATACACATATGGATACTTGCACATATACACACTGATAACTATGTTTATGGTTGATTTTCTTGTGCTAACATGTCTCCATTGTGTGGGGTAGATGTCTGACTTTACGTACTATGAAGATGGAAAATGTGTGTTATGTGAAAGAGAAGCACTAGAATGTTGTGTGCTAAAATGGAGCTCGAAGGAGTCTTGCCAATATGGTTACTTTTGATCCCAGCTAAAAGCTTGTTGCAGTGTGGGGACCATTGAGGAGGGTAGAGAAGTACATGTGGAATTGGCTTGCAAGGGGTTTACGTGATCAAATATCATTGTCGGCTCGGCTGTTGTTGGTATGATGTGGGAGATATGAGCATGTTCAGGGTGCACTTGTTTTGAGCATGCAGGTTGAGGGAATCCATCTAGATTTTAGCACTCACATTCATGTCTTGAATGCTCGTTGCCATGCAGGCTTGGTAAGAAAAAAGCCACAGCTATTTCAAGACCATCAACAGGGACTCCGGTACATTTCTTGGTCATGAACATTCTATCGGCATGGGCGTTCTTTGTGGGAATTCTGGTTGTTGGGCGCGGTGTCTACAAATAGAGTTAAATTCGGGTGACCTCACTTTGTTGTAATATGTGAATTGTGTGCATGTTGAAAAGTGAGTTGGGTTTGTTCTTTCTAAAATACATGCCATTGCTCGGTAGTCGGTATCGGTGTGGAGGTGATCGCAATCCGGGTGGATCGGGTCCGGTCGTGGCACACACAGGGTGTATGAAGCTAATGAATGTTGGATGGTTTAAGGACATGAAAGTGAAATTAATGTTGAGTATGGAGAAGAGAGAGATGTTGAAATGATTATGAGAATGGGAAAGTAGGAGTGCAAGTTAGGTTTATGAACATGAATGATAAGAATGAAAGAGAACCATACACACAAATCAAATTTGGAAGGAAGAATGGTCCATTGAAGGAGCTTCTTAAACACTTCCTAATTCTAATTCATATGCATAGTCTTCTTTGGATGATATGTATGCATGATGTGAATAGATGGAATCCTTACACATAAACTAGTTTCGAAAGGAAGAATGGTCCAATATTGGAGCTTCTTATACACTTTCAGAAACTAATCAATATGTATGGGTATGAATGGATTATATGCATGCAAGTGAATTATGATGATAGAGGTTACTCACAAGCTCAAAGAAACATCCTCACTGGTTCAACGCAATACTGCGGAGCCTTCTCACACATAGAAGAAATAGAAGACATGTAAAAATACTTAGGAGACTGAGAGAGGAGACAAGAGACATGTGACAAGTGACATGAATTAAAAGGATTGGAATTAAGATACATGTATAAGATCGTCGTGGTACGTCAAGCTAGGCAGTCTACTGATCAAAGGTGGTTCCAACCCTCAAACCATGACAGTTCAACCGAATGTCACACGTAAGAAGGTGAGTTCCACTCCAGTGACCCTATGTATGTCTAAGCTCGTAACGTCTAACTAAAGAAGTCTAAGACTCATTAAAATCAGCTCTAACTCACTCACACACTCCACCGAGGGTGAGTCGAGATAGAGATGCTGGTTTCAAGAGCCTATCCTAGATTGGAGTTCTAACTTAAATTTGAAACTAGGTACTATACTCATACTAGCTCACCTTGGATCCTCACTCGCTCAACCGAGGGTGATCGTCTCAAGGAAACCGTAAGCTAGCATGAGCCCTATGGATGCCTAACAATGATGCTCTAGGAGTTTGGAGGGGGGTTTATATAGTTTTTTGAATGAATTTGGGCCCTTGGATCTAAAGAAATCAACTCTCAACTCTAGGATCACTACTTTTGATTACAACCATTTGATTAATCAAATCATGGCTTGGAATTGTTCTTTCTATCAAATCTAGTGTAAAGGAGTGAAATTTAGGCGCCCTCATTCTCCACCATTGGATCTGGGGATGATCTGGACCGTCGGATCAGTGCTGACATCAATTCGGATCAGATAAGCCACTATTTTTGGAGAAAAGCTGCATTATTGATCTTTGATTGTAAAAAAACTCTTCTTTTATGGAAAAACTCGTGGATCCTCCTTGCTTTAAGCATAAGTGCATCTCCACCCTTGAATATGAGCTCATCTTGATCGTACAACATGGCTCAATCAGCTTTCGCCATGTGGTGGCCCTTCAACCCTTCAATTTGCTTAAACTAGAAAACTACGGTGATCCTGAAAACTGGACTTTGTACTCTTTGACCCTCCAAATAGGTTTTGATGAAGATGAAACTTTGTAGGACTATGTTTCCAAAGATCTCCTTCAGGAATATGCAGAAAAAACTCCCATCTGAATCTCCCTTGTACAAGTTTGACTACATTTGGAAGCTTGCAAGGTGGCATTAAGGTCTCTAGGAAGCTCTGATAGCCTTGAAAATTTGTACAAATATGTAGCCACATATGATCTTTATACATGCCAAACCATATGGCTAACATAAATTTCTATACAAGAATTTGTAGGGTCAAACTAGAAAAATTACATTTTTACAAAATGAACATAGCATATCAATGTGCTACAAAATCCATTTTCTACTGAAATTTGGGCTATAGACTGCCTTTGACAATGTTTACAAGTATATGGATTTTCATCTAATTTGTTGACAATGAAAATTTTGCCCTAATTTCCCAACTTTGACCAGCTTTGACCAGCTTTGACCGCTACCATGTACTTTCTTGATTTCTTTGAAACTTTGTATGTGACCTTCCTTTGACATCCTTGATGTATCCTGGACTTCTCGGGGAATTCTGGCTACCTTCACCAAATATGTTTTTTGTAGGCCTTCACAAGTGAGAGAGGAGAGAAAATCTTGACGACATTCGCCCCCACTAAACCTGCGATTCCTCCGGAAGCGCCACTCTAACATCTGTGAAAAACAAAATGTTCCAGGCATCAAATTCTTTTATAGGCAACATAAGAAACATGGAAGGAAAATTGATTATATGCATGAATAAGTAGGTAACGTGACATGAAGCAAAATTTGCATGAAAGAAAGAATTGAAACAGGCAACATGAATATGCATGAACAAATAGGCAACATATATGCAAATGAACAAGAAACATTGGCAACAAGAAAGAAAAAAATCAAGCATCAATATGAAGTGGAAGTGGACGTATTGAGTCATTTTAAGCATCAGTTCCTCTCATCTTGAAGAAAATTTTGTACCTTTTTCATAAAGCAATCTACCTTAAATATGATTATAAACAAAGATTTAGGATTTTCAAGAGACATCTTTCATCTTTAGGTTATTTTAGATCGACTCCTTTCCTACATAAATATGAATATGCTCTTTCTCTAATAACATGCAAGGAAATCTAACTAAACTCCACTAATGCATAAATCTGCTTATATAGCCCGTGATTTATTCTACTATGCCTCTTTATCCTCCTTTGGCTTGTTTTTTTTTTCTTTTTTTTTTCGATGATGATGATGATTCGGCAACTTTATAGTTACGATCACTTTTTTGGGGTGGAAGAAAGTGTAAACTTCTTGGTAACATGTAGTTTTTTTTTTTTTTTGACGAGGAAAAATTAAACCCCGATACAAGATACAACCATTTTTGATGACGGAGAACAGTCGTTTAAACTCCGATACAAGTGCTGTGAGATGGACTAAGGATGTAGAAACATGCAGTAGCAGGAGCTAGGATTTCAACAATTATGCTTTCGATACACGATACATATGCATGTTTATATATGAAAGTCTTGTAACCTAAATAAACCTCCAAATCTACACGCCCTATCTTTCCACAATCCTAGATTATAAACAATTTCTTGGTAGGTAAGTTACTACTTAAGATAAAATTTTACACAAGTAGAGAAATCATCATTTGCCTTTTTTGACTCAAGTGATGTGGATATGCAATGCGATGCAAAGACTGAAAAAAACATGCATGAAACAAGCATGGAAAAAAAATAGAATGAACTTGAAAAAAAACAAAGCAACATGAACTTAAAAAATTAATGATATTTTTATACTTTTTTTTTTTTTTAATAACATGGATACTCCTGTTTATGAATCGGCCTCATTGTTGTCATCTTCTTCAATGTCCTCATCCAAAATGTACTCGTCATTATCACGTTTCTTGAATAGCTTTATCCTTTTACCTGCAATCAATGTTTTTAGTGCAACACCATTTAATTCACAAAGAGCATACGTACCATTGTTGTTGACTTTTGATACTATGTATGGCCCAAACCACCGTTGAGTGAGCTTTTTGCATGCATCATATTGAGAGTCAAATGTACTATCATAAATGAGCACCCAATCTCCTACTTCAATTGGCTTAGGACGCAATCGATGAGTTTTATCAAAATAATGCTTGTTCTTCATTCTAGATTCTCTTAATTTTTCAACAGCATCATCAAGTCTTAATTTACCTTGTTCTAACTGATTAATACGCAAACTCAAAAAATCATCAGTAGACATGTTTTCAGACCAAGGCAAATTTGACCATGCACAAATATGAGACTGAATTGGAAACAATGGTTTTTGACAGTACATGAGTTCAGCAGGCATATATCTAGTAGTACGTGTGCATGTCATTCTATCTGCCCAAAGTGCAAAAGGTAAGAATTTAGGCCATTGTTTGATGTCACCATTACATGCTTTAGATATGGCTTTCACAATAGGTGGATGCCCTCTCTCTATTTTACCATTGGCCTCTGGGTTATATGCAGTAGTGAGAGACAAACGAATACCGTGACGCTCAAAGAACTCTTTAGCTTCTCTCGCATTTAACTCTCCACGATCGGCAACTACTTTCTCTATGTACCCAAAGCGACTTATGACATCTTCAAGCAAGAATTTGCAAACATTGTAAGTGGTCTTAGATCGTAGTGCACGTCCCTCTACATGATTAGTTAAGTCTTCTCTTGCAAGTACAATGTAACGCATTTTGTCGATACCTTTAGGCATAGTTACAAGATCTACTACCCACTTGTAGTGAATACAAGGTGGAGAAGTAGGATGCAACGGATCTCTATGTTTGACTGATGAATGAAGTGGACGACAAGTAGAACATGTAGAAACATAGCTACTAATGTCAACATACATCCTAGGCCAATAATAGGTACTTCTAATTTTTTCATATGTTCCAAAAAATCCTTTATGACCTGCCCATAATGTCTCATGCATTTCCTTCATTACTTGCAATTGAAGACCTCTCTTTCCTAGGACTCGTTGTGGATTCTTAACCTTACCCTTAGCATGTCTCCAAAGATAACCATTACATAGGAAAAAGTTATAAGCTCGTTTCCTAATGTTACGGAATCTATTCGTAGTCCAGCTAGGTAATGGTTGTAGTGTACTGAGATACTTTCCTATGTCTCTCCATTCATCTTTGTACTCAGACTCATGAAATTTTCATACTCATATATATATATATATATATATATATATATATATATATATATATATATATATATATATATATATATATATATATATATATGTGGAACATAGTCAACTAAATTCACATTCTTTATTATATCACTTTCAAGATCATCATCAAATCTAGCTCTTGATAACATATCAGCAGCTGAGTTTGACTTACCTGAAATATGAACTAACTCAGGATTTATGAACTTAATATATGAGATCCATCTAAGCATGGCTATATCAGGAGATGAACAATTGGCTATCATTCCAATGAGAGGCAAACAATCAGTCTCAACTTTGACATTTGCACCAATGAAATATTCTTTGTTTGTTTTCAAAGATGTTACCATACCCCATAGTTCTCGTTTGATCTGTGGATATTTTCGTTGTGTTTCATGTAGAATTTTGGCACCAAACCTAATTGCATATCTATTCCCTTCACTATCATCTTGACTTATGACCCAACCTATACCAATAGGACTAGTATCAACAGTCAATATAATAGGTTTGTTAGCAGAATAGTCTACACGCTTAAGGATGGGAGCTTCAAGCAATAATTTCTTCAATTTACGCATAGCTTGAGTGTGTTTGTTAGTCCAAATAAATTTTTGTTTCTTCCTCAACAAGTCATAAAGACAATCAGCAACATGAGCAAAGTGAGGGATCCAAATGACATAAAAGATGCAAGCACCAAGAAATCTACGTACCTCACTCACGTTGTTACATGTTTCAGAAATCTTGCTAATGGCATCAACTTTTTGTGGGTATGGCTTTCGACCATAATGGCCACATAAATGTCCAACAATAAGTACCTCGTTGACACCAAAAACAGATTTCTCTATGGAAAATGTGAGACCTACCTCTTCAAATCGTTGAAATATTCTTTCACAATCAGAGATATGGTCAAGAACAAATTTACGACATCCCGATGAATCTAAAGTAATGTCCTTTACACGTTCCTCACTCCCTTTAATTGGAATATCATCAATGAATGGCATAGTTATATGAGGGATAAAGTCATGTAAGACCATATTCATAGCACTCATCATATGAGCCACAGAATTAGTCGCTCCTTGAGGTAAAGTACACATTCGCACTAAGCCTAAAGGAGTTTTCATTGTGGTTATGTCACAACTATCAATTGCTAATTGGAATTGGTCATATCCAGAATATAGATCACCCATTGAATAGATAGAATGTCCTGAAAATGATTCAGCAAACTCATCTACAATGGGTCTTGTTCCTACATTCCTTATGGTGACTTTATTGACGGGTTGGAGATCTTGAATAAAACGTAGTTTCCCATTCTTTTTAGGCACAGTGAACCATCTGTTTGAGTAAGGTGCAAAAGATGGCTCTAAAATTCTCATGTTTATCTTCTCCTTAAGTAGTTTCATTAGCTCAGGTAAGTGAGCCTTTGGAACAGGTATAGCACGAAGATTCCATGGAATATGTGGAATAGTAAAGATTATCATGGGTGCAACTAGCTTAGGATCTACACAACCAATCTCATGAGGATACATAGTAAAGGCTTTTCCATGGCTACGTATGACTCCCTCAAATTTATCTCTCTCTGCTGGCAAAAGAAAGTCATCATCTCTACCAATTTTCACCTATTTGATTGTCTCATCCGTGAATGTATGTCCTATGTTTTTCTTATCCCAAAGAGTTGGATCATTTTTCACATCAATAATTTTTTCATTACTTCCTTGAGGTAATGGTTGAGCTATGGGTTTGATTTTTTTTTCTACAGTTTTGTACTTTGTTTCAACTAAGGCATCATGTGTTTGGTTAAATTTTGAGCACTTGTCAACATTGAGAGCATACTCTTGGATTAGAGCATACTCATCAAGGGAAGAAAGAAGAATAATATGGGAATTAGAATTTTGTTGAAGACATAACTCTAACTCCTCAAGAGTAGAGAAACAATGAGATGTTTCAATCACATGCTCAATGTTCTCATCATGTTCCATGATTTTGTTGTTTTTATAATTTTTTTGGGTTTTTTGGATAAAAGACTTGGACAATTGACTCTTATGAAGAAAATCTAATCTAGAATGTGGAAAACAAAGTGACAAACTATTGAACAGGTTGGTTGGCTGCGAGATGTCAAACCAATATCCACTGTTGTCCCGCTCAACAATGGATTCTATCCAAAATTTTGATCATATTGTAGCTCCAAACATGAATCGAGGTGCACAATCACTACAAGCATGCTCATGACCTGAGTAACAATAGGTTTCTTTCTAATTGACAATCGATTCCTAGGATGATTCACTCCTACTGTCATGACTTGAAGTGATTGCATTCCATCCTTAGACTTGAATCTAGCATAGGTAGACCCATCATCCATGGCTTTAGTTTCCATACGACTCTCACAAATAAAGGGTTGACCTAAGAGAACTTCATAGGAGCAATTATCTTGAATAAAAAAGTGAAACTCTTCTGTGATTCCTCCTATGGATATGGGCACACTAGCACAAGCTCCATACAGGGTACCTACACCATTATCTGCAGTTCTCATACGCCATCCATAATCTTTATCCATGGGCCATCGAAACTTATCATAGACTTCTCTTGAAATCACATTGATTTCAGAGCCGGAATCTACTAATGCATTTACAGTGATAGTGTTCTTATCATTTCCTATTTTAACATGCATCTCTGATGTACCTCTAGACCAAAATGTTCTTTTAAAGTGACTTTCAGGATTGTTTTCATGATTTTCATGGTCAGGTTGAATAGGTCCTAAGAAATTTTTATTAGCATTTACTTCATCATCATCAAAGTCCTCTTCATCAGATTCATCAAAGTTTAAGGCTTCATTCATAGCTTGATCTTGATCTAGAGAATCTTGCATCTCAGTATCTAGATTAAGCGGAAACCTCTTCCTTTTAATTAGGCCGATAAAGTTATCTTTAAAAACAGGCTTTGCAATAGAGAAAACTTGTTCTAAAGACATAGTCACTTGACTCTTAAGCAAAATGTCATCTAAAATCTCCATAGGATCTATTTTTCTCTCAATGATTTCTGAAATCAAGATGGCTTTAGGTTTTCTCTTTGGTTTCTTTTGTTTTTGCTCAGGGTCTTGTTTTTGTTCATGTTCATGTGTTTGGTCTTCAGTTTGTTTTGATTGTTCTTGTTTATCTAAAGGCTTTGGTTCTGTTTTTCTTTGCTTTGTCTTCTTTCCTTTTTGTTTCTCCTCTTGTTTTTGTTCATTGGGTTGTGATTCTTGTTTTTTATCTTTGGATTGTGATGTTTCTCCCTGCTCTATGATTGTTTCTATTCCCTCTGAGGTTTGTTTTCGTGTCACTCTTCTTTCACTAGGCTCAGCTTCATCTCTTTTTCGTTTTTCTTCTACATTGGATATGTGAGAAATAAGAGATTGATCTTCTATTGGTGATTCCCAAGCCGTTATTCTCCTAATCTCATCTCGTGCTCTTACTAAAGCCTCTATGGAAAAATCACCTTCCTTTGTGGGTTTACTTGATTCCACTTGTTCATCAAGAGCTTCTAGTTTCACTCCTCTAGTTCCTACATCCGTTATGGTTATATTTTCATAGTGTTTTTTCATTCCTCCCTTACCATAATTTCCTTGCAAAGGTAGCCTAGATCGATAGTCACATATTTTTTTGTCTATGTCTATTACTAGTCGTTGCTCCTTAGCAGCCTTCAATAGTTCACAATCTCTCAAAAAGTGCTCTAACGAATCACACCAAGGACACCTACGAGGGCCACGCACAAAACCATTTTGATTTTGAGGATTTTGATTAACTTGTGGTGGGAAATTTTGAAACTGAGGATTTTGTTGATAAGGTATTGCTTGAACAGGATAATTAGGATTTTGAAAAGGCAATTGATGTATTTGAGGAGCTTGGGGAGCAACATGTGGTACTTGACGTGCAAGAGGAGCTTCCATATTATACAGTTGATGATTTTGAAAATTTTGATTTTGAGGATTTTGAAAAGCTATTTGAGAAGCTTGAGGATACATGTTTTGATACATTTGAGGATTTTGCACATGAGGATGAGGATTTTGCATTGAAAGATTATGCATTGGAGGAACTTGATATGCTTGAGTAGGAGCTACTTGTGGATTTTGATTGGTAGCTATAACATGTTGATTAGGCTCTTGAAAAGTCATTGGGTTCATTTGATTTTGGAAAGTTTTGGTGTAACTAGATTGTAAAGCATCTATAGTCTTGGCCAAATTGGATTGTGTAGCAATAAGACTTTCCATTTGCTTAGTGAGAATATCCACTTGAGATTGTTCAACTACACTTTTATTTGGCTCTACTTTAAAACCTTGAGTAGGCTCCATCATTTGAGGAATAGGAGTAGAGTCAAAAAGCATAGCATGGGATTGTTCTCTAACTTGCTCCTTAGTTTGTGGAAGGCTAGCTTGAGGAAGACTAGTTTGTTCATAAAGCATGGATTGTCTTTGATGTCTATGGGCTACAGCCTCTACTACTTTACGCACTTTTTGCCAATTGTCAGTAAGACCATAGCGCTTATCTGGTTCTTCTAATCGCCGTTCAACTTCCCTACGAGTTTCAGGATGAAGAAGCTTAAGAAAATTGATCACAAGATCAGGTTCCAAAGTTATCTTATCCTCATCAGGAAGTTGTTCATAGCGTCTAATATACTCATTTTGTAAGTGAGTAATAGAGCTACTAGGCTTTGGAGAATTGACCCATCGTAAGAATCCATCCCGATTATGTTGGCTATAATCTTCAAGATAGAATTCTTTGAGCATCTCCTTTCTAAAATCACTCCAAGGAAGACTATCATATTAAGTGACACGGTTTATGATAGAGCTATCAACAATTCGTTCAAAGAATGATATCAAAAGATCTTCGGGAAGACCAAAAATCATAGCTTTCTCTTCAAACAAATCTAAGTAGCTTGTGATGTTGATGCCATTGAATTTTCCCTTCTCTCTCAACATAGAAGAGACTATTCTTTGGCCTTGTTTCTCAACAATAAGGGATTTGAATCCTTCCTCCATCTTATGTGAATAAGCAAGTGATGCACGATGCTCTAGATCTCTCACAAATGCGTTTACTTCACGACGAAGATGTGCACGATACTGTGAGAAATCCAGTGTAACACTCAAGACTGATGATGATGATATGATGAGGATGAAAAATATAAAACAAAGGATATGGATCACAACCTCCCAACAAGATCAGAAGCAAATGCCACGAAGCGTTTCACGTCGGGTTCAAATGTGG
Source organism: Ceratopteris richardii (assembly GCA_020310875.1). Classification (NCBI taxonomy): domain Eukaryota; kingdom Viridiplantae; phylum Streptophyta; class Polypodiopsida; order Polypodiales; family Pteridaceae; genus Ceratopteris; species Ceratopteris richardii. The sequence continues at coordinate 23,275,626 of CM035429.1, forward strand.
AGGTGATCGCAATCCGGGTGGATCGGGTCCGATCATGGCACACACAGGGTGTATGAAGCTAATGAATGTTGGATGGTTTAAGGACATGAAAGTGAAATTAATGTTGAGTATGGAGAAGAGAGAGATGTTGAAATGATTATGGGAATGGGAAAGTAGGAGTGCAAGTTAGGTTTATGAACATGAATGATAAGAATGAAAGAGAACCATACACACGAATCAAATTTGGAAGGAATAATGGTCCATTGAAGGAGCTTCTTAAACACCCTAATTCTAATTCATATGCATAGTCTTCTTTGGATGATATGTATGCATGACGTGAATAGATGGAATCCTTACACATAAACCAGTTTCGAAAGGAAGAATGGTCCAATATTGGAGCTTCTTATACACTTTCAGAAACTAATCAATATGTATGGGTATGAATGGATTATATGCATGCAAGTGAATTATGATGATAGAGGTTACTCACAAGCTCAAAGAAACATCCTCACTGGTTCAACGCAATATTGCGGAGCCTTCTCACACATAGAAGAAATAGAAGACATGTAAAAATACTTAAGAGATTGAGAGAGGAGACAAGAGACAAGTGACAAGTGACATGAATTAAAAGGATTGGAATTAAGATACATGTATAAGATCGTCGTGGTACGTCAAGCTAGGCAGTCTACTGATCAAAGGTGGTTCCGACCCTCAAACCATGACAGTTCAACCGAATGTCACACGTAAGAAGGTGAAATCCACTCCAGTGACCCTATGTATGTCTAGGCTCGTAACGTCTAACTAAAGAAGTCTAAGACTCATTAAAATCAGCTCTAACTCACTCACACGCTCCACCGAGGGTGAGTCGAGATAGAGATGCTGGTTTCAAGAGCCTATCCTAGATTGGAGTTCTAACTTAAATTTGAAACTAGGTACTATACTCATACTAGCTCACCTTGGATCCTCACTCGCTCAACCGAGGGTGATCGTCTCAAGGAAACCATAAGCTAGCATGAGCCCTATGGATGCCTAACAATGATGCTCTAGGAGTTTGGAGGGGGGTTTATATAGTTTTTTGAATGAATTTGGGCCCTTGGATCTAAAGAAATCAACTCTCAACTCTAGGATCACTACTTTTGATTACAACCATTTGATTAATCAAATCAATGGCTTGGAATTGTTCTTTCTATCAAATCTAGTGTAAAGGAGTGAAATTTAGGCGCCCTCATTCTCCACCATTGGATCTGGGGATGATCTGGACCGTCGGATCAGTGCTGACATCAATTCAGATAAGATAAGCTACTATTTTTGGAGAAAAGTTGCATTATTGATCTTTGATTGTAAAAAAACTCTTCTTTTATGGAAAAACTTGTGGATCCTCCTTGCTTTAAGCATAAGTGCATCTCCACCCTTGAATATGAGCTCATCTTGATCGTACAACATGGCTCAATCAGCTTTCGCCATGTGGTGGCCCTTCAACCCTTCAATTTGCTTAAACTAGAAAACTGCGGTGATCCTGAAAACTGGACTTTGTACTCTTTGACCCTCCAAATAGGCTTTGATGAAGATGAAACTTTGTAGGACTATGTTTCCAAAGATCTTCTTCAGGAATATGCAGAAAAAACTCCCATCTGAATCTCCCTTGTACAAGTTTGACTACATTTGGAAGCTTGCAAGGTGGCATTAAGGTCTCTAGGAAGCTCTGATAGCCTTGAAAATTTGTACAAATATGTAGCCACATATGATCTTTATACATGCCAAACCATATGGCTAACATAAATTTCTATACAAGAATTTGTAGGGTCAAACTAGAAAAATTACATTTTTACAAAATGAACATAGCATATCAATGTGCTACAAAATCCATTTTCTACTGAAATTTGGGCTATAGACTGCCTTTGACAATCTTTACAAGTATATGGATTTTCATCTAATTTGGTGACAATGAAATTTTTGCCCTAATTTCCCAACTTTGACCAGCTTTGACCGCTACCATGGACTTTCTTGATTTCTTTGAAACTTTGTATGTGACCTTCCTTTGACATTCTTGATGCATCCTGGACTTCTCGGGGAATTCTGGCTACCTTCACCAAATATGTTTTTTGTAGGCCTTCACAAGTGAGAGAGGAGAGAAAATCTCGACGACATCGGGAAGTCTGAGTCTCTTGGTTATGCTTTTGGTCTAAAACCTGTCAGCCAACAAATTTTGTTTTTCAAAAATAAACACGTGTTGTTTTTGGAATTCCATGACTAATGTTGCAGGATTTGGGAGGAGATTTGGAAGTACTGGGAGGTGGTTGGCCGCCTTCGAAATTGCCAGACGAGTTATGCCTTTATACCCACACGGGGGAAATGAAAGAGGGGGGAGCGCTATCATTTTTTGGGGGGCGTGTCTTGCAGAGCAACAGGAGAGAGAGGTCGGCTGCTGCAGGGGAAGCTATGGGCTGTGAATGCCCACACGAGGGAAGGAGGTCACGTTTTTTTTATTTTTGAAGAAGCAAGAAGGGATTTTTTTGGTCGCTCGCTCACTAGGTATAGAAGGGGGGAAAGTATTCTAATTACTCCTCACAGAGGGGGCTCTCTTAGAGGTGAGAGGGAGCACGCAAGAGCAGCGGCAGCTCTGAGGGGAAGCATTCAGGGTCATTCTTGTTCTCTGAGATGGCCAGACAACATCAGAAAAGGAAGGAGTAGCTGTGCGCGTGGGCTCGCTACTGGTTGTGGAAGGCGTCCGAGGGGGAGAAGAGAAGAAGGTATGAGGAGGATGGATTGTTCAGGGGCAGCCACCGATCATCCCCTTCCTACTATAACAAGAAGGGATGTGTACTAAAGGAGGGTCGACACAGGGTCCTTATGTGCAACACCTCTCAAGCTTGATGCAAAGTCCCTCCTAGAACGAGTTCATTTGCGCTAAGTATTGGGAACAGTTTTCTAGAGCGAATCTTGCAAATACCTGTTGTATCCTCAATTAGTTGGGGAACGCTTGTGCTGCATATAGCCATTATGGGTGTCGTTGAGTCACTAAAAAGATTACTATCAAGGAACTGGAATGTGCGCGCCCTTGTTCTGTTATGGAAGGAAAGGAAAAAAAATCAGGCTTTGTTCCCAGGTATGATATGCACCTTGAATAATTTATGTTGTCAAGTTAGATACAAGGGATTAAAAGAGAGAGAGAGAAAAAAAAAACATCTGAATTTGGTTTCATCCGACTGGCTTGGTCATTGGTGGTCACCTCCATTGTTGAAGGGGGGAGAAGAAACGAAGGCTGAGCATGGTGATTGACTCCGTGTAGTGTAAAAACCTTATAACGAAACCCTCTTCTACATATCCTTTCCAGTCCCCAGCAATGCGATGATCCATGGAAATAGGTGAAATCACTCACAAAAAAGTAGTCAATTACCTCTGAACTCAGCACGAGCAATTCAAATTTTTTGCTCTCCGTGATAACCTCCATGATGAACGACTAAAAAATGTCTGCAATTGTGTAACGGCTTGGTTTTAAGAACTTCATGAAAGCTGTTGTTGCACCTTTTATGCTCATTGCACTGTATTGCCATTAAAGGGAAAATTTGCTGTGGAAAATTACTCATATGTGGCATAGTACGTCAGTCTCCCAATATATAAACGTGATTGTGGGGTTTTCTTTGAAATGAAGTCTAGTTGATGATCATGTCAATGGTTCGCAATGTGTTTTATCAAACTGCATTTAGATTTACTAAATCATGAAATGGAGTATCCATGTTCTGCGCTGGTTATTAACTTGGACCTCCCCATATGCAATTAAGCAAAGGAAAATAGAACGCGAGTGCTCCATTAAAGGCGGTGAGTAAACTCTTGGTCACTCAAAATTGGGGCTGTGTTGATTAATGGTATACGTTGCCAAGGAACAGAGTTCAGGCATAGGGGAGCGAGATAGATATGGTATACAATTAAGCCACATGGGTAGAAAAGATGGGCCATTGTATCAAGTCAACCATGAGAAGACCCAAGAATTAGGCTGGAAGAGTTTAGTTGGGAATACGTGGCACCATCCATCAATAATCTTTTCTTCCTGGTGATTTGAGTGATACCTCTTTTCAAAAGGTCGCTCGGGTATTGGAGGAGCACAACTACAAGAGAAAGTCCATAGATCTTTTGTTCCATGTACAAACAGCAGGGTAGCTAACACTTAGGGAAGGATATTTTATGGCGTTATTGTTCATTAAAAATAGTAGACTTCCATTCATGAATATTCCATGCATGTATGCAATTCTCTTGTGAGTTCACATGTAGATCGACACGTCCATAGAGGGATGCACATTTCCCCTGTTTTTATTTCTGCATTCATGTGGTATGAGTGTGTGGGAGAGAAAGATCAGGTGGGTATAACAGGGAAGGAGAAAAAGAGAGTAAAAAAAAAGAGGGTGAAAGTAATAGAAGGAGAGCAAGCGGGTGTGTGTGAGAACACACACGGGGGTAAGAGAAGGGAAGAGGAAAACACATGATCTTGTGGAGGTACGTGTGAGAAATTGAGTGTGGGGTGTATGTGAATGTGTGAGTGCAAAAGTGTGTCAGAGAAAGGGTGTGTTCAAGTGAGAGAGCACGGGGGAAGGTATAGGAGGGTTGGTGTATGTGAAGGAATTGTGGGTGCAGCAGTATATGAGTTGCTTCAGGTAGATGTGTGTGATTCGTGAGCAGATAAACTTGTTGACTGATGTGGTATTTCTTGTGATTGGATGGGGAGTATAAACCTTGAGCGGGAAGTGGATGTGGGCATAAGTGTACGGTGAGTGAGTGAGTGTGTTAGAGTAAGTAAATAGAAAGTGTGAGCAAAAGGAGGAGAGTGCTTCCAAGAGCCAACCTTGGGAGTGGGTATTGGGTTGCATAGACATTTAAGTCTTCCCTCTACAACTACATTTGAGCATGATTGTGGGCTTAGAGGAGTGAAATTAGGCCAATTCTGAGGGATTCAAGAAAATTAGTAGCATGTGTAAGACACTTTCCCTTCGACTAAGAAGTCTTCATTTTGGTGCGTTTGCCGGGAATTGGCTTAGCACATCTCATAGAGATTGCTATGAGCTCGCTTGGTGCCCCAATTGTGTGACACAGCCAAGCACCGGATTGGTTGCTTTGGTGTTGGTAAAGTGATGACACAAAGAATGCAAGTTAGGGACTTTCAAAAGGTCGGTCCGAGGATGATGAACTCCGAATGGAGTAGAAGTCAAAACGGATTTGGATACCCAATGAAAAATCATGCATATGAATGTTGCCGGATTGGTCCAATCTCGAATTACATCCGGTGTTGGTGTTGCGAGAAGATGGGGCACATCACAAGATTTTGCCCTCGTGTGTCTAGTCCATTGGACTTTGTTCCCGCATGCACGGATTGTGGAAAGAAGAGGTTATGCGAGCACGTGTGTCGTGCAAAGGTCGAGGAAGCCTTGGAAAAAGAGGTTAGTACGTCCCTTGGGACTTTCCTCGTGGACGCGAAAGATAACGAGAGTTCGTTGGCAAGCATACTACGTCAGTTGGAAGGTTTGCGAGAAGAGCGAGATAACGAGAGGATCAAAATAGAAAAATTAGAGGAAAATCAAGTGAAAATGGCTGAGGTCCTAGGAACTTGGGAAAAGCAAGTACGAGCATTGGAAAGTGAAAACAAGGAGTTGAAAAGGGTGAACAAAAGCTTGAGGAAAGACCTTGTGAGGCCTGAGAGTGAAAACATGGTCTTGGACCTGAAATCCGGCTTGATGGTAGGCAACTGCTTTGGAGTTGCAATCAAAGAGGAGTTCGAGAGAGATGAGGAGAACCTGATAAAGAGACTTGAGCAAATAGAGAAAGAAATAGAAAGAGTGCAAGGTTTGATTAGTAAATATAGTGATCAAGTGGGTAGAGTCGGTGAGGATGTCCACGTGGAGTTAGAAAGGATGCAAAGTGCCCAAGCGGAGAGCGATGAGAAAGTGAGACGGGTAGAGAAAGAGAATGCAAGGCTGAGTAGCAAGCTCAGTAGATGCATGAGTCGGAAAGACGACGAGACCCAAGAACGGGTAGAGGATCCGAAAGTGGGTAGAATAGAAGAAGAGCTGAAAGCCATGTTGGATAAGTTAGAGGCTATAGGAGTGGAGTTAGAAAAGGGGAAGAAAGTTGTCTATCCAAGTCGGGAGGAGGGAGGAGGTTCCCCTCGAAATAGAAAGAAAGATGAGTCATTTAGAAGAGGAGAGGAAGAAAATGTGGGTTCGGTTTCATCAAGTGGATGATGAGATTTTTCGACTCCAAGGCAATGATGAGCGAAACGAAGGAGGGATAAGGGACTTAGCAGTGAAGCTGGAGGCATTGAGGAGTGTAGTAATGAATGGTGGCCTTCCAGACCGTATCGCTTGGCTAGAGGACAATATCAGCAAGCTATCGAGTCATGTGGAATCTTTGCGAAGCAGAGGTTGGAGGTGAGAAGGGAATCAATGAGGCGATGGATGTCAATAAGGACGGCTTGAGCCTGATCAGGGTTTGCTTTGTGGGATTGTGAATCAGAGATGTGAGGACGGATGGACCAAGTCTGTTGTACACTTAGGACTGAAGTGGCATTTTTTCGTGGTTTTCAGGTCGACCAGGTAGTTAGTGTGTGCGGGTTTCAAGAGGAAAAGTTGACCATGGCATTAGTGGTCGGATTTTGGCTCGAGTAGCGGTAGAGAGGAGATGTGTCTCATCGGGATGTCCATGGGGGGATATATGTGTGTGCGTCGTGATTGTTGGGTTGGGAAAAGGTCCTTTCTTTTGTCTCCTAATTATCGAGATGCGGGAATTAAAAAAAAAAAAAAAAGACGCTAGTTTCGCTGTAGGCCTAACCTATATATGGCTATGTGCCTATGTGGGCCGATAGGCGGGTGGAGTCTCTTTGACCGGGTGGTCAAAGCCACGAGCTGACGTCGGTTTCGCATAGGGCTAGCGTTGTGCATCGTGCATAAATAAACAAAAAGGAAAAAAAAAAGAAAAAGAAAATTCCTCTCTCGAGGGGGGACAGAAGAGAGGCGAGAGAGCATGATGCTCGGATGGGAATATGTGTCTGTGTTTGTGGGGAGCTAGGAATGTGTGGACTCCTGATGAGGCAGGTCGAATCGAAGCTTAAGCTCGGCTAGGGTTTTGGCTACGACGTGTCTGTGGAAGACTTGGACTTGAGGGATCCAATCGTGCTAGGTACCGTGTTTTTTTGCAAACCTTTGAGGAGTGTTCAATTTGGCCCTTAGGTGGTGCAATGACTTGTGAAGTCCGAAATCGAGTTAACGACGAGTGGTCTTGTCGAGGTGAACTCGCGTTAGGCTTGAGACGTCTTTGTCGTATGTCCATCATTTTCAGGAGGTATGGTGGTGACCGAGCATAGGATCTAGTCGACGAGCAAGAAAAAACGAGAGTAGATAGGAAGGCAAGTGGGAATAGGAAACCCTAGGTCGAAGAGGCAAAAAAAAAAAAAAAAAAATAGACGGAAGGATTGGATGAGAATTAATAGAAGAATTGGGGAGGTGGCAATATAGCCGGAAAGGGCATCAAAATGGAAATTTAAGAATGGTACTTGCTTACATATATATGGTGTGTGTAGAAAAGTGAGTTAAGTATGCACGTGGAATAGAGATTCGTGACGTGTTGAACGGATAGTCGAGAAGAGTGACGAGAGGGAATGTGGACATGTCTTCTACTTGTATGTATATTGTATCTGACGAGCTTGCATGTGTGATGTGAGTGATGTGTGTGTGCTCTTTCCATTCTGACATTATGTTTGATGAAAAAGTGGTCTAACATGTTTTGATGAGTTGTAAACAGGTGGGCATGGCAATGAAGATGCGAGAAGATGGACAAAGATGGTAAGTGAAAGGATTGGATTTTGGTACTAACTAACGATTGTATAAGTGTGATTGCAGGTGTGACATTGAGGAAGAAGAGAATAAAAATTTGTATTTGATTGAGTGATGAGCACATGTTGGATGATTTGAGTGTAGGAACACATTGGCTCGTCGAGGACGACTTCGCGAGCAGAAGAGGGGAGTATGTTAACTATGTTTATGGTTGATTTTCTTGCGCTAACATGTCTCCATTGTGTGGGGTAGATGTCTGACTTTACGTACTATGAAGATGGAAAATGTGTGTTATGTGAAAGAGAAGCACTAGAATGTTGTGTGCTAAAATGGACCTCGAAGGGGTCTTGCCAATATGGTTACTTTTGATCGAAGCTAAAAGCTTGTTGCAGTATGGGCACCATTGAGGAGGGTAGAGAAGTACATGTGGAACTGGCTTGCAAGGGGTTTACGTGATCAAATATCATTGTCGGCTTGGCTATTGTTGGTATGATGTGGGAGATATGAGCATGTTCAGGGTGCACTTGTTTTGAGCATGCAGGTTGAGGGAATCCATCTAGATTTTAGCACTCGCGTTCATGTCTTGAATGCTCCTTGCCATGCAGGCTTGGTAAGAAAAAAGCCACAGCTATTTCAAGACCATGAGCAGGGACTCTGGTACATTTCTTGGTCATGAACATTCTATCGGCATGGCCGTTCTTTGTGGGAATTCTGGTTGTTGGGCGCGGTGTCTACAAATAGAGTTAAATTCGGGTGACCTCAATTTGTTGTAATATGTGAATTGTGTGCATGTTGAAAAGTGAGTTAGGTTTGGTCTTTCTAAAATACATGCCATTGCTCGGTAGTCGGTATCGGGAAGTCCGAGTCTCTTGGTTATGCTTTTGGTCTAAAACCTGTCAGCCAACAAATTTTGTTTTTCAAAAATGAACACGTGTTGTTTTTGGAATTCCATGACTAATGTTGCAGGATTTGGGAGGAGATTTGGAAGTACTGGGAGGTGGCTGGCCGCCTTCGAAATTGCCAGACGAGTTATGCCTTTATACCCACACGGGGGAAATGAAAGAGGGGGGAGCACTATCATTTTTTGGGGGGCCTGTCTTGCAGAGCAACAGGAGAGAGAGGTCGGCTGCTGCAGGGGAAACTATGGGCTGTGAATGCCCACACGAGGGAAGGAGGTCACGTTTTTTTTATTTTTGAAGAAGCAAGAAGGGATTTTTTTGGTCACTCCCTCACTAGGTGCAGAAGGGAGGAAAGTATTCTAATTACTCCTCACAGAGGGGGCTCTCTTAGAAGCAAGAGGGAGCACGCAAGAGCAGCGGCAGCTTTGAGGGGAAGCATTCAGGGTCATTCTCGTTCTCTGAGATGGCCAGACGACATCAGAAAAGGAAGGAGTAGTTGTGCTCCTGGGCTTGCTATTGGTTGTGGAAGGCGTCCGAGGGGGAGAAGAGAAGAAGGTATGAGGAGGATGGATTGTTCAGGGGCAGCCACTGATCATCCCCTTCCTACTGTAACAAGAAGGGATGTGTACTGAAGGAGGGTCGACACAGGGTCCTTACGTGCAACACCTCTCAAGCTTGATGCAAAGTCCCTCCTAGAACGAGTTCATTTGCGCTAAGTATTGGGAACAGTTTTCTAGAGCGAATCTTGCAAATACCTGATGTATCCTCAATTAGTTGGGGAACGCTTGTGCTGCATATAGCCATTATGGGTGTCGTTGAGTCACTAAAAAGATTACTATCAAGGAACTGGAATGTGCGCGCCCTTGTTCTGTTATGGAAGGAAAGGAAAAAAAATCAGGCTCTGTTCCCAGGTATGATATGCACCTTGAATAATTTATGTTGTCAAGTTAGATACAGGGGATTAAAAGAGAGAGAGAGAGAGAAAAAAAAAACATCTGAATTTGGTTTCATCTGACTGGCTTGGTCATTGGTGGTCACCTCCATTGTTAAAGGGGGGAGAAGAAACGAAGGCTGAGCATGGTGATTGACTCTGTGTAGTGTAAAAACCTTATAACGAAACCCTCTTCTACATATCCTTTCCAGTCCCCAACAATGCGATGATCCATGGAAATAGGTGAAATCACTCACAAAAAAGTAGTCTATTACCTCTGAACTCAGCACGAGCGATTCAAATTTTTTGCTCTTCGTGATAACCTCCATGATGGACGACTAAAAAATGTCTGTAATTGTGTAACGGACTGGTTTTAAGAACTTCATGAAAGCTGTTGTTGCACCTTTTATGCTCATTGCGTTGTATTGCCATTAAAGGGAAAATTTGCTGTGGAAAATTACTCATATGTGGCATAGTACGTCAGTCTCCTGATATATAAACGTGATTGTGGGGTTTTCTTTGGAATGAAGTCTAGTTGATGATCATGTCAATGGTTCGCAATGTGTTTTATCAAACTGCATTTAGATTTACTAAATCATGAAATGGAGTATCCATGTTCTGCGCTGGTTATTAACTTGGACCTCCCCATATACAATTAAGCAAAGGAAAATAGAACGCGAGTGCTCCATTAAAGGCGGTGAGTAAACTCTTGGTCACTCAAAATTGGGGTTGTGTTGATTAATGGTATACGTTGCCAAGGAACAGAGTTCAGGCATAGGGGAGCGAGAAAGATATGGCATACAATTAAGGCCACATGGGTAGAAAAGACGGGGCATTGTATCAAGTCGACCATGAGAAGACGCGAGAAATAGGCTGGAAGAGTTCAGTTGGGAATACGTGGCACCATCCATCAATAATCTTTTCTTCCTAGTGATTTGAGTGATACCTCTTTTCAAAAGGTCTCTTAGGTATTGGAGGAGCACAACTACAAGAGAAAGTCCATAGAAACTTTTGTTCCATGTACAAACAGCAGGGTAGCTAACACTTGGGGAAGGATATTTTATGGCGTCATTGTTCATTAAAAATAGTAGACTTCCATTCATGAATATTCCATGCATGTATGCAATTCTCTTGTGAGTTCACATGTAGATCTACACATCCATAGAGGGATGCACATTTCCCCTGTTTTTATTTCTGCATTCATGTGGTATGAGTGTGTGGGAGAGAAATATCAGATGGGTATAGCAGGGAAGGAGAAAAAGAGAGTAAAAAAAAAGAGGGTGAAAGTAAGAGAAGGAGAGCAAGCGGGTGTGTGTGAGAATACGCACGGGGGTAAGAGAGGGGAAGAGGAAAACACATGATCTTGTGGAGGTACGTGTGATAAATTGAGTGTGGGGTGTATGTGAATGTGTGAGCGAAAAAGTGTGTGAGAGAAAGGGTGTGTTCAAGTGAGAGAGCATGGGGGAAGGTATAGGAGGGTTGGTGTATGTGAAGGAATTGTGGGTGCAGTAGTATATGAGTTGCTTCAGGTAGATGTGTGTGATTCGTGAGCAGATAAACTTGTTGACTGATGTGGTATTTCTTGTGATTGGATGGGGAGTATAAACCTTGAGCGGGAAGTGGATGTGGGCATAAGTGTACGGTGAATGAGTGAGTGTGTTAGATTAAGTAAATAGAAAGTGTGAGCAAAAGGAGGAGAGTGCTTCCAAGAGCCAACCTTGGGAGTGGGTATTGGGTTGCATAGACATTTGAGTCTTCCCTCGTTTCTCCTCTACAGCTACATTTTAGCATGATTGTGGGCTTAGAGGAGTGAAATTAGGCCAATTCTGAGGGATTCAAGAAAATTAGTAGCGTGTGTAAGACACTTTCCCTTGGACTAAGAAGTCTTCACACGCACATACATATACACATATACATACCGAATCATATAAACACATAGACATATACACATACACATACACATACACATATAGATACTTGCACATATACATACACATATAGATACTTGCACATATACACATATACACACAAAATCATATAGACACATAGACATATACACATACACATAGACACACACATGCATACATACACACATGCATACACATGCATATGCATACATACATAGATACATACATACACACATGCACATACATATACGCATATGCATACACACACACATATACACACACATACATACATATATACACATACACAAATGCACACATATAGGATATATATACAGATACATTTACAAATGCACACATATGCATACACACATACACATATAGATACTTGCACATATACACATACAATTACATATAAATACATGCACATATACATACACATATATAGACACACAGACATACACTCGCATGCATACATACACACATGTGCATACACATGCATATGCATACATACATAGATACATGTATACACACATGCACATACATACATACGTACATACATACATACATACATACATACATACATACATACATACATACATATGCATATACACATGTGCATACATACTCACATGCATACATACACACATGCATATGTACATACCAAAGTATTTCAATGGTGATGCACCAAAGTGCGCTCTCCTTCTCGAGAGCTCCACGACGATATCCTCGGAGTAGAAAACTAAGCTCCTAGGGCTGCACACGGTACCCCGCACAGAGGCTATAGAATACACAGAAAAACACAGTACATAGGGAGCACGAAGACAGACTTCTTAAGTGTTACAAATGCGATCGAATTTGCAGCCTGTGATTGACCATGCCACTATATGTTTTATTAAAGAACATATACAAAGAAGCTTCCGGTGGCCATTTGGTCTTTCACATGGACACTAATGGTAACAATCTCCCTCTAAAGGCCAATATGTCTAAAGTAACTATGGGAGAAAAAATAAAGAATGATAAAGAATACCTGAGTGTAAGTATAAAAATTATACCTCCCACCTAATGGGCATGTTACATAGTATACAAGCGATTGTATAAGATCATGAATCAAGTAACCCCCATCAAGTGACAACAGTTTCGAAAGCTATCCTATGGTAGAGCTTTAGTCAAAGCATCTGCAACCTTATCTCGAGTGTGAATCTTCTCAAGAATAATGCGCTCAATGGCTAAGCAATCTCTAATGAAGTGATACCTCACCTCAATGTGCTTGTTCTTTGCATGATAGACCGGATTCTTAGCCAAAGCAATTGTACTCTGACTATCACTGAGCAAACAAGGTACATGCTGACATAAATCCATATCACAAGCAAGACGAGAAAGCCACAATGCTTCCTTACATGCCTCACTTGCTGCAACATACTCTGCTTCTATGGTGGAAATAATTGTACATTCTTGAAGATGAGATCTCCAAGAGATAGCATCTCCAGCAAAATGAAAAATGTACCCTGATGTAGACTTACGATTGTCTACACAACCAGCATAGTTTGAATCTGTGTAACCAATAATGGATGCGTTCCCTCTACCTAAGCATAGACACTTGTCCTTAGTGCCACTCAAGTATCTTAAAATCATCTTGACTGCTTCCCAATGTTTCTTACCAGGATTAGACATATATCTGCTCACAACTCCCACTGGAAATGCAATGGCTGGTCTTATAGCTACCATAGCATACATGAGACTACCAATAGCAGACTGATAGGGAATTTTGGTCATGAATTCCTTTTCCTCATCTGATTTGGTGCAATCATCCTTGCTCAACTTCACATATGTGGGTAAAGGTGTACTCAATGCCTTTCCACCCTGCATATTGAACATGTGAAGTACTTTGGATATGTACTCAATTTGAGACAAGTATATGCATCTTTTACTCCTGTCACGAGTAATGTGCATGCCAAGAATATGTTTGGAATCCCCCAAATCCTTCATATCAAATGGCTAACTCAACTTCTTTTGGTGAAGTGACAAGTCATAAGAGGACTTCTCAGCAATCAACATATCATTGACATAAAGTATCAAGCATATCAAGCTGCCATCTGAGCATCTCTTTGTGTAGGGACAATGATCCTCATTGCTTCAAGAATAGCCTTGAGACTTCATAAAAGCATCAAACTTTTGGTACCATTGTCTAGGGGACTGTTTAAGTCCATATAAGCTCTTCTTGATCTTACAAACTAGACTTTCCTTTCCAGGAGCTACATAACCCTCTAGTTGTTCCATATAGATTTCATCTGTAAGATCTCCATGCAAGAAAATAATTTTCACATCCATTTGGACCAGCTTTAAGTCCTCCATTACAACAAATCCAAGCAACATGTGCAGGGTAGTCATCTTGACCACTGGAGAGAATATTTCCTCAAAATTACCACCATGTTGTTGCTTAAAACCCTTTGCAACAAGTCGTGCTTTATACTTTGGGGAAGCACTATCTGATGTGAATTTTAGCTTATATACCCATTTACATGGTAAAGCTTTCCTGCCCTTTGGCAAAGGTACTAAATCCCAAGTACCATTCTTGTGAATAGAATCCAACTCACTCTTCATGGCACGCTCCTACTTGACATGATCCTCTATCTGCATAGCCTCTTTGTAGCAAGAAGCCTCACCAACATCTATTAGCATAACAAAATCTAAACCTAGAACATATATATCAGGTGGATGTGAGACATGCGTAGAGCGTCTCAATGGTTGCTGAACAGGAACATGTGCAAACTGATCCGATCGGACATTCTCTTGAACTTCCCTATGTGTATCATTTTTATGCATGCTAACTGGAGGACTAGTATCCTCAAACACCAATCTTCTCACTTCAAACTCCTTAATGGGCTGTTTATGCATCTTGGACTCATTGAAAATGACATCGCTACTTTTGATCATTGACCACATTTCAGGATCCCATAAGTGATATCCAAATTGTCCTTCTCGACCATATCCAAGAAAAATGTATTTCTTTGACTTATGGTCCAACGTTTGTCTAAGATTCTTGGGTATATGAACATATGCTTCACACCCAAAAACTCAAAGATGATCATAATATGGTGGCTTCTGTGTCCATAACTCTTGCACCACTTTCAGACCTTTGGCAGTACTAGGTGATAGGTTAATCACATGAATTGCAGTCAATACTGCTTCTGCCCAAAAGCCTTGTGAGAGGTTTGCATGATGCAACGTAGAAACTACTCTATCTTGAATAGTCCTATTCATCCTCTTAGCTACACCATTTTGTATTGGGGTATAAGGAGCTGTAAACTCTCTACGAAACCCACTAAACTAACAGGAAAGGTTGAATTTGTGTGAGTTATACTCACCCCCATTATCTGAACGTTGTCGTAGAGGGGTGTGAAGCGAGGCAGGCGTTCATCTAAAAGAATCACGCTAACCTAACCGTGTGACTGCACGCAGGGTGCTTCTAAGTATGCTTAGGGTCGTAGGTTGATTTTTCAGTTTAGGAGTGATAAAGGCTATAGGTTTCTAATCTATTGGAGTATAATCTAAAAACTAAGATTCAAAAGAACTATCTAATTTTTTATTTATCATAACAAATTTTCTTATCATTGCTAAATGTATAGACATATGAAAGTTCAAAATAAAAATCTTAATTATATCAAAAAGTGGAAGTACTAGAAAAACTTTAGGATTTAAGCCTATACAAAAGCTTATCATAAGTGCTAATACAATTCCTTATGAACAATCCTATACAACTTAATAGTTCTAAATGAACAATCTTCAAATGTCGCAATTTTGTAAGCTTGTAAGCTCGTAGGTTTGTATTCTCATATTCTCCTTTGCAATTTCTTCAATGATCTGCAGAAGTGACATTAACCAAAAAAAAACATAAGTATGCTTTTAGTAAAAATAAAACACTCATTTGCTATTTTAATATTTAAAACTTAACATAACTTAATTCTATGCTAACACATGTAAATAAATACTTCTAACTTCCTAACTTTAATGCTTATGTAAATACTTACTTAAATGAAAGTAAATATACATTTGTTTCCATACAAATATGCATCATACAATACTTCAACTTTTTTCATACATACATGCATATCTTCATATATTTATGCATACATATTCAACTAACTTATGCACACATGCATCTTTCATATGCATATGCACCAATCTATACTACACATGTACATGCACATTAATAACACATGCATACACATGCTAACTCTTATTCAAATAGACATATGTAGCACATTCATCACTCATGTTTATCATATCAATACATGCATAAATGCATCACATATCAAATGCACTCATGCATACACTTCCGCATACATGAAAATCATTCTTCATACGCATACATACATACTTGCATCATACTTATATGCATCCACAATACGTATATACTCATCTTAACATGCACATGCATACACACTTATGATATGCTTACACATGCACTACTTTATGCACTCTTGTATACTCTTCATACATACATTCATGCTCACTCTAACATGCATATTCATATACATGCATGCATACTACACATGCATCCATGCAAATTTTCCTAATACTTTCATAATATGCATGCATTCACATTCTCATGCACACACATGCACATGCATAACACTTTCTAATTTACATGTATACAATCTAAAATGCATGCATACAATCTACTATACATGCATACATGCTCAACAGAAAATATCTTTCACACGTAAAAATTTCAAAAGAAAGAAAAATAACTTTTGATACTTAAAGGCATACCGTGATAAATCTCATATATATATATATATATATAGAAATTTCTCATATAAAGTAACATGTTGAAACTGACAATCATACAACTCATAAAATATGTATTGTTAATAAACAATAACACACATAAATTTCAATTAGTTAGTATGTGATTCCCGTAGTGCTATATAAAAAACAAACCTCATTCAAAATAAGCAAAAACAAATAATAAACCACAATTAACATATCCTAGCCTTGATGATCGTACTCAAGTCTTTGATATCTCAAACAAAAATAAAGATTACACTCTCAAGATGAAACATGTCTAAGATATCTATAGAAAACAAGCGCGTGAGAGTGAAGCAGCACACAATGGAGGAAGGGGAAAGGGGAGAAAAAGAAGCTAATGGCCTCTCTCTCTCTCTAAAAACAGTGAGTTCTTTCTCTCTCTACACGAATGATTGCACGATCATCTACAAGTTTATACCGCCTTCATTCAGAATTCCTTCATCGTTCTGCTCTCTTCACAAACTCTCTCTCTCTCTCTCTCTCTCTCTCTCTCTCTCTCTCTCTCTCTCTCTCTCTCTCTCTCTCTCTCTCTCTCTCTCTCTCTCTCTCTCTCTCTCTCTCTCTCTCTCTCTCTCTCTCTCTCTTTCTCTTTGCTCGACATCTACTCTGCAGGCAGTCGCCGTCTGTAGAAGAAGGGGGGGAGGAGATCACTGGTTTCTCTCTCTCTCTCTCTCTCTCTCTCTCTCTCTCTCTCTCTCTCTCTCTCTCTCTCTCTCTCTCTCTCTCTCTCTCTCTCTCTCGGTTCGATCTGTGTCTGCGCGTCCGTTGGAGCTGGAGGAGGGAGGGAGAAGATCACTGGTCTCTCCCTCTTCTAGTCGTCGATGCTATGCAGGTCGCTGGAAGAGGGGAGAAGGTAAAAGAATGATTCTCTTTCTCTCTGATCATGTGCACGTCGCTCCTTCTCTTTCTCTAAACGCTCCCAGATGACTCTCTCTGCATGCAAACTGCTAAAGGATGGAGAAGGGGAGAAAGATGAGCAGGTTCACTATCTATTTCACACTTCAGCCTCCCTAGGCTCTGAGTCTTCAACCATGTTGATGCTTAATGATCGCCATCGCTAACAAAGAGGGCAGGGAGCATGCCTACTACACAACTTCAGAGGAAGTAAGAGTTAAGGCAGAGGCATGTCTTAACCCGTCGGACATCATTTATCATCAGGAAGACTGAAAACACAAAGGGGCAGCAAGTTTGGTGTAGAGAACTCTCTCTCTAAAAGCTCCGCTCAGTGTCGATCTTTCTCCATCTCCACGAGTAGCTTGAGTCTCTCTCTCTTCTGCGTCTTTGTCCGACATGAGTGTTGCGTCCTCTTGTTGATGCACACACAAGAACATACACCCAATGAACTTTATTGCTATCTATTTCTCTCTCTCAAACTCCCTATGCACGTCTCAGACTTGTCTGCACCAGGAGTCTCTCTCTCCCTCTGCTTCTTCCTCACTCTCGATCTTGTGCCCTGCCATCTTTGCATGCGTTCATATTTGCAATAGTCCGTGGAGCTCTCTCTGTGCTTGCACAGAGGGAAAGATCCGCAACAAAGAAGGTGGAGGAGGAGGCGATGCATGCAAACACGCACTCTCTCTCTTTCTCTCTCTATCTCTCTCTCATGAGGACGTACCTGCAGAGAAACATTAACCCAAAAATTTCTTTTAAAACTCATATTTATAAGGACTTGAAACTTTTACGCGAGCATGCGTCAATAATAAGTTAACTAGGACTCACTTTAGTTAACTTAGTTGTTTAACATGCATACTAACAAATGACTAACACATCCTTTTTAAATGTAAAAGTTAACTAGAGCTAACCTATATTAATATTTACGTACGTAATTTTGTTTGTTATTTAATTGATAATGTAAATTAAGCAAATAATCATATAAATATATATAATATATTAAATACTTTGAATATTTAAATAATTTATCTTAAACTAATATATATTAATATAACATGATATATTAATTAAATCATATTTCCTATAATTTAATAATCCATTATTAACTTAGAGATAAAGACTATCCTTATTTGTTTATGTTGAAGCTCAAAGTCAAGGACAAAGCATGGAAGCACATCAAAAGGTGGACACACGAGGAAAGGGAGCAAGTAGGGAGCTCCAAGAAGTGTATGTCAAATTTTCAGAAGAATCCCCTACAAAAATAGTGATTTTCATCACTAGAAACCATTGTAAATACCATTATCTCTTTTTAGTAACTCCATTTTGTTCAAGCCGAGGAGTCCTCGAGCTTGAGGAGTATTAGAAGTACCATCGTACCAATTTTCATAATTTTTAGACTTCATTTGAGCCCTCAAATAAGCCCTGGAACCTAATTTTTAACTAGGCCGGACACTAGGTCTGGACAGGGCCAAAACTAGTCAAAAAACTATAAAAAGAGCTAGAGAGCTCATTTTTGAGGTTAGCTTGTTAGAGAATAGAACTTTTGTAAGAGAACTCTTTTGCAATCTAAGCTTTCCATTGTTCCTCTCTTTGATCTTGCTTTGCGCGCGTGTGTGTGTATGTGTGTGCATGTTTGGGTGCTTTCACTCACGCACTTGTGCCTTCACTTGCTCGTGGTCTTCATACCGGTCCTCACGTCTCCGCGGATTGACAAGTAAAGGAGGTGGTACTTACGCTTGAGCTACACCAAATTTTGGCGCCGTTGCCGGGGAGAGAGCTTCGAGGACGAGCGTTGTGATGGTAAGATCGTAGATTTGCGACGTTGGAAGGTAAAAAAACTGTCATTTCAGTTCATTTTCTGTTTTTTCCTCTTCATCTTCATCATCATCATCATCTCCACCTTCTTCCATCTTCTTCTTCATAGAAAATTCTTGTTTTTTAGTGCATTTTCACCATCTTCATACCATTTTTCATGCATTATTGGGTGGGAAGGAGTTAGGAGAAGCAAGGGAGAGCAAGCGCTGTGTTTTTTTCATGATTTTCTGCTCATACGGAGCTCGCCATAGCCGGCGCTCAGAAATTTGAATTTCCCGCCAAAAAACGCGATTCTGTGATGAAAATCGCGATTCTGTGAAAATTCAAAATTTTTTGAAAAATCACGATTTTCAGTTTTCCCGCCTAAAAGTTGGTTGAAAAGAATCGCGATTCTGTGTTTTTTCTCAAAAAAACACGATTCTCTGCTCAAAATCGCGATTTTCAAAAAACACGATTCTCTGCTCAAAATCGCGATTCTCACCAATCACGATTTTCAGCAAAAACACGATTTTGTGAAAAACACGACTTTCTGCTCAAAATCGCGATTCTCACAAATCACGATTTTCAGCGAAAAATACGATTTTGAGAAAAAACACGATTCTCTGCTCAAAATCGCGATTCTCACCAATCACGATTTTCAGCAAAAACACGATTTTGTGAAAAACACGACTTTCTGCTCAAAATCGCGATTCTCACAAATCACGATTTTCAGTGAAAAATACGATTTTGAGAAAAACCCGATTCTCTATGACAAAATCGCGATTTTCATGCCAAAAACACGATTTTGTGAAAAAGGCGATTCTGTGAAAACACGAATTTTTTGCTCAAAATCGCGATTCTCTAAAACACGATTTTGTGATCAACATCGCGATTTTCAGAAACACGATTTTGTGATCAAAATCGCGATTTTCAGAAACACGATTTTGTGATCAACATCGCGATTTTCAAATCACAATTTTCTGCTCAAAATCGCGATTTTCAAAAACACGATTTTGTGATCAACATCGCGATTTTCAAAAACACGATTTTGTGATCAAAATCGCGATTTTCAGAAACACGATTTTGTGATCAACATTGCGATTTTCAAATCACGATTTTCTGCTCAAAATCGCGATTTTCAAAAACACGATTTTGTGATCAACATCGCGATTTTCAAATCACGATTTTCTGCTCAAAATCGCGATTTTCAAAAACACGATTTTGTGCTCAACATCGCGATTTTCTGAGTTCACAAAATCGCGATTCTCTGAAAGTTCACAAAATCGCGATTTTCTCCAAAAGCCCTGTTTGCCTGTTTTGACCCCCAGGAGCCTGAATTGGCATAACTTTTTCATCCAAAGTCCATTTTTTGAGCTCTATAGCTTGTTGGAAAGCTCGTTTCAAATCCTACACGACCTCAACTGTTTTTTTCAAGAATAACGCGTTGATTTTGAGATAGGATAATTTGAAGTTGACCCTCAGGTGGGACTAGGGAACCAAGGGAGCTCTAAAGAATTTTGAACCATACCAAAGGGAAAATTTGGACTCTTGACTAAAGCTTATGAACCTGAGATCTGGTAGACACTTAGGCAAGGATAAACAAAGCATTAGATCTTCTGAGGCTAGTGTCAACCATACATCCAAGTCTTGGACACAACAACTAAGTGGTGATCTTTTACTAAGTTCAGACACAAGTGATTCAGAAATGTCTTTTAGCATGGGAAAACCTGCAGGTGGCTCAGGGACTGCCCATCTACAAACACCGGAAGGTCCCTATAAGACACAGTTGGAATATATTCGGACCAACCAATTAGGTGCTCGCATCTATGAGGATGGTCTGAGGCGATCAGTGGTCCAACTCAAAAATCCAGATCAATCCTTTGGACTTGAACACCCGGTGGTCAAGTTCGAAGAGGGTTCATACATTGATAAGGAAGGAACCATGTATGTGGTTACCAACCAACCAGATAGGACCGATGAGTTTGGAAATATCATTCATGAGAATGAGATAGGAGACCTAGAACAAGGAAATATAGGACAAGGACCCCAGACTCCTAGAGGCAAGTCAGTTTTGACCCGAGTGATCACTCCAGACTGGATCCCTCAAGACAACAAAAGCATAGAACTATTTTTGAATAGAGAAACAGAGGAAGCCTTTTGGAGATTCAAGCCAGAACAACCTAGCCAATTGGGCATAGTCATCATCTACGAGTTCAAGGATCCAGAGATACCAGGAAAGGTTGTCTACCTGGATAACACATCAGAGAAAATTTTCTTGGTAACAGAACATGATAGACATGCATATACTTGGAAGAATGAATTGATTTTCCCCCCACCAAGATCCAATGTTTCCCATGGCCTCCAAGGAGTAGGATCATCCCACGCTCATGAAGCCCAGAGAGGAAGAACTAGAGAGAGACCTGAGGTAAGTTTTGCACACACCGTGGGCAGGAATAGAGCAGGATTTGAAAATGAAAGACCTGAAAGAGAGAGACATCAAGCACATAGGCAACAAAGAGATGAACAGGATTTTCCATTGCCTAGACCCCGAGAGTACCCAAGAACCCTTAGACCCATTCAAGTGATCAAGGCAATGAAGAACTATTTCGATGGGACAGGGGATCCTTATGATCATGTGGCCGAGTACAAACAAGTGCTGAGAGCCGAACAAATTGAGGACTGGTTCACCCAGTACGAGGCATTTGGTTTGACCCTTAAGGGCACTGCCTTAGCTTGGTTTCAACCATTGAGTAGAAGCAGCTATCACGATATAGGTCAACTGCTAGACGAATTCATTGTAGAATTTTCCAAGAGTGGTATCAGGCATAACACATCATCCTTGATCCACAGCTTCAAGCAGACTCCCCAAGAAACAGTGCGACTAGCAAGTAGAAGATTCAGACAGTATCTAGAAAGATGCCCTGCTCTAGAGTTACCCACTCCGGCCAAACAAGTGGCTTTGTTCTTGGATGGCTTACTGAGCACCAAGTTAAGATCATATGTGTACTTGAAAGATCCTAGATCCATAGAAGAGTGTGTGCGGACGTGCATAGACATAGAAGATAACTTGGGTGAGGAGTTAGGATTGTCCAAACTCTACAAAGAATCGGATAGTTCTACTAGTCATACTTCAAAGATCTCCACAGAAATAGAAGAGATAGCTGAGCAAGTTGCCAAGAAGCTGGGAGTCCAAAATAAACAAACACAGAGAGTCACTCCATTGAATCGGTGCTATACTTGCGGAGGTGACCACATGGCTAACGTATGCCCAACGCAGAACCAAAATATTAGAGAAAGGAATGCTCCCTATTGTACTATTGAAAGGAAGTACACAAACCATACGGCTCAAGAATGTCCCTACAATAGGCAGGCTGTTAGACAGAATTATCAGCAACCTTATCCACAAGGTAGGTATCAGAACCAATACCAACAGCCATATTATAGACCACACCAGCAATATCAGGTACCATATAGGCCACAACCTGTCTTGGGAAACCAACCACCAGCTCCAGCCAACGTGATTCCAGTCAAGTATGCTGTGGGAGAGGAAAATCCAAATAGAGCTTTGGTGCCACTAACCCCATTGATACCAGATAATGACTCTCATGCTCATAGTTCAGACTACTCCCATGAAGGTAGTCCACATGCTTATTACACAGAGTCACCTGAACATAGTGAGATTTACTCGTATCAATATGAGGCACCGCCTATGGAGCAAAATTGGGAGCCAGAATACTCCAATGTCATGTACACAAATCCTAACCCTAGGCCCCAGTTGAGACAAATGAGACCACAAGCCCCTAGAGGATCTTGTTTCAGATGTCATGGTGACCATTTCATTCGTGACTGTCCCCACCCACCATCTCCGAGTCAAGGACAGGCTATCACAATACAGGCTTTTTGTCCTGATTGTGGCAAAGACCATCTCCCCAGAGATTGTCCAAGAAACCCCTCTAGTGCACCCAAGATTACACCCATTAATGTGGTAGGCTTAGTGGCAGATCCAAGTTCAAGTAGTAGCAATGTGGCTCCTATACAAGCTGTCACTAGAGCACAAGCCTTAAAACAGGATAAACCAGTAGAACAATCAGAGTCGAGTGAATCGGGAGAGCCTAGTAAGAGGAAAACAAGAACATGGAAGGATACCAGAGAGAAGGCCAATCGCAAGTGGAATAAAAAGTTATCGGAACTAGAAGAAAGCTTAAAAGAAGAGAAAACAAAAATAGAAGACATTGCATCTCAAAGCCCCTCGCATGCCGAAACTCCATCCACTCCACCTCATCCCACCCCACCACCCATTGTAAATAGACCGCAACCAGGGTCTGTTCTTGCAGATCCAACCCCAGAAGGCTTGGACATGATGTTCAAGGCCTACCAGGCTCAACTTCAAGAAGGGCCTACAGCGGCAAACCTAGACAAGAGTTACCCTAGAGCAGATTTAGAGATTGAACGGATGAAAATGTGCATGAAAATGGTAGAACAAGCTCAAGCCATACTTGAGACTAGTCAAAAGTTCAATCAGACAAACTCTATCAAATCGGATTTGCATTTCCAGGGCTTACTAGAACGATTAGAGCAGTTGGTAAACAAACCACAAGTTTCTCTACCTCCACAGGCTCAACCAGTTATTGAAAGAGGAAGCTCACCACCAAGGGGAGCTTATGTTCCTAATTCCACGGATGCTGGAATACCTCCTTCTATTCAACAGTACTCTCAAGCGTTCTTGCGGGAAATACAAGAGGAGAAATGGGCCAAGGAGAAGGGTAATTCCCCTCCTATTCCTAAGATTGATGATCTTCATGATCAATTTCCCCAAGACATTCCATCTATTTACGAAGATGAAGCAGAACAAGAAGACGAAAGATTAGATTTTGAATCTAATACCTTAGAAGAACTGCCTCAATTTCCAGGCCCATGGGAATCTGAATCACTCCAGATTAGAGCTCCCACAATACTAGTAAGAAATGAAGACTCAGTGGTTCCAAGGAACACAGATGTCGTGAAGAACACTAAGGTTCAGTGTCATCTCACTATAGAAGAGTTGCTCAAAGCAAAACCTGAGTTATGGAATCATGTGAAGGATCAGGTCCCAGAACTTGAGTCCAATATGCCAAAAGCAAGCTCTAAGCAAAGGGTACCAGAGATACCTCTAGACAAAATAGGGGACATGTGTGAGGGTGAAGAAGGTAATACTTATCTTCCAATCACCTACCAAGGTTACACAACCAAAGCAATCATAGATTCAGGTGCTGGTGTTGCTATTGCGACCACCTCCTTGTGGAAGCAATGGGGCAAGCCCACATTAAGACCAACTAGAATGAAGCTTCAAATGGCTGATGGTCATTTTGAAAGACCTCTAGGATTGCTAGAAGGGATCACTCTAACCACTTGTGGTGTAGAGTTTGAGCACACATTTGCTATATGTGACTTTGAGAAAAATAATGTCTATGAGATGATCCTAGGAAGACCCTTCCTACGACAATTGCAAATAGTACAGGATTGGGGAACTAACTCCTTGTACTTACAGCACTTAGGGGTTACCACCAAGGTCAATTTGAAGGATTACACCTTCAGAGATGTACCACCCCTACAGTGGAATTCTATCCACAAAGTGAAAGAAGATTCCATCTCTGTGCATTCTGAAAGTTCACCTGATCCATCATGGCTGCATGAAGATACTCATTTGTGGATGTGCAAAGTCGCAAAGGAAGAGGAAAAACGTTTAAAGGTAAGGGAAGAAGGAACTTCACTAGGAGATAGACCAGTTAGAGACCCAGCCTACACACCGATGATCTTTCCAGATCAGGAGTTTGAGCCTCATGGCTGGCCAGAAATCTTAGCCACCATGGACATTGCTGTCAATGAGGAACAGTGGACACCTCATTGTGATGAGGAGGGTTATGATATCTCAGTGTTCATGTGTCAACCCTTGCTAGAAGAATGTGACCCTAGTGATGTCATAGAAGAAGAAGAGAATGACGATGATCTGGAGTCTATTGTGATGGATAGTTGCTTTAACTCAGAGCAGCACTATCTAGAAGATATAGGAGTGTTCACCCAGAAAGAAGAAGAACCTCTCACAAGTATTAAAACAGTAAACTCAAAGGATGGAAGTGAGAGTAGTCAAAAGAAAAAGAAAAGAAAAGCAGTGAAACAAGAAAAGGAGGAATCATTGTTTGAAGTACCAGAAAACTTCAAGAAATATGAAGTTGACGACCGCAAAATTTTGGTACGAATGCCTAAGAGAGAGGCCATCATAGGAGAATCATATGATAATAAAGAAAAGACCAAGAAGATTGTAGTGACCATTGAAGAGAACGAAGAGAGATGCACATATATAGGAGATGACCTAAGTGCAAGAGAAGAAATGGAGCTCATAGCTCTATTAAGGGAATATAGGGATGTGTTTGCATGGCACTATAGAGACTTGAAAGGGGTAGATCCAAGAATTTGCTCTCATATTATTCCCATGACTGCTGATGCTAAACCCACCAAACAGAAGCCCTACACATATAATGATACCTATGCAGCCAAAATCAAAGAAGAAATTGATAGGTTGATTGAGGCTGGATTCATCTATGAGATTGAGCATACCGAATGGGTGTCCCCCATTGTTGTGGTACCCAAGAAGAACGGGAAGTTGCGAGTGTGTATTAACCTTAAAAAAGTTAATGCCGCTACGATTAGAGATAGTTATCCACTTCCAATCACAGAACACCTATTGGAGCGTGTTGCAAGCAAGGAAGTTTATAGTTTCCTTGATGGATTTTCAGGTTACAATCAAGTAGCCATTGCCCCAGAAGATCAACACAAAACAGCTTTTGCTACAGAGTGGGGAATCTTTGCATTTCGGGTGATGCCATTTGGGCTCACCAATGCACCTGCAACATTCCAAAGGCTCATGTGTCATGTCTTCAAAGAGTTCTTGCGAAAGAGCTTAGAAGTGTATGTGGATGATTTATGTGCTCATTCCCAAGAAAGAAGGGTTCACATCCCTGAGCTCAGACAAATCTTCAACAAGTGTAGAGAATATCGAGTGTGTCTAAACCCAGAAAAGTGTGTGTTTATGGTGCGTCAAGGTAAAATCTTAGGTCATATTGTTTCTAAGAATGGAATCTCAACAGATGAAGATAAGGTACGAGCCATAGCGGAGCTACCAAGGCCAAGGAATATTAAAGAGGTACAAGCCTTTATGGGCCATTGTGGATACTACCGTAGGTTTATTCACATGTACGCGATCATAGCTAGACCCCTTTATGCCTTGTTGTCTAATTTTGAGTGGAACGACGAATGCGAGAATTCTTTCAACGAACTGAAGAAACGTTTGTGCACGGCACCAATACTCACCACTCCTGATTGGAATAAACCATTCCATGTCCATGTGGATGCATCCAATCATGCCATAGGATGTGTGCTAGCACAACCCACAAGTGAAGGAAACTTAGATTTGCCCATAGCATATGCTAGTAGACAGCTCACTGCAGCTGAACGGAACTATACCACAACTGAGCGAGAGGGCTTAGGCATGGTATATGCTGTGAAGAAGTTTAGACACTATTTATTGGCCAACAAGTTCAAGTTTTTCACTGATCATCAAGCTTTGTTATATTTGGTCAATAAACCTTGCAATACTGGACGCTTAGTAAGATGGTTCCTCTTACTAATGGAATATGACTTTGAAGTTGTTGTCAGGAAAGGTAGAACCCACCTTCGGGCAGATCACCTTTCTCGCATCACTTCAGGAGAGTCACCGCAAGGAGTGTCTGACGAATTACCCGATGCTTATCTGTTCAATTTAGAAGTTGTTCCTAAATGGGCAAATAAGTTGGTACCAGTCCTAACCTTTGGCCCTGCAAATAAGAATGTGAAAACATCACAAGAAGAAATTGTAAAATCACAAAAATATCACATATTAGCAGGAAGCATGTACAAACAAGATACGGAGGGCGTATTAGCTTGTTGTGTCGAGGATGATGAACATAATAGTTGGTTGCAGCAAGCTCATGAAGGATTGCTAGGAAATCACTATTCTAAACAACGAACATTGCAGAATCTAAAGCGTTTAGGAGTGTATTGGCCTAGCATGGACAAAGAAATACATGAGTGGATTAAGAATTGTCCAAGGTGCAGAGAGACCCCCAGTGGAGCATGCAACCCTTTATCAAGTGTCATTAATTCCAGATTGGAGTGCTCCATTGGTAGAGTTTATGAGATCGAGAAAAGTACCCAAAGAGGCTAGTCTAGCAAGAAGAAGAAGCATGGAGCAAGAGGCTCAAGGCTATGCCCTAGTAGGAGACAACCTATACCGAAGAGGCAAAGATGGTTACTTAAGAATGTGCGTTCACGAATCAGATTATTTGAAAGTCTTAGAAACTGCACACAGCGGTGTTGCAGGTGGACATTTTGGTCCTGACCGAGTGATCAAGACCATTCTATTCTTAGGACTTTGGTGGCCCACTCTTCATATGGATGCACATACCTATGTGAAGAAATGTGACACATGCCAACGTGCACAATATCCAGTGAGAAAAGACGAGATGCCCTTGAGGCCAATGATGGGAGGACGTGCATTTTCGAAGTGGGGCATAGACTTCATAGGTCCTATTAACCCCCCAGCTAGAAACTCCCATGTAGAGTACATCATTGTAGCCACAGATTACCTTACAAAGTGGGTAGAAGTCAAAGCCACAACAAAGAATGATGCTCAGACTACGGCTAAGTTCTTATTCGAGAATGTGTTCACGAGATATGGACTACCAATAGAGTTGGTGAGCGATAGAGGCACACACTTCTTGAATGAAGTCATTGAAAATCTTCTCCAAGAATTCTTGGTGATACATAAGAAATCCGCCCCCTATCATCCACAAGCCAACGGACAAGCCGAGAGTACCAATAAGATCCTCTGTAACGTATTGACAAAACTGGTGAATAATAAACGCTCTGATTGGGACAAACAACTTCATCATGCTGTTTGGGCTTATCGAGTTGCCTACAAAACGGTACTCAACGCCACCCCATTTCAGATGGTCTTCGGACAGAACGCTGTGCTACCATTAGATTTCTTAATCCCTGCCTTAAAAGTAGCACAAGAGTATGAGTGGAATGGGCATGAATTGTCCTCTAGGATCTTTGATCTCGAACGCTTGGGTGAAACGAGGCTACGAGCGGTAGCAGGCATCTACGCTGCAAAGAAGAGGCAAAAGGCATACTTTGATGCACACATCAAGGATAAGGGATTGAAAGAGGGAGATCTAGTGTTGGTATACACACTAAAACAACATGCCCGTAAGTTGGAAAAAAGAGGATATGGACCCATGATCATTAATAGAATTTCCACTAGTGGTGCAGTTCAGTTGGCCACTCTAGAAGGAGATATCTTGCCAAACTATATTAGTGGCTGCAGAGTCAAGCTATATCAAGAACCTCTTACTGAGGATATGCTAATGAGACTCAACACTGCTAAGAAGCGAAAAGAAGAAGAGTTAAGAGTGAGAGAAGAAGCACAGGTAGAGGCCAGAGAGCGTATTAGGCGAAATAAGTTAAGGCGATTAGGCCTAGATGTCAACTCAAAAGCCCCAAAATATCACATGGATATGTGTCAAAAGTCAGGCATTGCGACTTCTCGGGTCATTGACCGAAGACCCTTTGTGACCATAGAGATAGGACAAGGGAAGGGTGCAAGGACGGTGAAAGCATTGATTGACTCAGGTGCAGCAAGTAGTGCAGTTAGACTTTCCTACTGCCAAGACTTGGGGTTGGACATCAATCCCATAGAAGCTTATCTCATAGGATTGGGAGGTGTGGAAACCCCTTGTTTGGGCGAGGTGGAACTTCCCATCTACCTTCAAGATGTTCCAATGAAAGTCAAAGCGCTAGTATGTCAAGATGAGAACCTTACAGAACCACTTGTCTTGGGTCAAGATTGGATCTATGACCATGCAGTTAACTTAAACCTAAGAAGTCAAATTCTTCAAGTTTGGGTACATGAACAATGCATTACATTAGAATTAGAGAACTGCATGCTCCTAGATCATGGCACCACACACTCTCTTAGTTCTTCCAAGACTAATCATATGAAAGAAGATGTTGTATGTGTCAAAAGCTCTATGATGCAGAAGGAGTCAATCGTGGAAGACCAGGTTCGAAGGCGGGTGGATCTTTCTTCTTCTCCAAAGACTCAAGTAGCCACAGTAGTGAGCCCACCACACAAGCAAACACAACCGTTCACGACAACTGCTACATCAAATAGAAAGACACCATTCGATAAAAAAGCGGTTCCGGGCATGAAGCAGATCTGGGTACGCAAAGGAGAGCAACCACCAGCCTTACCCCCACAAATCCCATCCATGCACACTAACCAGGCCAGAAGACGAAGGAAGCAGCTCAAACAAGCTCCATCACAAGATATCCAATAAGTTTGGGTGCCTAAGAAGTTAGCTGCAGCTCAACAAGGGCAATTACAGATGTGGGTACCTAAGAAGATCCTACACCCACAACAACCTTTGTTCTCCCACATGCAAAAGGTTTCAACAAAGAAGCCAAAAAGAGAAAAGGGTAAGAACCACGTACAGAGACCAAAGGAAGATCAAATCAGCTCTTCAACATTAGTAGGAAGACATGCAAAAAGGATATGGGTTTGGAAGCCAAAAGTGCAAGTAGCCTCCACCGAACCAAAGCATCAACCACACTGGATACCACAGTTCAGAAAGCATCCAAAGAGAAAGACGCCTGAAGTGACCTCTACAGTGCCAAATGATGTTCTAAAATGGACTCCAATAAGGAGGATTACATCAGTTCGAGACTCAATGGATACCTCCACCAAGGTCGGCATCAAACTCCACAAATAACATCGAAAGCCTCGAACGAGCAACAACCATGTGCTCCTTGCACAACCCTGTCTTTTGCACCATTTAGGTCATGCATTTCCAAAGTATGCATTAATATAGGGCCACATTACACGGCCGTGCATAGACACACTGGAGAATCCCATGCACAAGAGCACAGTGACATATGTCGAACATTTCTATTGATACTAACTTTTGTGTTCTTGTTTTGTGATATCCTGTTCCTCCAAAAAAAAAAAAAAAAAAAAAAAAAGAAGTGGGAGAGAGCTTGTTCCCAGGTTTGGCTTATGAAACATGAATGAGTCATGCTTAGTTGAAGGTGGAACTGTTGATTACTAGGCATTTATCAATTTGGATAAAAGTGTGTCTCGGCCAGCAGTGAGATTATTGCTGCCTTATGTGGTAGATGACAAGCATTTGGCATGAACATGGCATCTACAACTATGATTTTCTCTTACCATGGTAGGAATGAAGAGCTTGAAGGTCCGCAACTTGAGTGATGCTTAACTACTTCATGTACCAGAGCATCCAAGGAGATATCTGCACAAGGTAGTTCTGGAGGTGAAGACTCCTGCATATGGTGAGCTAAAGAGAATATGTGACACTCAGCTTGGTGTAGTTACCCGATGTTGCTTGCCAAGGAATATAAAGCAATTCAATTCTCAGTATTTCCTGAACCAGTATGGAACAGTAGCACTGGTGAATGGTCTATGTCAATCAGCATGGTAATCTCTTAGAAACCGGCACGTGTCCAATATTCCTCTGAGTGTCAATATAGGGAAGTGAACGTGCATGAGCCCAAGCTCAGAAATGCACATTGTTAGTGACAAATGTTGCTTTGAAAAGAGGAGAGGGGATCCACCACTCAAAAGATCTCATCAGTGGACAATCAACATGGACATTCATCAACAAGGTTCCATCCCAAAGGCCGAGTGTACAACACGAAGAGGCAAACATCCATCAACCTTCGCCATGGTAAGTATCTTTACTCTGGAAACACCATAACCATGATAGTTTAGGAAACCTCTTCGTCAGCATACCCTTGAGCACTTAGCTCAAGACCCGCAATTTTTGCACCATACTTCTTCCAATGCATTTTCCAAGTAAGCATGCGTAGGGCTACATTACAAGGCCGTGCACAAGGCACATACTTTTTTCAACCCAGGCACGAACACACTTACCCATCATTCATTATGGGTTATGAGTAGTTGGCATGAATGCTCTCAACATCATCTTTAAAAGAGCTAGCAGACATCATGGGAACAACATCCATATCTCGGAAGCAAATTGAAGGCAGTAGTTGCTCCAAATCACTCTTGACAACCTCTTCTGAGCAACTTGCAGTTCTGAAAGCTCACAACGACACATTCTTGCTGGAATCCAAGGAACCAGCTCATACAACGGATGGACACCACCTCTCAAAGCACTACACAGAACAGCCCTTCCAACAAGGGTCTGTCAGGGACGACAGACTCGAGAGGGGGGGGAGTGTTGAAGCTCAAAGTCAAGGACAAAGCATGGAAGCACATCAAAAGGTGGACACACGAGGAAAGGGAGCAAGTAGGGAGCTCCAAGAAGTGTATGTCAAATTTTCAGAAGAATCCCCTACAAAAATAGTGATTTTCATCACTAGAAACCATTGTAAATACCATTATCTATTTTTAGTAACTCCATTTTGTTCAAGCCGAGGAGTCTTCGAGCTTGAGGAGTATTAGAAGTACCATCGTACCAATTTTCATAATTTTTAGACTTCATTTGAGCCCTCAAATAAGCCCTGGAACCTAATTTTTAACTAGGCCGGACACTAGGTCTAGACAGGGCCAAAACTAGTCAAAAAACTATAAAAAGAGCTAGAGAGCTCATTTTTGAGGTTAGCTTGTTAGAGAATAGAACTTTTGTAAGAGAACTCTTTTGCAATCTAAGCTTTCCATTGTTCCTCTCTTTGATCTTGCTTTGCGCGCGTGTGTGTGTATGTGTGTGCATGTTTGGGTGCTTTCACTCACGCACTTGTGCCTTCACTTGCTCGTGGTCTTCATACCGGTCCTCACGTCTCCGCGGATTGACAAGTAAAGGAGGTGGTACTTACGCTTGAGCTACAGTTTATTTATAGAATTAAAACAAATAAACATTTATCTAAAATAAAAAAAATATCATAAAGCCTTAAGGACTCATACTCTTACACGAGAAGTTCATATAATTAATTGAAAGCGAGTAGGCATTGGCATATCAACTTGCCTTGTAGTAGGAATCTCTCTAGGCTGAGAAGCATTAGATTTAGCATACAAAATTGTTTGCCTTTGCTTCAGTTGAGCAACAGCCTCTATCTCTTTTTTGACTTTCTCCTAGTCATCAGTTAGCCCATACCTTTTTCCTGGCTCCTCTATTCGTCTTTCAATTTCAGCCCTATCTTCAGGATTAAGTATCTTAAGAAAATATATAATTACATCTGGGTTTATAGCATTTCTGTCATCTTCATGAAGTTGAGCCAGACGTCTCATAAACTCACCGTGAAGATGAGTTAAAGACTCATTACTCTTAACAGTATTTAACCAACGCAGAAAACCTTCCCGGCTGTGCTGGCTAAAATCCTCGAGGTAGAACATTTTATGAAGTTCCTTTCTAAATTCCTCCCATGTTTTTCCAGCATGCTCTTGTATAGATTCTAGAATTGAACTAGAAACAACACGACTAAAGTATTTAACTAAAACATCTTCAGGCAATCCCTGGATTTGCACTTGCTCCTCAAATGCATCCAGGTATTCCGTAATGTTCAATCCAGTAAATTTTCCTTTCTCTTTTAGAATAGCTTGGACTGTACGTATCCCTTGCTTTTCTATCATCATATTCTTGAACATCTTCTCCATTTTGTGTTCTTGATAACGCTTCGAATGGAGAAGAAGTTCCCTAATAGCCGGATCTAATTGCTCTCTAAATTGCCTAAATCTATCACTAGTTGATAAAGCCAGGGATGGCTTTACCCTAGTCCTAGGCTTTACTAATTCTAATCTTCTTTTCCTAAAATATTTTTTGATTTCAAAAACCTAAATTTTGACTTATCTCTTATACTTACTCTTTTAGAACTTTTTTTAGAGTTTTTAAATTTTTTTAAACTTCTTCAATTTTAAAGGGTTTTTTTATAAGGTATTTTTTATAAAATAGTTTTTCTTGATTTTAAGTCTTTTAGTTTACTATTAGTTTCTTTAAAATTAATTTCTTTGAAGAAATAAAATCATTAACTATAAGTCAAAAGAAACCTAAATTTAAACTATTTTTATGCTATAAGCTTTCTTTTTATGCAATGAAAATAAAGCAAACAATCTTTCTTTTTCAAAACTTAAAATGTTTTTTCTTTTTAATAATGATGCAAAAAAAAATAACTTCTCCTAAAATCTAAAATGCAAATATTTTAAATGCTTTAAGTAAAAATTATCTTTCCTAAATAAAAAAGAAAGGTTTTAAATTCTTTTTTAATGCAAATATGAAGTTCTTAAATCCTAAGTGAAGATGAAAACAACTTTCTTTTTAAGTGATGTGTGTAAACTAAAAACAAAGAACTTAAAATAAACACCTTACTTGATGATTGCTTGCTGAAGAGGCTCTAAAGTGAATGATTAAACAATCCTAAACACAAAACTAAAATGACTATAAATATATCTTGATTCTCTTGAATGTTGAAGGGGGGGTTTGAAGCGAGGAAGCTCCACCAGTTGGAAATCCTTCTTCCCGTGGAGGTGCTCAGGTCTTACGACCAGCCCTCAACACCAAGGAAAAAAAAAGACAGAAAACTCTTCTCGTTTTGTCACAACTTCTATCTTCACTTTTCCTGCAAGAACAAGAAGAAGATAAAATTAGAAATTAAAACTGAAAATGCAACGTAAGTCCTAGGCACACTATCGTCACGCTTCACGTTGGGTTCACCAAGGTTGTCGTAGAGGGGTGTGAAGGGAGGCAGACGTTCATCTAAAAGAATCACGCTAACCTAACCGTGTGACTGCACGTAGGGTGCTTCTAAGTATGCTTAGGGTTGTAGGTTGATTTTTCAGTTTAGGAGTGATAAAGGCTATAGGTTTCAAATCTATTGGAGTATAATCTAAAAACTAAGATTCAAAAGAACTATCTAATTTTTTATTTGTCATAACAAATTTTCTTATCATTGCTAAATGTATAGACATATGAAAGTTCAAAATAAAAATCTTAATTATATCAAAAAGTGGAAGTACTAGAAAAACTTTAGGATTTAAGCCTATACAAAAGCTTATCATAAGTGCTAATACAATTTCTTATGAACAATCCTATACAACTTAATAGTTCTAAATGAACAATCTTCAAATATCGCAATTTTGTAAGCTTGTAAGCTCGTAGGTTTGTATTCTCGTATTCTCCTTTGCAATTTCTTCAATGATCTGCAGAAGTGACATTAACCAAAAAAAAACATAAGTATGCTTTTAGTAAAAATAAAACACTCATTTGCTATTTTAATATTTAAAACTTAACATAACTTAATTCTATGCTAACACATAACACATGTAAATAAATACTTCTAACTTCCTAACTTTAATGCTTATGTAAATACTTACTTAAATGAAAGTAAATTGTTTCCATACAAATATGCATCATACAATACTTCAACTTTTTTCATACATAGATGCATATCTTCATATATTTATGCATACATATTCAACTAGCTTATGCACACATGCATCTTTCATATGCATATGCACCAATGTATACTACACATGTACATGCACATTCATAACACATGCATACACATGCTAACTCTTATTCAAATAGACATATGTAGCACATTCATCACTCATGTTTATCATATCAATACATGCATAAATGCATCACATATCAAATGCACTCATGCATACACTTCTGCATACATGAAAATCATTCTTCATACGCATACATACATACTTGCATCATACTTATATGCATCAACAATACATATATACTCATCTTAACGTGCACATGCATACACACTTATGATATGCTTACACATGCACTACTTCATGCACTCTTGTATACTCTTCATACATACATTCATGCTCACATACTAACATGCATATTCATATACATGCATGCATACTACACATGCATCCATGCAAATTTTCCTAATACTTTCATAATATGCATGCATTCACATTCTCATGCACACACATGCACATGCATAACACTTTTTAATCACTTAATTACTTGTCGATTGATTCTTCATTCTATAGACGACTCCCATCGGACGGTTATGATGAGTTTTTGATATATTGTGTGAAATACGTTAATATAATCGCCTTCTTGTCATGACATCTAGCCTCAATATGCTTCGATCATTACATGGTTGACATTCAATGTACATATTGACTTCCTTTATTTGTTGTTTTTACTTCGTCAACGTAAACATGTCTCTATAAAAAGATTTTGTTTTAGCATACCAATGTGATTAAAATCTTTGTCGAAACTTGCAAGATTATGGATATTCCTTATTACCTATAATCGTTCCTTTAAAATATAAAAGCTTACATTAAGGAACTCTGTGTTAAATCATAAAAAATTTATATGAGGATACTAAAGTAGAATGTTGAAAATCGAGCTTTATGATAAGATAATTCAAGTGAGGAAATCCTTCCGACATCTGCCTCCACCAAACCTGCACATCGTCCTCGATGGGCCAACTTGCAGTTCAATAGGAAAGCACTATCAAATTCTTTTGAAAAATATTTCTTGAACTATTTTCTTCAAAATTATATGAAATATGCTCCTAAAGGTAAGTACATCTTCTTATAGTTAAGAAAATTTTTTAAAATTATGCAAACTTGAATCACAAACTTTTTCGTTCAATGCATGAAATTGAAAACAAGTTTTAGAAAGTCCCATAGAAATCAATCAGACAGTTGCGATACTTGCTCTTCTATTAACCCGTTCAAAAGTAATAAATATTTTATATAAATAGTATATCCCTCATTGCCTAGCCACTTGCCATAAGATGCATCTAACTAATTCCTCTATAGCATAAATCCACCTCATATGGCCCGTATAAATTTCAGAAGTGGTTTCAAGACCACAACTGAAACATGATAACTTTTTTCTTTTCTTTTCTTTCTTTTTCATTTTCTTTTTTAATTTTTCTTTTTCTCATCTTTTTTTTTTTCTCATAATGCAGCAACCATTAATGTACTGCTTTATGTATCTTTCTTTTCTTTCTTCGCAACTTTTTTATTAGAAGGGAAAGGCTTAACCCCTACTCAGAGCAGAGGTTCTAGAGGAATGCTATAGTGGGAACTAGGATCTCATTAGCGACATGGTTTGGAAGTTACGGTAGCTTACCTACATAAAATAAGTTTACTTCTACTATGAGTCGCAAGTCAAGTGTTCCCTCTCCTATTCTTATGAAAGCCATAGGGTCTCTAATTCTTATCTTCTCTTCATACACATCCCTACTTCAGTTTTAAATTCATTGTTTCATAATTTTAAAAATCTTCCTTTTCTATCAGAAGGATGTACATATCTACACATGAAATGCATCAATAAAAAATCATATTAACAACTAATAAATAAGCAAAGTTTAGAACTCTTTCACCTGATCATTTTTATTCTTCTTCATCGTCGTCCTCCAAGAAGCCTTTGTCCAATTCAAATTTACTGCTTTCTCTTCTTCTAAATAGCTTTATTCTTTTCCCTACAGTCAAATTCTTTAGCATAGAACCATCAAATTCACGTAATTTATATGTACCTGTTTCATAAACCGAAACAACAACGTAAGGTCCGAACCAATGTTTAGTTAGTTTCCGATGTGCATCGTATTGAGTATCAAATGTACTATCATACACAAGCACCCAGTCACCACTCTCTATTGGTTGTGGCCTTAGTCTATGTTTGTTATCAAAATATAATTTATTTTTCAATCTAGATGTTTTTACTTTTTTTATTGCTTCTTTAAGATTTTCATTTCCTTGTTGTAATTGCTTAATTCGAAGTCCTAATAAGTCTTCTCTTGAAATATTATCTTTCCAACCTAGACTCATCCAATTAACTACTTGAGTATGGATGGGAAATAATGGTTTTTGACAGTACATGAATTCAGCTAGCATAAAACCAGTTGTTCTCGTGTACGTCATTCTATCAGCCCAAAGAGCAAATGGGAGATATTTTGGCCATTGACCAATATCTCCATGGCAAGCTTTTGAAATGGCCTTCACTATGGAAGGATGACCTCGTTCTATTTTACCGTTCGCTTCTGGGTTATAGGCAGTCGTAAGAGACAATCGAATCCCATGTTGTGCAAAGAATTCTCTTGCCTCTCTCGCATCTAACTCACCTCTATCCGCTACTACTTTTTCTATATACCCAAATCTGGATAATACTTCTTCCAAAAGGAATACGCATACATTATAAGTAGTATTGGAACGAAGCGCTCTACCTTCGACATGATTTGTCAAATCCTCTCCTGCAAGAACAATATATCTCATGCCATCATTGCTTTTAGGCATGGTCACAAGGTCAATTACCCACTTGTAATGAATACAAGGTGGATAGGTAGGGTGAAGGGGACCTCTATGCT
Source organism: Ceratopteris richardii (assembly GCA_020310875.1). NCBI lineage: Eukaryota > Viridiplantae > Streptophyta > Polypodiopsida > Polypodiales > Pteridaceae > Ceratopteris > Ceratopteris richardii. The sequence goes on from CM035429.1 coordinate 23,313,058, forward strand.
TGACAGAGGAATGTAAGTGGCACGTACTACAAGTGCTCACAAATTCTTTAACAGTTGCATACATTCTCGGCCACCAGTAGCTTTCCCTAATCTTTTCATATGTAGCTACAAAACCTTTATGACCAGCCCAAAGGCTTTCGTGCATTGCTTGCATAACTTGCACTTGAAAAACCTTCAAACCTAGTACTCTTTGAGGGTTTCGAACCTTTCCTCTAGCATGTCTCCAAAGATATCCATCTTTCAAGAAGAAGTTGAAAGACTTCTTCCTGATGTTCCGGAATCGATTTGAAGACCAGCTTGGGGAAGGTTGAAATGAACTCAGATAGTTTCCTATATCTCGCCACTCTCCTTCATAATCACGCTCTCTAAATCTCTCATATGCATAGGTAGATGATTCATAATTTATTAAATTAATATGATTATTTAATGCTTCACTATTATTGTCGAATTTTGCTCTTGAAAGAATATCAGCAACGGTATTATGTTTACCGGCTATATGAACAAAAGCAGAATTAATGAATTTAATATAGGCTATCCATCGAAGCATGGCTATATCCGGAGATGAAAAATTAGCTATTAAACCTATTAATGGAAGACAATCGGTCTCTACTATTACATTAGCGCCTATAAAGTATTATTTATCTGTTTTTAAAGTTGTAACTAATCCCCACAGTTCTCTCTTAATTTTCAGGTAATTCTTTTGAGTATCATGAAGAATCTTTGCTCCAAAGCGAACTGGGTACCTTTGTTCCTTCTCATCATCCTGCCCAATGACCCAGCCTATACCAATAGGACTAGTGTCAAAGGTTAGGATTACAGGCTTATTTCCTGTATAGTCAATACGTTTCAAAATAGGAGCATTGATAAGCAATTGCTTTAGACACCTCATCGTTTTAGAATGCTCATCAGTCCAAAAGAATTTCTTTCTTTTTCTCAATAAATCATAAAGCGGATTCGCTACATGAGCAAAGTGAGGGATCCAAATGACATAGAAAACACATGCACCTAGGAATCTCCTTACTTCACTTACATTGTGACATCTCTCAGAAATCCTACTAATGGCATTAACTTTTGCTGGATAGGGTCTACGACCATAATGGCCACATAAATGGTCAACTATTAGCACTTCATTAACACCAAAAGTTGATTTCTCTAGGGAGAAAGTTAGTCCAACCTCTTCAAATCTTTCAAATATCTTTTCACAATCTGAAATATGGTTGGAAACAAACTTTCTACAACCAGACGAATCTAAACTTTCATCCTTTTCCTTTTCCACACATCCTTTTATTGGAATGTCATCAATAAAAGGCATCGTCACTTTTGGAATAAAGTCATGTAGGACAAGATTCATAGCATTCATCATATGCGCCACAAAATTTGTTGCTCCTTGTGGTAAAGTACACATATGTACTAAGCCCAAAGGAGTCTTCATCGTGGTCACATTTCAACTCTCAATTGCTAATTGAAACTGATCATACCCTGAATACAGGTCTCCCATTGAATAGATGGAGTGACCGGCAAATGCCTCAGCAAACTCATCTACAATGGGTCCCGTTCCTACATGCCTAATAGTGACTTTATTCACCGGTTGTAGGTCCTGAATAAAGCGTAGCTTCCCACGCTTTTTCAGTACTGTGAACCATCTCTTGGAATATGGTGCTGAGGATGGTTCCAAAATTCTCATGGAAATCTTCTCCTTTAACAGTCTCATTAGCTCAGGTAAATGAGCCTTTGGGACTGGAATCGGACGAAGATTCCAAGGAGTATGTGGTACTGTGAAAATAATCATTGGAGCTACTAACTTTGGATCTGCACATCCTATCTCATGTGGGAACAAAGAAAATGCTTTACCATGATGAACAATCATCTTGGTAAACTGTTCTTTTTCAATTTGAGAAAGAAATTCATCACCGAATTTAATAAACTTCTTACTCTCATCAGTAAATATATGACCTATCTTAGATCGATCTCTAAGAATAGGATCATTTGATACTCGACGAAATATGTCATGGCTATCTTTGGGTAAGGGTTGAGCTACAGGCTCATACTCTTGAATAGAGTTAAGAATTATCATATTTGATTCTAAATTTTCATGAGAAACACTTTCTAGCTCTTCTAATAAAGTAGAACTTATTGATAATTCAATTATACACTCAATTTTCTCGTCACTTGAAATTAATCTGGTTTTTCTAAAATATTTTTCTGTTTGTTTTCTAAATGTTTTTGTAAAGTTTTCTTTAGTAATATAGTGTAAGCTAGTTGTAGGAGTACAAATTAAGTAGTCTTCAAATTTATGTTCATTGATAGGCGAGACATCAAAACAACGTCCACTATTGTCTCGCTCAATAGTGGAGTCTAGCAGAAATTTTGATGATAATACGCTCCATATTCTCTTCCAGCCAGTGGATCATCACAAACATGACTGATCGAGTCAATGGGATTTCTTCTTAAGCTCTTTCTATTTCTAGTGCGGTTTGGGCAAACCATCATAACTTGCAAAGAATACATCCCTGATTTGGATCGAATTCTTGCATACGCTGATCCGTCGTTCATTGCTTTTGTTTCCATTCTCATTTCAGCTATAAATGGTTGTCCGAGAATCACTTCATATGAACAATTATCTTGAACGAAGAAGTGAAACTCTTCTCGAACACCACCTATCATTATAGGCACATTCGCACATGCACCCAACAAAATGCCAGAGCCATTGTCAGCTGTTCTCATCCGCCAACCGTGCTCTTTATCGATTGGCCATCTAAATTTGTCAAAAAAGTTCTTTGAAATCATGTTTATCTCTGACCCCGAGTCAATGAGAGCCAAAGCTAAACAAGAATCCTTCTCATCACCGATTCTAATCTTCACTTCTGGTGTGCCTCGTGCCTGGAAGGTAGAATTAAATTTACTATCACTCTTTAACATTTCTTCATCAGGTTGTATGGGTCCTAGAAAATTTCTATTTACACTACCCGTTGTAAATTCTTCATCATCCTCATAGTCACTTTCACTCAATGTAACTGCATCATTCATAGCTAGGGTTTCCTCTGCCACGTCTTGCATGTCTTCGTCTTGTGGCAGAGGAAAGCATCTTCTTCTAATAAGTCGGCTAAACTGTCCTTGAACTCCGGTTTTGCTATGGAAAATACTTGCTCAAGTGACATCGTTACTTGACTTTTTAGAAGAATGTCATTTAAAATCTCCCTAGCATCATTTTTCTTTTCGAGCTCAGGAATCATAATAGCACATGGAGCTCTTCTACCTTTCTTCTTTCCTTTCTCTTCATTTTGCTTTTGATCCTCTTTATTTTCAGGTTTAGAGGTTTCTTTTTCCACTTTCTTCTGTTCTTCTTGGGGTTGAACATTTTCATCGGTCGGCTTTTTGCCTTCCTTTATCATTTTTCTCTTCTCTTCTTGAGATAAATTTGATTCATCAAACTGAACTTTTTTATCAGTTTTCTTTTCATCTTCTCTCGTTTGCCTCCTAGTTACCCTCCTATCACCTTCTTCTACATCATCCTGTTGATCTTCTCGTCTCCGTTTTTCCTCAACATTGGCAATGTGAGAAAAAACAGAAGATTGATCTATAGGAGATTTCCATGCGGTCTTGTACATTATCTCGTCTCTAGCTCGTACCAATGCCTCTATTGACTATGGATTTTGGCTAGGCATTGAAGAAGGCCTATCCTCGACCGGCTCTAGTCTTGCAGCCGAAGTACTCGCAGTTGCATCTGAGACTGTTAAATTTTGTAAAGCTTTTTCATTCCTCCTTTGCCCCAATTGACGGACAAAGGAAGACGTGACCTAAAGTCACATAGTCTTCTATCTATTTCCACAACTAATTGATTCACCTTAGCACTTTTTAGTTCTTCACAAACAAATGATGCGTGCTCTTGACTATCGCACCAAACACAGCGTTTCCCGCCAGTCCCTCTTTTCTCATTATTTCTTTGAAAGGGTGGCTGTACAGCAAACTGAAGAGCTTGCTGAGAAGCAAACTGAGGAGCTTGTTGTGGTGCTGGTTGAAAGACTGGTTGAGGTGGAACATATAGAGGCATAACTGGTTGAATAGGCGGTGCTTGCCCTGCACCACTACTGCTAGCCCCTGGATCATTAAAGCTCATGGAGTAAACTTGTTTATTTAAATTAGCAACCTCTTTTGAAAGAGATGCTTGCATGTTCATGACATTTTCCATTTGCTTACATAGAATATCCAATTGAAATTCTATGGGAGCTTTAGTAGTAGTTGCATTATTAGCCGTAGTCGTAGTAGTAGGCATTGGCATATCAACTTGCCTTGTAGTAGGAATCTCTCTAGGCTGAGAATCATTAGATTTAGCATACAAAATTGTTTGCCTTTGCTTCATTTGAGCAACAGCCTCTATCTCTTTTTTGACTTTCTCCTAGTCATCAGTTAGCCCATACCTTTTTCCTGGCTCCTCTATTCGTCTTTCAATTTCAGCCCTATCTTCAGGATTAATTATCTTAAGAAAATATATAATTACATCTAGGTTTATAGCATTTCTGCCATCTTCAGGAAGTTGAGCCAGACGTCTCATAAACTCACCATGAAGATGAGTTAAAGACTCATTACTCTTAACAGTATTTAACCAACGCAGAAAACCTTCCCGGCTGTGCTGGCTAAAATCCTCGAGGTAGAACATTTTATGAAGTTCCTTTCTAAATTCCTCCCATGTTTCTTCAGCATGCTCTTGTATAGATTCTAGAATTGAACTAGAAACAACACGACTAAAGTATTTAACTAAAACATCTTCAGGCAATCCCTGGATTTGCACTTGTTGCTCAAATGCATCCAGGTATTCCGTAATGTTCAATCCAGTAAATTTTCCTTTCTCTTTTAGAATAGCTTGGACTGTACGTATCCCTTGCTTTTCTATCATCATATTCTTGAACATCTCCTCCATTTTGCGTTCTTGATAACGCTTCGAATGGAGAAGAAGTTCCCTAATAGCCGGATCTAATTGCTCTCTAAATTTCCTAAATCTATCACTAGTTGATAAAGTCAGGGATGGCTTTACCCTAGTCCTAGGCTTTACTAATTCTAATCTTCTTTTCCTAAAATATTTTTTGATTTCAAAAACCTAAATTTTGACTTATCTCTTATACTTACTCTTTTAGAACTTTTTTTAGAGTTTTTAAAATTTTTTAAACTTCTTCAATTTTAAAGGGTTTTTTTATAAGGTATTTTTTATAAAATAGTTTTTCTTGATTTTAAGTCTTTTAGTTTACTATTAATTTCTTTAAAATTAATTTCTTTGAAGAAATAAAATCATTAACTATAAGTCAAAAGAAACCTAAATTTAAACTATTTTTATGCTATAAGCTTTCTTTTTATGCAATAAAAATAAAGCAGACAATCTTTCTTTTTCAAAACTTAAAATGTTTTTCTTTTTAATAATGATGCAAAAAAATAACTTCTCCTAAAATCTAAAATGCAAATATTTTAAATGCTTTAAGTAAAAATTATCTTTCCTAAATAAAAAAGAAAGGTTTTAAATTCTTTTTTAATGCAAATATGAAGTTCTTAAATCCTAAGTGAAGATGAAAACAACTTTCTTTTTAAGTGATGTGTGTAAACTAAAAACAAAGAACTTAAAATAAACACCTTACTTGATGATTGCTTGCTGAAGAGGCTCTAAAGTGAATGATTAAACAATCCTAAACACAAAACTAAAATGACTATAAATATATCTTGATTCTCTTGAATGTTGAAGGGGGGGTTTGAAGGGAGGAAGCTCCACCAGTTGGAAATCCTTCTTCCCGTGGAGGTGCTCAGGTCTTACGACCAGCCCTCAACACCAAGGAAAAAAAAAGAAACAGCAAACTCTTCTCGTTTTGTCACAACTTCTATCTTCACTTTTCCTGCAAGAACAAGAAGAAGATAAAATTAGAAATTAAAACTGAAAATGCAACGTAAGTCCTAGGCACACTATCGTCACGCTTCACGTCGGGTTCACCAAAGTTGTCGTAGAGGGGTGTGAAGGGAGGCAGACGTTCATCTAAAAGAATCACGCTAACCTAACCGTGTGACTGCACGTAGGGTGCTTCTAAGTATGCTTAGGGTCGTAGGTTGATTTTTCAGTTTAGGAGTGATAAAGGCTATAGGTTTCTAATCTATTGGAGTATAATCTAAAAACTAAGATTCAAAAGAACTATCTAATTTTTTATTTGTCATAACAAATTTTCTTATCATTGCTAAATGTATAGACATATGAAAGTTCAAAATAAAAATCTTAATTATATAAAAAAGTGGAAGTACTAGAAAAATTTTAGGATTTAAGCCTATACAAAAGCTTATCATAAGTGCTAATACAATTCCTTATGAACAATCCTATACAACTTAATAGTTCTAAATGAACAATCTTCAAATGTCGCAATTTTGTAAGCTTGTAAGCTTGTAGGTTTGTATTCTCGTATTCTCCTTTGCAATTTCTTCAATGATCTGCAGAAGTGACATTAACCAAGAAAAAACATAAGTATGCTTTTAGTAAAAATAAAACACTCATTTGCTATTTTAATATTTAAAACTTAACATAACTTAATTCTATCCTAACACATGTAAATAAATACTTCTAACTTCCTAACTTTAATGCTTATGTAAATACTTACCTAAATGAAAGTAAATTGTTTCCATACAAATATGCATCATACAATACTTCAACTTTTTTCATACATAGATGCATATCTTCATATATTTATGCATACATATTCAACTAACTTATGCACACATGCATCTTTCATATGCATATGCACCAATCTATACTACACATGTACATGCACATTCATAACACATGCATACACATGCTAACTCTTATTCAAATAGACATATGTAGCACATTCATCACTCATGTTTATCATATCAATACATGCATAAATGCATCACATATCAAATGCACTCATGCATACACTTCTGCATACATGAAAATCATTCTTCATACGCATACATACATACTTGCATCATACTTATATGCATCAACAATACATGTATACTCATCTTAACATGCACATGCATACACACTTATGATATGCTTACACATGCACTACTTCATGCACTCTTGTATACTCTTCATACATACATTCATGCTCACATACTAACATGCATATTCATATACATGCATGCATACTACACATGCATCCATGCAAATTTTCCTAATACTTTCATAATATGCATGCATTCACATTCTCATGCACACACATGCACATGCGTAACACTTTTTAATCACTTAATTACTTGTCGATTGATTCTTCATTCTATAGACAACTGCCATCGGACGGTTATGATGAGTTTTCGATATATTGTGTGAAATACGTTAATATAATCGCCTTCTTGTCATGACATCTAGCCTCAATATGCTTCAATCATTACATGGTTGACATTCAATGTACATATTGACTTCCTTTATTTGTTGTTTTTACTTCGTCAACGTAAACATGTCTCTATAAAAAGATTTTGTTTTAGCATAATAAATGGTAGAATAATTCCTATTTTGCATAATAAATATACCAATGTGATTAAAAACTTTGTCAAAACTTGCAAGATTACGGATATTCCTTATTACCTATAATCATTTCTTTAAAATATAAAAGCTTACATTGAGGAACTCTGTGTTAAATCATACAAAATTTATATGAGGATGCTAAAGTAGAATGTTGAAAATCGAGCTTTATGATAAGATAAACATTTTCAGAGTATATATATGATAAGGGTTTGAATTTGAACTGATCAAATTATCTTGAATCTAATTAACTCTTTGAGACGTCATAGCATTAGAGATTGCTCCAAGCACCCGGCGTGCGCCGTGATTTTTAGCGGTTGGCCTGATCCACCGACCGTCGCTTTCGTGCCAACATTTTGGTGAACCCGACGTGCACATCATACATACATACATACTTGCATCATACTTATATGCATCAACAATACGTATATATTCATCTTAACATGCACATGCATACACACTTATGCTATGCTTACACATGCACTACTTCATGCACTCTTGTATACTCTTCATACATACATTCATGCTCACATACTAACATGCATCATGTATATATATATATATATATATATATATATATATATATATATATATATATATATATATATATATATATATATATATATATATATATATATATATATATTGAAATTTCTCATATCAAGTAACATGGTGAAACTGACAATCATACAACTCATAAAATATGTATTGTTAATAAACAATAACACACATAAATTTCAATTAGTTAGTATGCGATTCCCGTAGTGCTATATAAAAAACAAACCTCATTCAAAATAAGCAAAAACAAATAATAAACCACAATTAACATATCCTACCCTTGATGATCGTACTCAAGTCTTTGATATCTCAAACAAAAATAAAGATTACACTCTCAAGATGAAACATGTCTAAGATATCTATAGAAAACAAGCGCATGAGAATGAAGCAGCACACAATGGAGGAAGGGGAAAGGGGAGAAAAAGAAGCTAATGGCCTCTCTCTCTCTCTCTCTCTCTCTCTCTCTCTCTCTCTCTCTCTCTCTCTCTCTCTCTCTCTCTCTCTCTCTCTCTCTCTCTCTCTAAAAGCAGTGAGTTCTTTCTCTCTCTACACGAATGATTGCACGATCATCTACAGGTTTATACCGCCTTCACTCAGAATTCCTTCATCGTTATGCTCTCTTCACAAAGTCTCTCTCTCTCTCTCTCTCTCTCTCTCTCTCTCTCTCTCTCTCTCTCTCTCTCTCTCTCTCTCTCTCTCTCTCTCTCTTTCTCTTTGCTCGACATCTACTCTGCAGGCAGTCGCCATCTGTAGAAGAGGGGTGGGGAGGAGATCACTGGTTTCTCTCTCTCTCTCTCTCTCTCTCTCTCTCTCTCTCTCTCTCTCTCTCTCTCTCTCTCTCTCTCTCTCTCGGTTCGGTCTGTGTCTGCACGTCCATTGGAGCTGGAGGAGGGAGGGAGAAGATCACTGGTCTCTCTCCCTCTTCTGGCCGCCGATGCTACGCAGGTCGCTGGAAGAGGGGAGAAGGTAAAAAGAATGGTTCTCTTTCTCTCTGATCATGTGCACGTCGCTCCTCTTTCTCTAAACGCTCCCGGATGACTCTCTGTGCATGCAAACTACCAAAGGATGGAGAAGGGGGGAAAGATGAGCAGGTTCACTATCTATTTCACACTTCAGCCTCCCTAGGCTCTGAGTCTTCAACCATGTTGATGCTTAATGATCACCATCGCTAACAAAGAGGGAAGGGAGCATGCCTACTGCACAACTTCAAAGGAAGTAAGAGTTAAGGCAGAGGCATGTCTTAACCTATCGGACATCATTTATCATCAGGAAGACTGAAAACACAGAGGGGCAGCAAGTTTGGTGTAGAGAACTCTCTCTCTAAAAGCTCCGCTCAGTGTCGATCTTTCTCCATCTCCACGAGTAGCTTGAGTCTCTCTCTCTTCTGCGTCTTTGTCCGACGTGAGTGTTGCGTCCTCCTGTTGATGCACACACAAGAACATACACCCAATGAACTTTATTGCTATCTATTTCTCTCTCTCAAACTCCCTATGCGCATCTCAGACTTGTCTGCACCAGGAGTCTCTCTCTCCCTATGCTTCTCTCCTCACTCTCGATCTTGTGCCCTGCCATCTTTGCATGCATTCATATTTGCAATAGTCCGTGGAGCTCTCTCTGTGCTTGCACAATAGTCTCATCAGAGACAACTCTTCTCTACAGCAGTTCCTGTATCTATGGAGATTGCGGGCAGCAGCAAAAAGGAGGAAGGGAAAGATCCGCAACAAAGAAGGTGGAGGAGGAGGCGATGCATGCAAACACACACTCTCTCTCTTTCTCTCTCTATCTCTCTCTCTCACAAAAACGTACCTGCAGAGAAACATTAACCCAAAAATTGCTTTTAAAACTCATATTTATAAGGACCTGAAACTTTTACGCGAGCATGCATCAATAATAAGTTAACTAGAACTCACTTTAGTTAACTTAGTTGTTTAACATGCATACTAAAAAATGACTAACACATCCTTTTTAAATGTAAAAGTTAACTAGAGCTAACCTACATTAATATTTACGTACGTAATTTTGTTGTTATTTAATTGATAATGTAAATTAAGCAAATAATCATATAAATATATATAATATATTAAATACTTTGAATATTTAAATAATTTATCTTAAACTAATATATATTAATATAACATGACATATTAATTAAATCATATTTCCTATAATTTAATAATCCATTATTAACTTAGAGATAAAGACTATCCTTATTTGTTTATTTATATAATTAAAACAAATAAACATTTATCTAAAATAAAAAAAATATCATAAAGCCTTAAGGACTCGTACTCTTACACGAGAAGTTCATATAATTAATTGAAAGCGAGTACTTAGAGTAAAGCTTATTATTTAACACATTAGGGGTTTCTAAAATTTACAAATAGGTAAATACATAGAGTTTAATCCACAAATACTTTAAAGTTTAAACATTCTTTAAGGTATAAAAAACATATAAATGGATTCAACTTATGAAGAAAATCAAAGACTAATATCTCCTCGTCTACATGAAAGTTCACATGCATAAACATAATCATTAGAATCAACAAACATTATCATCTATTCTTACCTAATCTCTTGCATTTACATACATACACAAATATGCTTTTATTGTCTTTAATTAATAGGAATGAGGTCTTCACTTAATCCAATCCTTCTTGTTTTTGTTATCTGCAGCTACTCAAGAGAAAAAGTTAGTCATTTTAAACCAAAGCATTAAAAAATATATGAGAGAGATATACCATCTGATTAACTTTCAATTAAAATATTTTTATTTTTCTATATGACAATTCAAGTGAGGAAATCCTTCCGACAACGTAAAGCCTTAAGCTTAGTTCCTTTTTCAGTCTCAACTGAAACAAGCCATTTTCTAAAAGTAGGGAATACCTCATCCTTTGATTTGATAGGATATACCCAAACTTTTCTAGTAGCATCATCTATGAAAGTGACAAAGTAAAGAGAACCACCTAAGGACCTAGTGGACATAGGAACACACACATCTGTATGAACGAGATCTAAAGGCTAAGTTGAAGAGTCAATGTGCATTCTATGCACATTTTTGGTTTGCTTTCCATATTGACAATGCTCACAAAATGAAAAATCAGAGAAAGATAATACAGGTAAGTAGCCAGAGTGAGAAAGATTTGCCATTCCACTATGAGATATATGGCCCAAACGACCATGCCAAATACAAGACATAGGTTGTTTAGTAACAGCTAACAAGTGTCCTTTCTGTGGGATAAAGTGAGCCAACTTTGCTTCCTTTTGCAATAACCACATTGCCCTTTGATATACAAAAGGACTAAGCATAGAAGACCACCTTGTAACCAAGATCATCAAGTTGAGCAACTAACATCACACTACTTGATAACTGAGGTACATGGCATACATTATGCATATTAAATTTTGAACCATCAAAGAACTACACAACCACATCTCCAATCCCCACAATGTCACACTTGTAAGAGTCACCAAGTCTCACGGTACCAAGAGACTTTGCTGCATAATTGAAGAACCATTATCTGTGTGGTGTCACATGGAAAGAAGCACCAGAATCTAGGAGCCACATGTGGGAAAGAGAATCAGCCATAAGAGCCTCAATTGGCACTGTACTATCAAGTGTCAACACATCAACATCATCAGAAATAGCATTAATTTCTTCAATCTTCACAGTTGAAGTAGATGGTGTAGATAACTATTTAACATGCCCGTCAACATTTTGTCCTTTACCTTTAGCATTCTTTAATGCATAACAATCTTTCTTCATGTGTCCTTTCTTATGACAATAATGGCATTCGATATCCCTCTTCCTTGATCTACTTCTACTCTTATTCTGTTGACCATTCTTTTCCTTATTCTTGCTCTTGTCATGTTGTTGATCCTTTCCCTGGTAAGAATCGTACACATTATATGCATTGCCACTCTGAGTGCCAATCATAGATTTTCTACAAATCTCCTCACTCAGGAGTTCCACATATGTCATCATAGACCAGTTTACCACCAGATGCACTATTGCTAATAGTTGTGCAAAATGTATCCCATGATGATGGCAAGGTGCATAATAGCAATATTGCTTTCATTTCATTACCCATATCCATTTTCTGAGCCTGTAGCTAGGAGAATATAGCATCAAACTCATTTAGATGAGCAGCACCACTATCTGTGTCCTTCATGCAAAGGTCATATAATTTTCTCATTAAATACACTTTATTTGATGCCCTCTCTTTTTCATACGTGTTGCATAACTTCTTCCAAATCTCCTCTACACTTTCACAATCTAATACTATAAAGTAAACATTATCTGCCAAGTGCAAACGAATGGTAGACTTGGCCATTTCATCTAACTCATCCCAATCATCTTCATCCATGTCAGCAGGCTTCTTTGAAATCCCATTTACTAGCTTCCATTGCCTCCTTTGAATCAGCATATCTTTAATCTGATTCTTCCATAGAGCAAAGTTTGTGCCATCAAATTTTCAGACCTCAAAATGTTATTTGCCCTGCAAGTTATAGCTCCTCCTCATAACACTAGCACTAGACCCTAATCCACTAGATGTGCCTAAGACCTCTGATGCCATGATGGTAGAGAACTGAATAGAATGCTAATGGAGCTAGAAGAGTCTGAACACCAATGAATAAGTGTATCAAGTAGTAAATGGACCATTTTATAGTTGAAAAAACCAAAAATTTGGAAAAATTTTGCCAGAGTATCCTCTGTAAGTGTCTTTCAATTCTGATGTTTTAGGCTCAAAAACCTGCATAAATTTGCAGCGAATTCTCCCACCAAAACTAAAAACCTTTGGAGAAACGTGTAGTTTTAGGTGTCACTGAAAACACAGCCCCAATGTTGATATTTATTGTTGTAGAAGTACAAAAAGCACTCTTCTTGATGTTCTTAGACCTTTTTGAAGAGAATTATGTGCAAAAGTACTCCAAAATGGCTCCAAAAGACACCCCAAAAATGCTTCAAAAATAGGCTTTGAAAGCAAAGAATGAAGCTTTGAGGGACCAAAACACGTTCAAGGTAATGTCAATGTTAGTCTTTCCCCTTCTTCAAACACCACAAGAGTGTAGCTTAGTGGCAAGATTTGCCACGGTTAAGCGAGCTCCGGGGGGGATAGTACTGGGATGGGTGACCTCCTGGGAAGTATCAGGAACCTCTATCTTCCTTGATCATTGAGGTCCTCCATCACGTGCAACCAACGGCACCAATGGTGACTTCGGTGACTCGGATGACTAAGGTATGCCAAGGTCTATGCCTTGGTCGCCACCTTGGTCGCCACCTTGGAGAAAGCGGGGGGAGGGGGTTTTACTCACAATCACAATACGTGTTTACTCACAATCATACACACACATACATATACTATTGTGAAGTAAGAATCAATGTTGAGTCAAACAATCACAATAGTTTTTAATTCACAAACAAAAATATTTTTCGTTATGATTTTAATACTAAAGTACTTAGTATTTATAGCAAGAGTTTATACCTTATTCTTTGTACAACACTATAAGTCTGTAAAAAACAAAGTAACCCTTATGAAAAATGAGTCTAGTTGTATTGGATTATAAAACATTCTTTGATCGATTTTTTTTCGATAAAAAACATATTCAATCGAACGTATTTTGATCTATAAAATTTTTGATCAAAAATGTTTTCGATCGAAAGCGCGTTCAATCAAAAATTGTTGAATTACCATGCAAAAAGAATTCGTTCATGTCCGAATAAGTTGATGTGGCACTGAATAATTTGGTCGAATAATGAGGGTTTGCCGTAAAACTCCATAATTATTCACGAATAAACGAATTGTCGAATAATGAATAATGCAACCTAGATCTACACACATAGACATCTTGGTATTCATGTAGCAAATCTATTTAATCTCTCACCTCATTTGGAGAGACATCATTCCCTATGTAGTTGTAGAGTTCTTCTTTGTTCTCAATTACTGCTGTAGTTGTTTGGTTTTCTCTTTATTGTCATAAGCTATTCCTGACATTTATTTGCACTTGGGCTTTTGAACCACTACCTTCCTATGTTCCACACCGTACTTGAAGTTCTTAAACTCTTCAAATCTAATACTAGCAAGCTTGCCACTCTTAGTTTCTACTTTTCTTTGCTTGTCTCTTGCTCCTGCTTCTCCCATTTCGCTTGTATTTGATAGAATTCAACAGTCTGAGGTTGATTAGCCCCTATGGAATCTTCTTCCATACTGAAAAATGGATCTTCCTAAGGGTTTTCTCTTTTGTTCACATATGTGCTTTGATCTCATACTAGAATCGATTATCCTTCCTATTGATCATTGCTCCATTTTTATAGAATCATAATCCTTGTGTGGCAATCTCCACTCATTTGGGGTTTGTTTTATGATTGTTTCTTTTACCATAAGGGTTTCAATCATAAGTAGGCCATACCCATCCTCATTACTTAACTATTCTTCCATTGTTTCATTTATGTACACATCCATAGTGGAGAATATTTGAGTCCATGAATGCGGCTTGAACTCTTCATCATCAAACACTTTTCTGAATTATATTGGACCTTCTATGTTTTGTGGATTTTGATTGAGAATAGCAAGCTCATTGTTGAGCACACACTCACCTTCTTTGGTAGCATCATGGCATAGCTAGAGATATATATCCTCATTCATCCAATTAGGATAATTGGTGTTGGAACTGTGAATAGAAGTGGATTGGTCATCCTCATCATTGGCATTATGGATGTGGTTTTACTAGAATGGAGGAATACCTCTATATGAAAATTCATATTGATTGACTTTTGGGGTGATAGATGCATGCTGCAAGTATACAAAATTTGGACCCTAATCCTCCACAACCTTGAATTGCCTTAGCAATGGACATCCCAAAAGCATCTTGTAGGTGCTGGCATTTGATATTAGGGCATCATTCTCCATTGATGGATTGTGAAGATAGAGCTCCATGAAGGAAGGTTTTTGACTTTGGGTGTCTCTCCATTTTCTTGGTTGTACCTTCTCCCAAAACCTCTTGCTTATGGCTCTATATTTCTAGTTCTAGAGGCTCTTCTTCATATATAATATCATCATATCAATTCTTTTTTGAAATTTTAATAGCTTCATTCCATCCAAATCCTTTTTAAACATGTATTGAAATTGATCCTTGGTGCTCACATACTCAATCTTGACCTCCTTTGCAATCAGATTCTCTCTAACAAAGTGATAATGTACCCGGATGTGATTGGATCTAGCATGAAAAAAAAAAGAGTAGGTGTATACTCAAGTTATCACACATGATTTTCATGTGCAACTTCAAATCTTAAAAGAGATTCTTCATCCCCATAAGCTCACAAGTGACAAGGGATAGAGCTCTATATTTAGAATAAATTGAACATGAGGTTACTATTGGCTATTTCTAGGAGCTCCAAGAGATATTCTTGATTCCAACAATGACTAAATAGCCTTGTGCTCCTTTTTCCATCTGTTGAGCTACCCAATCTACATCACAATAATCTTTTACTTCATGTCCATCATCACAACCAACCACTCCAACCAAAGCCTACACATCTTGAGGTACCCATGAGCATGATGACTCCAAAGTATATACATGTAATCATGATGGATTTGTGCATATGGATATGGTTGGTACTACCATGTACCAATATAGATGATCTTTTGTAAAAGTACAATACAACAATTGTATATTGCTCGCTTGGAAGGACCAAGATAAAATGAACTATATTATAGAGTGTATCTATCAAGAGTAGTATCCGACAATAGGATCAATCCCAATTTTGGGATTGAAAATGATTTTTGGTAAATGGATCAAAGGGACTTTGGTTGATGTTCTCAAATATCAATGTGATTTAGTTAGGGAAGCTCCTCAAGAAAGGCTTGAAAAGCCCTCATATATTAGTGAGGAGTGGGGGCAATTATAGTTCCAGAAAAAAAAACCTTCAATGCTATACATTTTGCAAGTGTCGGGATATTGCATTTAGGGAGCAGAGTAGTAGAGCGAATATGTTCATCACAATTTTTTTTTACTGTAAGTTTTATTTTAAGTAAATATATAACCATGATTTCTTTTGTTACTTATTTTGGTTATTGAATGCAAACTTAATCGTTGGACGTCATCCAACATGTGCAGAGAACCAAGACAGATCTGCACAAGGTCTTTATGGATTGCTACTTAATTTGAAGAGTGTGGTAGAGAGGATCCAACGGGATATGTTAAACACCATTGATCGTGGATGTCAATGAGAGCACATGGATGGTATGTATAATTTTCTTTTGTCTCATATGTCTTTTTACATACATTCAATTTTCTCACAAAATTTTATTTTTTATTGCAAGATAGTCTCTCTCATTTTTATCATTGTCAGCTTGGAAAACAATAGGCCTATTTTTTGGCATCTTCATGTATAATGTATCATATATTTCATAGACGATATGTACTATTTGAACTACCATATTTATCATTTCATATATGAAATATGTAGCTATGAATATGATGTTAAGTTTATGTTTATGTAGTTTATGATCATGGTTATAAATATGATGTTCGATTTACATGTATGCAGTTTATGGTTGTGATGCTATTGTAAGGTTCATGTTGTACATGGCTAGCATGGCCTAGGAGCATCGCATGGCCTAGGAGCATCTTTATTTTTTATTTCTTTTCTATTGTCAATGCATATACCAATGGGCATATCAGCATGCATACTTATGTTTTTGTTTTTATATTTTTCTGCTCATTTGTATTTTAATGATTAAATGGATGAATATGATGATACAAATACTAATAGACATGTATAAATTCTCTTTTTTGTTTTTATTTTTTGAATAAGAATTCCAATGTATGTATCAATGCCCATAATAATGTGTCTACCAATTGAGTCGACAATTATCAATGCTCCTCTAGATGTGTGGTCCAATACTATGAGTTTTCAATGTTTTTTTTTACATGTAGGATGATAATGTTCATCAAATATACATAAAAAAATACCAATTATGTTGTATTGTGCCAAGATTGAATTGTGCCAAGATTGAATTGTGCCAAGAGGATATGGATAAAAAAAGAGGCAAAATGGTGCAACCCAAGGTAAGAAACTATCAACCAAGCCTCATTATTACAACCTTATCATGATGAAAGTTGTCTTCGATGGGATCTAAGTGGAAACAATAACTCTTACTAAGATTGGGAAACAAAGTATAGAGAATTCAGAGAGAATTGACTGAAGAATATGCATAGACTTGAAAATAAAAACATTGCACCTAGATTATTGCTTCAATATTCAAGATTAGCATCCCAAAGTACACTTGATTAAGAAAAGTCATTATATCTTCCAAAAATAACTAAATCTCTTCATATGATTACAAGAAATGACCCCAAGGATTATCATGTCTGAGTGAGGGGTGGAAGTAAACACAAGAGATATTTCTATATAAATATTTGTCTTTTTAATGCTATAATCTTCTTAGATAATTAGACAAATTTTTTGGATTGTTGCATTTTCCTTCATATATTAATAAACTAGAACAAAATCTATACCAAATCTAGGTACAGAAATGGAAAATGTTGCATTCCTTGCTCAATTCATCTCAAACAGTGTGTGGAATCACTGATATTAAAGGTGAGCTAGGCAACGAAATTGAGAGGATATCATATATTGAACATATAAAGATCGTAAGTGTCAAGAAATTCTAAAAACCAAGATCATAATTTTTAAAGAAAACATTTTATCCAACATAGATTTGGATAGATTAAAAAGCCTTTGTAAAATAATTATTGAGCGAGCAATTAAATTATAGCTTAGAAAGTTGTCGCATGGACGCTAGGTATACAATGTTGAACACAATCAATAAAGAAGATAATTTAATTATGGTCATACCTTGTTTTTAGGATCATTAGGGGAAAATAAAGCATCGATGGATCTGGATTATGAAGGTCACATTTGATCCCCTTTTTTGTCATGTATGGCCTTCGCATTTAGTGCTTACCTTTCACTTATTAGCAATCTTCCTTATGAAGTAATTGATTCATTTATCCAACGATTTTTCATTAAAATCAAAACAAAATGAATCAGTGAAGTTCCAAATAGCACGTTACAGATACTAAAATCCTCAAGTGAGGAACGAACAATCATAGACAATTACGCCCCTTTTCCGTATAAGCTTGAACTATCACTTAAACGAAATGGAGCTCTCAAATGCTGTGAGAAGCAAAGGGTTATGATATCTAACGAGATTGTTGTTGGAAGATTACACAAACTCTTGGACACACACACACACACACACACACACACACACACACACACACACACACACACACACACACACACACACACACACACACACACACACACACACACACACAAAAATCGTTTGTTGATGCAGCATTGTCTTCTGGCATTGAGATGAACCCTTGAAGGGAAGTTACTGATGATATGCCTAACAGAAGTTTGAAACCTCATTGCAGGTTATTTTATATGTGAATTTGTGTGCGCATGATTTAGGTTCCATTAAGGTCTTGCTTAAGCATTATGTGTATCATTAAGGTCTTTCTTAAGTAAACACCAGGCTTAAGCGAAGGCCAAAACCATTAAGGCTTAAGCAAAGACGCTGCGTGTAATGTGTTTCGATTGACAATATGGATTGAAACTCAAATCATCGTGCTATGAATTTTCTAATTAACGGAAAGCGGTTCATGTGGCAAATATTCTTCACAATGCAATGTGGCAAATTGTCTTCGTTACCGAATGGAACAGTGAGAAAGGTTTGTCCATAGCAAATGCAAGGGCTGCTTGTTTCGGACTACATATAAGGGAGCTGTTTTCATGACGAATATCATTGGTGTGTTTCACTGCAGATGATAGGTATGCCCTCTCCGATCTAACTAAGCATTCACGAAGTCTATAAACCGTGCCCTTCACGTTTAATCTTCAGCAAACATTCAGACAGTCTCCTGAATAGTTGATATATATATATGGTTAAACCTAATCTACCCCTGGAATCTTCAATCTGAAACTTATAGAAGATTATTCTATATCATCTTTCCAGATTTCATGGAGTTGAAACTAATAAAAGATACAATATATGTCGAGACATCTGTTGAATCATAAACAAGCTACCATTATAGGCCTTAGGTTGGAAAATCTCTGCTAATGTCAGATGTACGCCATTAAAGAAACCCACATATCTTGTAGTAAATTTTGCTATACCTTTGATTCATTTTGAAATGAACATCCACACAAAACCCGCATTTTTGCATCCATTTTGATTGAGAATACCCAACTTACTGGACGATATGTTACATTCCTTAGAGTCGACATTGCCTCTAAGCTTCAAGGATGATTGAATTCAACCTATCCAGCACAATGCAGAATTCTTTTCAGAAATTCAATCTATGCGTTTTGTTTCCTCATATTCATACAAATGCCAGCTTAGCTCTTATTCTCTCTGACATCCATGCTGACTTGTCGCAGCAGTCTTTGAAATTCTGGTAAACTGATTCTCCCATCATTGTCAGTATCTGCCTCATCCAGAAGAGTACGAATCGATCCTTTCAAACCTGTATGCTGCAACCATGGGGCCAAATTAAGTCTTAAAATATGATAAGACCAAAAATGTCCGGCTCAAAAAGACGAAACCATCAATGAGGGGAATTTCCTCTTTGTCACTTGATATTTCATGTTATAGCCACTTGAAGCTTTAGTTTCAATTTCAAAAGGAACTTGCATGGTTCATGAAAGTGGGAACAGAGATTGATGGATAATTGGTGCAGGCCATAACAGTATCATGCTCAGCTAATGAAAGTGTGAAGAAAGCCCACCGATTTGATTTATTCGTTTCATGGAACGAGCACAAAATAGTTCAGGTCAATGTTGAGAATAGATATTTCATTTTAGCATTTGAGACATGACCCCAAAATTAAACAATACATACTTACCACACTCAATTCTTCCGGGGTTATGTACCCATCTTTGTCTGAATCAAACATTTCAAAAGCGGCTCGTGTTCGTTGGTTCCATTTTTTGTCATGTTCCTCAAGCTGGTGTACATGTAATGTTGCTGCCACAAACTCTTGAAAATCAATTAGCCCATCTCTATTGCTATCCATCTGCCAACATTGTAACCACGGTCAAAAAGATGAATCGATAAAGCCCGTATTCTTTTATCTTTCAGATAATAGAGGATATACCGCACAAAGGATCTCCAAGACTTTTGATTCCTTCATAACCCATGCCTGATCTTTAGCAAGTGCCTTTCAAGGTAAATAAATGTAAAACATATCAGAACTGCAGTTCAAGGACTTTGGACCTGTATTTCACATCCAATGTAAGACGAGCTAATTTTGATAAGGACATTCTATAAATATGCGGTATACATTAAAATATTCGATTATTTACAATTCTTTTCTTTTCATTTCTTCCCAGTATGAAACATAGTCCAAGCTAGATGATGATTTCCTCTGTATTCTGAATAATTTGCATGTGGATCCTCTATGGCCGCATCATGTCCCTTGAAAAGATTCGCAGTAACCCTGAAATTTTGGCAAGACTCCAGAAAGTGGCAAATGTCAGCACAACTATTTTATCTTCCAAAACAGTGAAGTCAAAGAGCTGGCCCAGGTTGTAAAAGTCGCCTTGAATGTACTCATCTCAATATGTTTAGAACACCCCTTGGACAGTAAAATTTGATTGGGAGTTTTGCGATGCAACTTACAACATAGAGAATCTTGCCATACACAAAAGGCTGGTCAGCATGATCAAGAAGACTAAAAATGTTTGTTCTAAAGCATTAGGAAAAAAAAGAAAAAAGAACCCTGCATGGGTCTTTTTGATTAAGGAGTGATTAGTGATGGACCAATGAGAAGAGGGTGGTGAACACAATCTATATCCTATAAATTACTAGGCTGAAGGGAGAAGAGAAGACTAGATTCCCATAGGTTTCTGGTTGTCTTTTAGGAGAGAGAGAAATATCATAACCATACCAAAATCAAAAATTCAAAACTTTAAAAAAATGTAAAACTCATCATAACACCACTAAATGAACCTCCTATCATTTTCAAGGTCAAAAACTGCCATTTTCAATGCCTAATTCGAAATCTGTGCATGATTTGAGCTCAAACAAATGTTTATTTTTCAAAATACCTCAAAAAATCCTCTTTTCCCTCCACAAGCTCCCACTTTTATACCCAAAACCCAAAAAATCAGATTTTTTCCCTACATTCCCTCTCTACCATACCTCAAAAACTTTGTTTCTTCCCCCATCTTCTTCATCCAACTTCTGCAACAATTACAAGAACTTGAACTCCAATAGAAACCTCCAAAGCTCATAGCGACCAAAAGATGGAGTTCACGCAATGTCATGCCACAATATGAAAACGATGGAAAGCAACTCCCCTTGGCTTCTATTCTTCTTCCATGTTTTCCTTATCTTTGCTTCAAACCTTGGCTTTTCTCCAACTTCAATGCTTGGACTCGATGTCTTCAATGCTCCAAGATGAGCTCTAACACCCTAATGGAGAATATCCACTCCAAATTGCAGAAAAAGTGTTTTGGACCCTTCCCATGACCTCAAATAAGGCTATCACAATCATCCAAAAACTCAATTTCTCTCTATACCTGAGGATTGAAGCTCTTAGATTTTGTACATATTAACTAGACTCTTGGAGCTTTCCAACAAGCCTTAGATCACTCCAAATGGATTCTCGGAGATGTCAATCTTCCCACACAAGACTGGTATTTCACTATCTAGACAAGGTATGTGCACATATGTGTACTCAACTCACTCATGAAACTCAGAGTATAGAGAGAATAGACTAGTGAGCTATCCAACTCCATACACATAAGATTGAGTAAACAATAATAAGATTATGATGAAAGTAATCCTTACAATACGCGCAACAAGATGAACTTTCTTGACTAAGAATCTAAGCAACATACAATGAGATATAATTGATGAAAATTCTCTGCCTATGCAAAGAATAAGCTAGCTAGGGGCTAGATTAGCGAAGGGGTAACTTAGACATGGAGGAAAGTACACAAAAGAGAGCACAATGAGTCGTGGACAATGCCCATGAGTTTCTTCAATTGACTCTTAATATAACGATGAGAGTTTGGTACATATTTTGAATTCAAATGATCCTCCGAAGGAATCCCAACTTTTCTCAATCATGGTAGTTGAGTTCATTCAGTTAGCTGGGACTCATGGATCAACTTGTGGACTTCAGCAAAAGTGTGGATGATGTGACACTTTAATCTAAGCCCTTATTCACACACTTCAGCTTGCTAAATGACTAGAATTCTAACACCATGTTTGTTTGAGGTATTAAAGGTTGATTAGGTACTCCTTGCAATGATGACACTTCCTCAAGTGGTAATAGATGTGGTGGTATGCTATGGGATATGTAGTGAAATTTCTTTCTTTGCTAGCTCTTTATGGGGATTTTAATAGGACTAAGAGATCCTTATCCTTGAAGCGAGCATGTATAGAGTACACAACTCAAGAAGATAACAAGTACAAAAATTCAAAGTGATCAGCCCAAAAGCACAAGGTCCAAGAATATTGAGGCATTCAACTCAATGAGTCTCAATCATACAAGGTGTACATGCTCTAAGACGGCCAACCTCCCTACCTAGCTTGCTATCAAGAGAAGAACAATTCACCTTTGCCTGCCCACTAACTCTACACACAGTGTTAAGCAATCTCGTATCTAGTCTCAAATGATGGTGTACTAGTGAGGTTGTTGAGTACTTTAATGTTGCACACAATAGTAAAACCTGAAAATTTTGGTTTCGCTCTCTCAAGTGGTCAATAAACTAAGGATTGAGAAGTGCTCTCACTCTTGGACATTCTCTCCTTGTCTTTGTAGATTTTTTCCTTCTTGGGGAGTTCTCTTTATGTAGCCTTTTCCTGGAATCATAAGGTGTGACTCGTGGCAAAAGTAACAAAATCAGTTTCTGATCACGTGGAGTCTATTTCACTTGGTCGTCTGAACTTTGGTCCACTATAGTTATTTCCTTGAAAAACAAATATACATATACCCCTTGTGTCAAGCTAGGAGGGGATTGTTGGAACTAAAAACTCTGCACAAGGGGGTTGTACATCTTCAAGAAAAAACTCAGAAAAAAGTCAAGGTCAACATGGTCAAAGAAGTTTAAAAATGGTCAAAATTGGTAGGTGAAACAGGTTACATATTTGAAAAATAATCTTCAAGAGCTTTCAAATGATATATGATACATAGCATTTTGAGCAAATCTAAGCACTCAAAATTCAAACCCTTATAAGTCAACATTCAATTTGACACTTGGCAAGCCTCCATGGATTCAGAACCAATGACTACAAATAAACCATTAAAAAGAAAATCAATAGTAGAAAGGAGAGGCAAACTGAAAATCTGATTTTTACAGAATTGTATGTTTTTTGCTTTCTAGAAAATCTGATCATTCAATGATTTAGCTTTTTTGAAGTTGATTTTCGTGGGCTGCTAAAGCTATTAAAAGTCAATCCTACAATCACTTGATCATCACTTCTATAGTGAGCTAGGCTATGAGCTTGGCTTGAAGGTGTATCTTCTTCACCTTGGAGAAGAGAAGTTAGGGTTTCTTCTTCTTCAACAAAGAGGGCAGCAGCTAGGGTTGAGGTTCTTCATCAATCACAAGGAGGACAAGAGCTTGTAGCTTATCTATACTTGGAGAAGATCATCTTCAACTCATGCAGATTGTGAAGTTATGAAGAAGGCAAAAGCGAGGGCATTTTTATGCATATTTATATACTTTTTTGTAACAATCATGTACTTCATATTTTGGAATGTACAACATATATGTGGAGTTTTGCTCCATCTCTCTATTGTCTTTTCTAATCTCTTTCATGTCTCTATATTGATCATGGGCTTTAAAAACCAACAAGGACTACACTAAAGGTGGAGTTACAAGCATTCTCCATGGTTCTTGTTGAAGGAACAAAAGTATTTGCTTTTGCATGATGCTAAAAAGGCATTCAAGTTGCGACTCAATAAATGCCTAACTTTGTTGTGCCATGTCAGAGTGCCCCTTGGATGGTAAGTCTCATATATTGGAAAAGAAGTGTTCCGTTTAGGACTCGATGGGAGACACAATACAATTGCTTTGTGATGAGATACCTACAAGTGGACATGGGCAAATTACTGAAAAGGAGTTCAATAATGCCAAAGAAAGAATATTAGAGTAAAAAGTTCCTACTTCGCCAATAAATTAGCAGAGTAGGATGTCCCCCTCTAACATTAATATACATGTTCCAACAAGTGGGGAAAAGAAAGATAGAGTTCACGATGTAAATATTTTATTTTGATGACATTCTTATAACCTCATGCAAACCTCAGGACTTTCTATAGCAGATGATCGAAATAGACAAGTTTGCAACTAAGGTTAGAGCAAGGTGGTACGGAACGTTTCGTACGGCACGTACGGCACGCGTACGGAATGTGGTGCCGTACCAAACGTCAAGATATGGAACGGTATGGAACATTACCTTATGTATGTGTATATATATATATATATATATATATATATATATATATATATATATATATATATATATATATATATATATATATATATATATATATATATATATATATATATATATATATATAATATCAACATTCAAAGATACATATATGCATGTGCCCTTATCCATATATGCATGTGTGTGCAATGTGTGTCATTATTCATATATGCAATGTGTGTCATATTATATATGCATGTGTCATATAATAATATAGCATTGTATCATATTATCTGTATATGCTATTGTGTCATATTATATATATGGCATATGCAATGAGTGTCATATGTATGCATCATAGTTGCACAAGACTTACTAGCTTGAATGAGGAAAGCAAGTTGTATTAATGAAAGTAGGCTAAAACTTCAAAATCATAATGATTAAGGCTAGTACCCCATAGGGAAGGTTTTACAATTGCCGAAGATTAAAACCCACAAGATGAGAGCATAAAAAAAGAATGGATTTTTTTTTTTAATTGGAACACGTTCCAAACGTTTTTTGAACGCACGTTCCGTACGGAACGTGCCGTACGTTCCAAATACGTTTGGAACGCGTTCCAAAACTACCTTGGGTTAGAGCACATCAAGTTTCTTGTGGAGTATATATATATATATATATATATATATATATATATATATATATATATATATATATATATATATATATATATATATGTGTGTGTGTGTGTCTCTATGTGTGTGTGTGCGTGCTATATATATATATACATAGTTGTTACTGACGGGTTTCTGACGTCTGCCTTCTGACGGGATTCGGACGTCTGACGAGTCCGACAAAACATTTCTGACGTTTACGGACGCGACCTTATAAGTTATATATATATATATATATATATATATATATATATATATATATATATATATATATATATATATATATATATATATATATATATATATATATATATATATATATATATATATATATATATATATATATATATATATATGTGTATGTATATGTGTGTGTATGTGTGTGTGTATGTGGAACATGAGTCTTCTATAAAATGATGAAAAACCCAAAAAAGAGTACTTTTCATTAGCGATAAGTAAGAAAATCCATATAGATCAATCATCAATCATCATACTCATGAACCATAATATGTGATGAAATCAAAAACATGATAGATATATCATATATGACATATGATATATCATATGAGTCTATGACGAAATCATCAATCATTTTGGGATCCAATCTCCTCATCTCCATCATCATCCTCATCTCCATCATCATCCTCATCATCATCATGAAGCGAATCACATAAAGGATCTGCATGCTGGTGTAATAATCTCTCTCTGATGGCACTAGTAGATGTGAGGGCAACTTCCTCACCCTCATGATTTTGTTGCCACAAAAGAATTCTAGAATCGTCCTTTTCTTTCTCAATCATATCCAATGTGACTTCCATTTTCTCAAATCCTCTTTCTTTGAGTTTACTTGCAAGGCGCAAATTTGTATGGATGTAAACTAATTTTTCAGTGTTCTTTGGCAACAATCTGTTCCTTCTTTTGGTATGTATCAAAGAAAAAGTACTCCAATTTCTTTCACAAGGGGAAGCACAAGTCCCTTGTGAAAGGATGCGAAGTGCTAACTTCTGTAAATTAGGAGTGCGTGTGCCAAACATTTCTCACCAATTGATTGCATGCTGCATTCTTTTCTCATCTTTTGCAGTTGGACGACCAAATGTGCCTGCCATAGATTTGTACACATCTAACTCATCACATAAGATGCTTTGCTTGTCAACATCACCATTTGTACAACGCTCCATGACATCTATCCATCCATCATTAACTTCCCCATCTTTTTCTCGACATTTTTCCCTCCAAATGGGATGAAGCACATATGCTGCTGCATGTAATGGAGAATGCATCATATTCCATCTTTCTATGCATAAACTCTTTACTTCTTCAAGTCTACAAGAGTCAATTCCTTCCATATTTCCAATGTTCTCAACCATTCTATCAGTCATTTCATAAATTAAACCCATTGTGCTCCCTTCTCTATCGGCCAAGCGTAAGATCTTTAATATTGGAGCACACACATGCACAATTTCCTTGCAACTTCTCCAAAAAAATGGACTTAATATAATATTAGAAACATCTTCTACCTTTTTGGTTTTAGATACTTTTTTCATAGTGCACTCCGTGGAAACAATCATGGCACGTAATCCATTGTAAACCCTATCATCAATCAAATTCGAGAGCATAATAAACATATAACCAAATCTTGTTTGGGCAGGTTTGACTAACTCTTTGCTTCTGAATTTTCTATATATAGCAAGAATGCTTGGCTTCATGGTAACAAAAGTAACAATTTTTACAGCTTGAGTCAATATTGGGTTCACCCATGGAAGCCCACCAATATCCTCAAAAGAAGATCGATGCAATGGCAAGTGCAATGAGTAAAAAAGATGTGTGGCCATTGCTCCTCAATCAAACATCCAGCTCTCACACAGTTGGCTGCATTATCCATACATACTTGGACCACATTTTGTGGTCCAACATCCATAATAGCATCTTTGAGGATTCCAAAAATATATTCACCTGTTTTGATCTGACCAGATGTGTCAACTGATTTTAGAAACATGGTTCCATAAATGCATGAAACCATAATATTAATGATTGGGCGATTTCTAGTATCAAACCAACCATCACAACATATAGTGCAGCCATATATTTTCCACTTCTCACGCAATTTCAGCAAATCATTCTCAATGCATTTGACCTCCTCTTGCAAATGTCCCTTACGCAAATGGCTGTACGAAGGGATTTGTATGAAGGGCCAGCCCTTCCAATGGAAGTCACAATGTCTTGAAAGTAAGGACTCCTTACTTTCCAAAAAGGTATATCTTCAGCAAAAAAGAACCTACGTAGTGCTATATCTGCTTCCACACGTACTTTGGAATCCCAAGCCTTTTGCAAAGGCCCCACAGACTCTCTTTTTCTTTTGCTTTGATTCCCTCCAGAGCTTTCACCTAATCCAAATTCACATACATCATTTTGATCATCAATTCCATGTGTTTCATTCTCACATTGGCTAGCCATAGATCCATACAAAACTGAATCAGTGGACTGCACATGTACATAACTTGCATCACCACTCTCATGGCTTCCTTTTGCTTGCAATTTCCTGCATACATCTTTAACCTCTTCGGAAGCTTTATCACATCTGCTAACACCATATCCTCTCAATCCAAGGATATGTGCCCTGATTCTATTAGCCCCTCCATCCCACACATGATCACAAAACTTGCACTTGCATCTATGTTGACCTTTGCTCAAGGTCTTCACCTTGTCAACATAGCCCCATTCTTGTCCTGCTCTTTTTGGCATCTACAAGAAATAATAAACAAATAAATCAATAATAGTATGTTTCAATTTACAATGATATTATATACATTATGTAACATAGTGAAGTGTGAACTATGAATGTATGAATCGACTACCATGTATGGATTATTGTGTATGCATGTGCACCTATGTATGCATTTATGTGTATGTATGTCACATGTGTGATGTGCATTTGTGCTTATGTGTTCATAGTGCATGTGCATTTGTGCTTATGTGCATTTGCATACATGTGCATGCATTGTGCACAATGCTAATGTCTTGTGTGTGTGCAATTAATGTCTAGTGACTGCAGTGTACATAAATACTCAGATAAGACTGCAGTGTACATAAATACTCAGATAAAAAAAATCTGAGTATTTATGTACACTGCAGTCACTAGACATTAATTGCACACACACAAGACATTAGCATTGATGCAAATGCACATAAGCACAAATGCACATGCACTATGAACACATAAGCACAAATGCACATCACACATGTGACATACATACACATAAATGCATACATAGGTGCACATGCATACACAATAATCCATACATGGTAGTCGATTAATACATTCACAGTTCACTGTTCACTATGGACTGTCTACATACTACATACCTTGTACCTACAGGCTGGCTGCTGTCCGAATTCGAATCTGCCCCAAATGGAACCCTAACTTCGAAGCTCGCAGTCAAGCTCACAGTCGATGTGTTATCACGCACGCCACAGTGAACAAAAGAAATACAACATAAACAACCTCAAGTAACCCCCGACGGCACTCGTTGCTGGAAAAAAAAAAATCCGCGTTACTAACGCGTCCGTAAGGAG